>CM053401.1:8540496-8565990 GCA_028644305.1 Xerus rutilus
TCAGGCGTAGAGTTCTCATGGACGTCACCCAGCTTCAGTCCAGTCCAAATAACCACTTCTCCTAGAACTTTCCTGGCCCACGGACAGTCAGGCTCGTCTAGAATGTTGCCCCTGGGTCCTGCACCTCCCATCAGCAGCCAGCGCACCTGGACCACAGGTACCTTGCTCTGGGCATGAGGCCCCAGAGGGCAGAGCATCATATGACCTGGGCACCCGACCTAAGTGCCCAGCACATCTGGCGTTCTGTGAACAGTTGCTGAATAAACGCGTGGCATTCACAGACGGGATGGACTTGAGGGTGCCTCCTGGAACCCCCATCCGAAGGCAAGGTCCAAGAACCCAGCCCACCCAGGATTCTTGCCGTGACCTTGGACACGTGTGTCTCTGCTCTAGGCCTCCCCAGCGGGAGTCCCGGCACCAACTACCCCGGCCCCATCTCCACCAGCCTCCTCCCTCCTAAGACATTCCACACAGACCTCGTCCTGCAGGGAAAGAGCCAGCTCCTTATGGGAATGGCTTCGACACAAGCCATTTCCTCCTGCACTCCAGAGACACACAAATCTGCTCTATCAAGATTCAAGAGCTGCCAGAAGACCTCAGGCCTCATCTGTGAAAGAGGAATCACAGGGCCCACCTGAGGGAAGTACTGAAAGGCCCGTATCTCTTGTATCAGATGAACAGGGCTTACAGGGGTGTCACTAGGCAGTGCCCCCATCCTGACAGCCACTCAGCCCTCCAAACTGCTGCTTCCCCCAGACCTGCTCTCAGGGACTATCCTGTCCCATCAAGAAATCTCAGGCAGTCCTTGTGGCTTATCTGCTCACTCTTAGATACGTCTAGTACTATTAATCCTGTGGTCACAGTGGTCCCCTGATCTCTTTTTAGTGACTAGGACATTTGTCTGATGTACTAATCAAAACTCCTACTTCATTCAGTTAAAGCTTTCTCCCTCCTTGGCTGGGCCTTGATGCAGGAAGCAAGGGCCACACAGACCCCAGGTCCCTGAGATTTTCTGTCTTTTGCCACAGGAGTATAGTTACCCTGCCTCTCCTCTGGTGCCTCAACTGTTTCAAGCAGCCTCCCAAAGCCCTTGAGATTTAACGGTGAGTCAAAAACCCCACACTGTGTCTCTGAAGCTGGAGAAAACATGAATCCACTCTCTGAGGTCTCCTGGCTCACTAGCGCTGGATGAGAGAAAAGTACTACCCACACCCCAGCCTGGAGGCGGAGTTAGGAGGGGACGGGGTGTGGCCCACAGAACCACGCCGCTTGGATTCCTGGTCTCCTGGCCTGCCCTTTGTGGTCTGCTCTGATGATCAGATAAAGGTGACAATCCAGCTTCCAGCCCCCTCCTTTGCAAATTCCACCCAGGTGATCTGGCATCCCTGCGGGGTGTGGGAGTCTGTTCTCAAGCCATCACCAAGCCTTCCCAGCCTTAGTAAACACTGGGAAGGAGATAGCTGTTCCCAAACACTCCAACACAAAACCACTCTTTCCATTTAAAGGGGCTGATGAGCAGCAGGTCCTCAGTAAACCTCATCATTTAACCACCTAAACAAACATTGGCCAGCGCTCATTACTGCTGATTACCTGCAGGCCCAGGGCCCCCAGTTCCCTGGTGCTGTTTCATCTGCCCTGGAGGCCCTCCCAGCCCTCTCCTCATCTTGAGGACTTAACCTTTCCTCCTGCCCCTGTGGAGCCAGGGCCTTGCCGGCAGGCTGCTCCCAGGCCCAGGTGAAGCGTCCATCCTGGTGCTCACTGTCCTTTCTGTGCAGTCCTTGCTTGCTGTCATGTGCCCGCAAATGAACACACACATGACTTGCTTATGCACTGACATGGCCCCAGTGTGTCTGTGCTTGCCAAGGGCTCCTAAGTGGCCGAGAGGGGGTGAAGGAATAAACGAATAGAGGCCTCTCTGAATCCACCAGCCATCAGTCATCCATGCGCTAGGAAAGAAGTGAAGTCCTCCCAGGGAACCCTGCCCTAAGTGATCACCCTGTGAGCAATGTTCATGGGGTGTTGGTGGCTCAAGTGAAGGGGGCAGGGATTTTTCTGCATAAAAAATTATCTCAATTTTTCTACCCCATCCATCTGGAACTGTAGACGGAGGAGCCGAGGCAAGGGCTGCTGCACCTGAGCTCTTCACAGCAAAGCATCCGAAGGCGCTTGCTCACAGCAATGCCACAGCTCTGAGGACATGGCGGACAGTGCTTTGAGTGGTGGCAACTGTTCCTGTATTCTTCATGGGGTTTGCCATTTCTGTGACCACAGAGGCACAGGCACCTGTTCCCAGAGGAGTAATAGTAACTAATCACAAGCCCTGCACTGTGCACGCCTCATCTCTGACAGCTCATGAAGGGAGTTCCGTTTCTCCATCTCACTGTTTTCATCCTCATCTTCCTGACAGCATTTAACAGTCAATTGCTATTTCCTCCGTCTCGAAACACATCTTTCCTTGTTCTGTGGGACACCGTGCTCTCCTGGCTTTCCTCTTTAGCCAGCTTAGCTGGCTGCTCATTCCACTTCTTCCACATCCAATCCCCTCCTCTTCTCTTCCATCCTTTCCCTTCCTCTCACCACTCCCTTAGTGATCTTGCCCATTCTCAAAGCATTAAGCATCATTTGTACACAGATGGCTCTATTTCTAGCCCTGTTGTCTCTTTGAGCTTCAGATGCACGTAGCTATGTGTTCAACCACTTCTTAGAAGTCTCAAATTTTGACCTCTTGGTTTGGTTCCCTCTGCTCACCTCACCACTTAAATCTGACCCAGCCCCCTGTCCTTAACCAGTTCAGAAGACAACAACACTGTTCATCCAAATGTTCAAACCAACAGCCTCACACCATCATTCTTACCTTCTCATACCAACATTGGAAAATTGCACTAGCAATACCTTCAAAATATCTCTGGAGTCAAACCAAGTCTCTCCTTGCTGCCACATCTTATCCCATCTGTTTTTCACACAGCAGCCAGAGTGATCCTTCAGTATGACAAATCATATCATGTCTCTTCTCTATTTAAAACTCTCAGGTGATATCTTAGCCAATGAAATAAGACAAGAAAAAAAAATAAGATTATAAAAGAAGAAATGAAACTCATGATGGATTCTGATCATGAGAAACATCAAATTACATTTCATTGCCATTTCTCTTCAGTCTCCTTCAGTCTGCAATGTGTTCTTATTCTTTCTCTAACTTTTATGTTCTCAACTGTTCTATAGGGAACCCTCCACCTGGGCCCATCTAATGCATATATTGACAGAGTGTATATGTATGTTCAGCTTCAGTAGAAACCACAAAAACTTTCCAAGTTGGTTATATTCAATATGTATTTTCAACTGCAGTTGCTGCCCATCCTCATGAACATTTGGTATTTTCTGTGTTCTGCTTAATGTTAGTCCTTCTGGTGAAAGTGAAATGGGATCCCATACAGGTGAATTTGCATGTTTTTGATGACTAAGGATGTAGAGCACCTATTATGTGCTTAGTGGCCATTTGTATGTCTTCATTTGTGAACATCCTATTTAATTATTTTATTCATGGAAAAATTGGTTTGTCTGCCTTTTTCTTTTTTATTAACATTATGTTAAATTGAAAAAATCATAACTATATACAGTAATAGGATCAAATTAATTAACATTTCCATCATCTCACTGTCTCATTTTTTTTTGTGTGGTGAGACATTTGAAATTCTCTTAGTTATTTTGAAATATACATTGTTATGAACTAGGGTCATTATTGTACAATAGATCTCAAAAACTCATTCCTCCTAGTTGAAACTTTGTACTCTTTGACCAACAATTTCCCATTCTTTTTTTTTTTTTATTTTTTTATTTTGTCTTAGTTGTAGGTGAACACAATATCTTTACTTATTTTATGTGGTGCTGAGGATCGAACCCAGTGCCTCACGTATGCAAGGCAAGCGCTCAACCGCTGAGCCATAGCCCCAGCCCCAATTTCCCATTCTTTTTATTCCCATGACTTTGTATTGATTTTTATCAGTTTAAAAATATTCTTATAAAATATAAGTCATTAAATGTTGAGAATTTTAAAAATGCTTATAGAAGAAAACATGGGCAAATAATATCTTTATTATCTTTGAGTAGGTAAAGATGTATTTAACCAAATACAAAAGACAGTAACTGTAAAGAAAAAGATTGATAAATTGAATTACACTAACATCAGGAACTTCTGTTCCCTGAAAGACCTTCAATAGAGTCAAGAGGTAAGCCATAGAGTTGGAGAAGATAATTTGTTCTACATACAGAGTGTGTGTGTGTGTGTGTGTGTGTGTGTGTGTGTGTGAAAGAGAGAGAGAGAGAGAGAGAGAAATAAATTGAGATACAGCTGTACAATGGAATACTAAGTCACAGGGGAGGGTAGACATAACTAGTACCCATAGGGATATGGATGGCTCTCACACACATAAGTTAATCAAAAGAAATCAGGAGAAAGGAATAGGTACTTCCTGACTCCATCTATATAAAGTTCAAAAGTAGGAAAAAACTAACTTTTCCTTTTGCAAAACTTACCAGGGAGCTAACAGATGCTCCTTGGCTTATGAAGGCATTGATTGTCCCAACAATACCATCATAGGTTGAAAATATCACAAGCCAAAAATGCCTTCCATGCACCTGCAGAGCATCCAGCTCAGCCTCATAGTGCACCATAGAGTTGGTGGTGTCCCGTTGGGGTTGCGTGGCTACCTGGGAGCTGTGCTTACTGCCTCTGCCCAGCCTTGAGAGAGGATCTGACCGCATATCAAATGTTAGCCCCTCAAAAGATCCAAATTCAAAATTTAAAGTATGGTTTCTATGGAACACAAATTGTTTTCACATTATTGGAAAATCATAAGTTGAACCATCATAAGTTGGGGACCATCTGTACATTTAAGACTATGTACTTTATAATATGTGCTAAGAAAAACTCCTTCCAGGGGCTTTCCATCATACTCCAGACAAGCCCAGGTTTGTATGGAGGGCATAATGGGGAATTCCCCACCCAGGTACCTGACCTTTCCTGCTGTCGGTCTCCACCTCCCTTGCCCGACTCTGGCCATCCTGGCTGTTGTCAATGCTTTGACAGAGCTGGCCCAGCATGGGGACAGGGCACCGATGCTCCCAGTTCTTTTTACCCTCCTACCAACAGAGGTAGAGGATATTTCTCCAGCCCATTGATGGCAAGCTTGCTCATGTGATGAGTTTTGGTCAATGGAATGTAGATAAAGCCACAGTATGCCAGTTCTGGGCTGGGCCCTAAGGTGGCTCACCATGCTCTGCTTGTCCTATCCCTTTTCTGCTCCACCTTGAGAACATGCCCTCCCCGGCCTGCTGATCCAAAGAAGATGAGAGATACAGATGTTCAGTGCCAACCCCACTGAGCCCAACCGACACCAGCCAACCACTGGCTGACCTGCAGAGTGGCATCAAGAATATATAATTGTCCTGAGACAATGAGTTTTGTGGTGTTTGTTATGCAGCATCATGGTGGTCCCAGCTGACGAATACACCACCTCAGGGTTTTTATATGTGTTGTTACTTCTGCCCCCAAAGCCTTTTCTTCAGGGTTCACATCCTTGCACTCAAGTTCTTGTTCAAATACCCCTTCTTCAGAGTCCTTCTCCAACCACTGTATCTAAAACAGCACCATCTGTCCCCCACCTTTCCCTACATCCTCTCGTCCCACTTTCTATTTATTTATAGTGCTTACCGCTGCGTGACATTTTATGAACTGTTGCTCTATTCATTCAGTCTTCCACTAGAGGAGGCAAGCTCCACAAGGCCAGAGGCTTCATCTTGATCACTTGCATCCCCTGTGCCCAGCACAGTGCCCAGGACTTTTGGGGAGCTGGATAAGTATTTGTTGATTGGACAAACCTGCCTGTGTCCTCTCCCCTGCCCACCAAGGAGGGGCTGATACAGACACGCAAAACAACCAGGCATTAGGATGGTGGAAGGGAAAAAGCTAAAACAGAGAAACTTGAGGAGGCTGCCACAGCAGCCCCTGGGAATGCAGTGCCACCGTGATAATAATGGGGAATGAGAGGTCCTGTTCATAAAAACTCCTTTTCCCCAGGTGTCCCTCCCTGGAGCTCTCATAGCAAGGGAACACGCCCCAGGCAGGAGGCACAGCAGCCTCCTCCAGATCCCAGCTGTGTTTGCCCGCTCCACCCCCACGCCAGATCTTACCAGAGTCTGACCACAGCCCACAGATGGTGTTGAGTTCTGCCCGGGTGTCCATCTCTGTGCTGAGCTCTTCGTGGGCTTTGTGACCTCAGTCTTTCCAAGAGCTAGCCGGGTAAACAACATCTTCATTATTATTTACTAAGGCAATGCAACCAGGGCAGCTAAGGAGCATGCCTGAGGAGGCTGGTAGAGCGGGAATTTGGCCATCTGTCTGGTCTTGAACCCCACTCTGATGCACAGCACCCCCTGCATGGGGTGTGGGGTACCTTGCAGAGCTGGTGTGCCTCAGAACCAGCTGCAACTCTCCTAAGTGTTTCCGGGTCTGGAATCTGATTTTGTGGAAGCTTCACATTGAACCTGATCTGCTGGCTGGGAATTATTTTTGAGGTCTTAGGTGGATAAATAAGACAACTCTCCCTTTTTAGCTACAGATTAAAGCTTTCTCTGGAAATACTTAAATAAGAGGAGAAAACACCTATATACACCTACATACACCTATAAATAGAGATGTAGACATAGTTGTAGAGATAAATAATTTTTAAAAAGGGAAAGAGGAAATGGCCGTAGAAATATTCAGAGGGAATTGACTTGGAGAGAATAAAAATCACTTTGGTTTCTACCAGGAAATAGCACAGCAGTCTGCAGAGTTATGTATACAGAAGTCTTTGGCAAATGGACAAGAAAGATGCAGAAATTTTCTCATCAAATAACTTTCCGAAGTGCAGAGCAAAGGTCTCTGGGTGTGTGCCAGCACACCTCACCAAGGGTGGCACCGGACAGCATGGGGGGGAGCAGCAGGGCAAACCCAGGGCACAAACAGATCAGCTCAGCCATCACCAGCCTGGGGCCTGAGAGAGGGTCATAGATCAGCCCAGAAGGAAGGAAATCTCCTGGGAGCTCTATAATTCTCCCAGGCTGGTGGCCCTGTGTAGTAGCTAAGAGCAAGGCACTTTGGTGACAGACAGACCTGGTCCAGTTTTAGTTTGGCTCTTAACTGGCTGTGGTGCTATGAGCATGTGGCTTCACCACCTTGGGTCTGCAAAGCAGGAACAACAGTACCTGCAGGACCGTGGGGAGAAAGGAGTGAGAACACCCACATACACACGTGGGACCCAGAGCCCAGGAAGAGGAGTGGGGGAAGCTGACCTCTGCAGACTATGGTCTTTGCAGCTGGACAGAGACCCTCCTTAATTCAAGCCCATATTAAAAACTATCACATCTTATGAGTCTGCTGAAAAATGAGGAAGAAGCCAGCACAGGTACTTACTGTTAATAATGAAACATAATAATTCTTGTCCTGCTCCCAGGAGCCTCTGGTTTGCTTAGCTGTTCATGTCCACTGGAGCAGGCACTTTGTAATGGCAGGAAATGACAATGCCAAGACCTAGGCTACATCCAGAGAACCTGCCCAGGGCCTGCAGTTCAGGTTCACCCATGGGGATGCAGGAAAGGTTTGGTGGTCTGAGCGTGCATGTGGCCTGGAGCTCACATGTTGCAGGTCACCATCTGCAGATCTCAAGACAACACAACAGGTGGACACAGGGTTCAAAGTTAGCACCAATGACACCTCCTCCTGGAAGCCTTCCTCATCCGCTAAAGGAAGTGAAATCTCTGTGCTTCCGTGGCCACACTAGGCCTTTACCATTCCCTGGTCCTAGCAGTCGCCTCTCATGGAGGACAGGCACTGTGTTAAGGACCTCGGTGCACCCCCTGTGGGGCTGGGGAGATGGTGCAATTCTGTGCATGGAAGGGAAGGTCAGAGCAGAAAATCAGCAGCGTGGTAATTGTTACCCAGATCCACCCAGCTGCTGGGCTCAGCCTAAGTGCAGCAGGAGAGCAAGGTCAGGCGGGAGCCACAGCAACCCGCCCAGAGAGAACAGCCGCAGCAGGGAAGGTGGGAAGACGTGTGGGATCATGGATTTTGTTGTTAAGCTGACCAGACGCCCGAAGGAGTGAAGTGCGACGGGAGAGAAATGAAGAAAGGCGAGAAGGACCCCAGGTTTTGGGGCAGAGTGACTGCAGGGAGAGACCCACAGACCCCAAGATCTGGAAGACTGCGGGAGCTGGTGTTGGGGGAGCAAGGAGGCCAACTAGAGGTCAAGCAGGCAGCCGGATCTCTGAGATATCAATGCAGGAATGGTCAATGCAGAGCAAAGGGATTAAAGCCCTGAACTTGGACGAGACCACTGAGGGGGAGCAAAGAACCAAGGAACTGAGAGCCACGGGCTGGCACTGGGTTGAGGGCGCCGGCTCTGCACTGGGGGCTGGGAGAGTGTGGGCTTAAAGGAGACCTGGTTTCTGTCCTCAGGGAACTGGCAGGAAAGGGGGAGCTTGCATCTCACGCACAGAGCTGGTGGGCTGGACCACAAGGAGGCCGCTGAGTCTGAGCCAGGCAGGTCTGGGCTTCAGTCTTCCCAGCTCCCCTGGGATGTTTACCTGCTACGTGACCATCTTCGGGCCTCGGTTTCCTCCCGCATGTCACTGCAAAGGAGCTGCCAAGAGAAGAGATGTGCCCGGCACGAAGGAGGAGCCAGTGGCCTGCACTAGCTCGCAGCTGTTCGCGCAGGCCCCCACGCCTCAGCTCTGGAGTTGCCTGTGCCATAGCATCACTTGCCTCCCCTTGCCCAGAGCCCAGCCTTCCTCTGTGGCAGCTGCTGCCTCGTGTGGGCTGAGATCGTCTGGAGGCAAGGTCAAGGCCACTCTGTCCCTTGGAGTAATTGAAGATGACAACAGTACTTTGTGTCTCATGGAGCCTGGTGGAGATCAAAGGCGACTCAAAGTCGCCATTGAGACAGGCAGGAATTCCCAAGCAAATGCCACCAATTACTGAAAATTGGCTGCAGTTGTGGCCAGTACCATGCAGGGTCTCCCGGCTTTCCACACTGCAAGAGGGCCACTTCTGACACGGGTGTGAGGTGGTCCACAGCAGGGCTGGCGGGAGGGCAGAGGATGCCCAGGGGCTCCATCTTCCTGAGACTTCAGGGCAGATCACTGGCCCAGAGACAAGCAAAGGGGAATCTGAGACAGGGCTCGCGAACCACGCAGAAGAGACAGAGAGGGCAGAGACCAACGGGCACTTACGGTGGGCTCAAGGGCTCTGTGTCACACAGACAGGTCTTGGCAGAGGTGTCCACCTGGATGCCTCTCAGAGGCCACCACTATAATCGGTGTGCCAGAGGGAGGCCCTCCCTTTGGGGATGAGAACAAAGCTCAAGTGCCCTGCTGGTGTCTGGATCCTGCTGGTGACTTTGGAGAGAGGGCCCCAGAAAGTGACCCCGGAGTGACATGGGCTGCCATGAGAATCCCAGCAGACACCCCTAGCCGGGCCCATGTTCCCTCACACCCCTCAACTCTGTGCAGGAGAGGTGTGAAGGAAGTCTCGCCTCACGGAAGTTGGGTTTAGTCAATATGGCACCATTATTAAGCCGAGGAAGCCGGTTTCAGGAAGTCCTCTGCTTTTGCCTTAAAAAAATACATGATGAATTGAAGGCTAAAATAGCAAGACTAGTTTGCTGACAGGAAAATCAAGTTATCCCATTAATTACATCCAAAGAAGGCACATGGTTGCACACAGACTTCGGGCTTCTGTATTGAGCCTCCACAGGACAGTTTCAAAGCTCAGCTCCAACACGAGGGAGACTCCACGCTGGTTCCACAACAGTATGTTCCCTTTGCTGATGCCCAGGGGCCCACACAGAAGGCTCCCCCTGTGGCAGGCCACCCCCGGGCCAGCCATGTAGCATGGTGAGAACAGCTCGGGCCTGGGAGTCTGGTATCGACCTCGCCCTTTATCAGCTTGATGACCCTGGGCAATCACTTCCTGTGTCAGAGTTCGGTGGATGCATGCAACAGAAACCAAGCTGGTTAACTCATCTGGGGAAGGGCAACCCCAACAGCGCCTCAGAATTGAAAGGAAAAGACGGAGCAGGCTCGGAAGGTGGGGAAAAGGCTGCCTGGGACAGAGGGTGGGGCACAGGAGGCCAGGCAGCTGGATCTCAGGGGAGGGTCTTCCACTCACTTCTCTGTCCTTGGTCCTTGTCCTGGGACCAATCAGCTCCTGCCGTTGCTGGTGCTTCTGCGTCCCTGCTGGAGATGGAGCCTCTGGGGATTGAGAGAGCCTGTGATGAGCTGCACTGGGTCCCAGTTCATCTCCTGGCTAGAGGAGTTGGGCCCTTTGATTGACAATCCCACCAGCTAAACCAAACAAGAGACAATTCCCCCAATAAGTCAGGATACTCACTTCAGAGGAGTGGGGACTGGTGTCAGGCAGGAAACATCAAGATGCTTTCTCGCTTGTGGAGTCTTTCCTGTGTGGAATGGAGGCAATGATCTGCATCACAGAGCATGGTGCTGACCTGGTGCCGGCGTGTGCCTGTCTTAGGGCAGAAGAGCCTTGTCTGCAGGTTGCTGCCTACAAGGTGTCACTCATGCAGTGAGAAGCTCCATTGGGTCTAGGGCTGTTGCCCCTGCTGTGTGGTCCTGAAGTCTGACCTGGACAAGGACTAGAGGTTTGAGGCTGCACCCAGAGGAGTTTCCTTCCTCGAGGGAAAGGGTGGGATGTGCAGGCGTTCATTCTTATTTGGTCCTCTTGGCAGATCTTCCCACTAGAGAGCAGCACCTTAGAAAAGCAGCACCATAGTCGTGGGCACTGGAAGGTCAACCCAGATCTGAGGGGCCCTGAAGCCAGCCAAAGTTCAGGGGCTAAAGTACATTCCCAGCGAGCAGCGAGCAGAGTCCTCTGGGGCCACCAGCCCTCCATGGGGCCCCTGTGGAATTCCTCCAGGTGGCTTACACCCTCCAGGCCCTGCACGCGGTTCTGCTTGGCCTCAGACAGAGTATTACTTGGATTCACTTGAAGTCATTTGGGGGTGAGCAAGGCACCAGATGCTGGGACATGGCCTCCCCCTCGCTCTTCCTGAGAGGTATAAGGATTTAATTTTTGCTTTTCTTTAAAAATAATGGCTGCAGGATGTGTGCAATCAAAGGGAAATTACAGGCAACATGCCGAGTGCTCTTGGTTCCCAGATGCACATCAGCCACCCTCCTCAGGAAACGGATGTTCTCCCAGGTAGCGGCTGCCAGAAACCCTGATTGGTTGGGGAACAACATGGAGGAGAATTAGCAAGACCCCTGCCTCCTCACCTAGGATCCGTCACTGTATTTAGCAGCATTTAAGAAACAATCCCCCCATCAGTGCTGATTAAGAGGGACATCAATTTTAATGGAACGGTGTGGCCAAAGTTTGGTCACTTGGCCTGGCTGGAAGAGGTGTCTCTTAGGACATCTCCAGCTGGGAGCGAGTCAGCCTTTGACACTGAGTGGTGACCCCTGTCCCTCCACAGAGCCTGGAGTCCTGCTGGCAAAGGTGTCCTGCAGCAAGAGGAGCCCATTAGTATGGGACTGTGGAAAGGTGCTATAGATTTTTCCAGAACGGAGACCCTAAACACTAAAATCTCTGGGAATATGAACCACAGAGTCGCCTCACATGATGTCAAATCGCTATTCGTAAAAACAAAGAGAAGTGGGACATTTGAATGGAGGTCCAGTCTCCCGGGGCGGCACGGTCTCTGCTGATTCTCTTTACCAAAGACTTGCTGCTGCTGCTGCTCCTGTTGCTGCTGCTGCTGCTGCTGCTGCTGGGCGGTGGGGAGGCGGGGACAAGAACTCACACATGTGCATGGGCGAGGTGATCCAGCGTGGCCTCCCGCGTGCGGCAGCGGGTACCTGCAACATGGCCTCTCCTGCAGCTTACTTGGGCTCTTCACACGATGATGTTAGAATCCCAAGTGCCACCAGAGTGAATAAGACTCTGCATGAACAGGGGCTTTTAGGCCCCAAATGTAGCACTTTTGCTAATGTCCATTGGCCAAAGTAAGTCACGTGGCCAAGAGAGACCAGCAGCCCTTGCGCTTGCTCCCTGTGGCGCTCACCCCGCTGTGGTGGACGGATTCCATGCTGAACTGTCCCTTATCTTTCTCTCCCACTTCCCCAGACACTGCGTCTGTGTGGAGCGGTGTGGGCTGACCCGTGCTCAGCACAGGGCCTGGTGCACAGCGGGACTGGTGAGGGAGGTCAGGAGAGGAGAAGGAGAGAAGGAAGCAGGAGAGAGGGAGGGAGCAAGGGCAGGAGGGACAATCCTGGAAAAATGGAGGCGCTTCTCTGGCAGAGGACGGATGGGAACATCTGGACAGCTGTGGAGCCTGCATGGCCTTCCAAACCCATGGCTCTTGTTCTGCCTGAGCTTCTGGGCTCTGTTTCCTGACTACTTGGTTCCTCAAGGTTCCCTCCCATCTCAAGCAACTTCCTGTCCGCCCCTCCTCCTGGTCAGCATAGTTAAGCAGCACCTCCATCTGCTGCCCATGTTGTGTCCCCCATTATCTCAACGGAGCCATGAGAGACCCAAGGCAGGTGTACAGGTGGGATGTGAGGCTCAGGGAAGCGCTGTCTGTCATCACGCCATGTCCTGCTGGGAAGAGGTGGAGCTGGGCTCAGCACAGGTCAGTCTGCAACAGCCAAGCTCAGGGCCCGGGGGAGGCCTCTACTCTGGTCAGTGGCAATGGGCTTCCGGGAGTGGGAGAGCTGGAAGAGCTTCCGCAGCTGGGCAGGGGTGGGGATGCTAGGCAGGAATGTGGGCCCTGGAGGCCAAGTTTCAGCCTGGGAAGTGGCAGATGGAGGGCAGCTAACTGGACTGAGGACCTGTCTTCTATCTGGCAGGTGCTTTCCGAAATGACACAGCCCCTGGACAGGTGACACTGGTGTGAGCAGAGTCCCCCATGTATGTCTTGTTTAGGAAAAAGATGAGTCCCATGCTCAAGAGCAGAGGGGATTGCAGAGTCCCACAGCAAATCAGGTAGGGCAACCAGGGCAGGGAAGGGGCCAGGGTCCCCGCGGTCATGCCCCCGGCTGTCTTCCCACCTGCTCTTCCAGCTTCCAGCTGGGGCTTGTGACCAGCCGAGGTCTGGAAGGGGGCCATGTGACTGGTTAGTGACAGGGCCAGTTCCCAAATCCAGACCCCTGTGCGACCCGAGTAGCAGGGGCAGGGGCCATGGCCTGCCCGGGATACGCTGCACGCTGACTGTCTTTAGAGCTGTGCTTCAGTCTGAGCTGCTGGCCGACGCTGGATGTGCTGCTGTACCTCCAACCAGGCCTTGGGGCTTGTGAGGCTCAAGCATGCCTTGCTAAATGGGCACAGATGTTGCAAATTCTCTTTCACTGGTGCAACAAGCAGTGTCCCCAAAATGTGGTTGGCTGCCAACACCATGTAGGCCCTTTCCCTCTGCCTGAACCAAGCTCAAGGGGACACTGAGGCCACAAGTCCACTGGGCCAGTGGTCACCACTGAAACGAGACACCAAGTTCTCTAGAGACCTCAGGACCAGTCCTCACTCGGGTCCTGCCTTTGTACTGGCACCAAGCGACACCAGGCTGCAGGGCTCCTCAGTTGCCAAAGGGCAGTGAGTGGTCCTTGCTGTGTGACTTCTATGTGTCAGGAACAGCTCCGCACGCTGTACCACCTCATTTAAAATCCACCTCATTTATGACTAACCTCAACCTCACAAGAAGCTGAGGCGCCTACTGGGTAAGTCACGTGATGTCCCCAAGGTCTGGGGTGGGTGCAGAGCTGGGATTTGAACCTGGGATAGCTATCTGATTTTAGGGCCTGTGCTCCAAATATCCTATAGCCTGCATCCTGTGGCTGAGAGACTGGTGGCCTATGGGACAGTGGCCTCCAGACAGCTGAGTTTGAAAAGGCAGTCGACCATGTCCCCGCTGCTGCACATCCCCATGGCTTCACCCACCACCCGGCACCAGGTCCTCCAGCCTCACTCTCCAGCTCGTGTGCTTGGTCCTGGCATTGCTTGGTACCAGGCAGAGGCACCAAGCACCTCTGTTTGCTTTGCTGGCCCTCCTCTGCCCTTCCCTCTCCTGGACCACTGCCCACCAGGTAAACATCTATTTATCTTTCAAGACTCAACTCAGGCCTCACCACCTCTCCAAAGAGAGCAAGACTGGGAAACCTGTGGCCTTTGGGGCATGCCAACATGGGGCCATCTTCCTTTTGCTATGTGACCTTGATCAAGTGACTCAACTTCTTTGAACTTCTTTTTTTCTCATTTATAAAGTAGGATAGGGATGCCGACCTTATGGTGTTGTATAGATTAGGAAAAGCACACAGAAAGTACTTGACAGGGCTTCTGCTAAAAATATGGTACTTATTTTTAGGAAGCTTCCTGCCCTTGCTCCCTAGTGGAATTGGACCACACACACACACAGGACCCTGAACATGCCTGTAGTAAGACACTGAGTGACCATCTCACCAGGTTGATCTGTCTCTGTCAGCCCCACCACCGAAGCTGGCTTGACTCATTGCTGGATTCCAGGGCTGAGCAGCAGCTGGCAATTGGCAGGCCCTTGGTCAAAGTTTTTCCAGGAAATGAATGAAGGAATGAATTCATGCTCATCTCCTATGATTGTCTCATTCCTTGATTGGTCCCAGGCCCTGTCATAGTAATTGCCATGGATACTCTGCTGTGATCATAAGACCAAGTTCACCAAATCTACACTTATAACATAACCAGGCACTAAATCAGGTCAGCATGAATGAAGGTCTGCACAGAATGTGCCCCTGATGGGCCCAGTGCCATGATTCCCTGCCTACATTTCTCACTTGCTTAAAACCTGTCCACATCTTTCCCCCAGTAGCATGAGAACCTCCAAATCATCACACATAAGAGTCATGAACCTGTTAGTGCCTGTTGCTTGAAGTCATGATGCTTCGTTTGTGGGCATGCTTGTTACCCAGCTAGAGCTGACTGATGTAATAGGGAAAGGCTCCCTGCTGAGGACAGGCAGAGCTAGGTCAGAACAGCTTGTAGGAGTTAGCCAGAGAGGGACTAAGACAAGGTGGCAAGATCTAAGAGGACCCATCAGCCATTCAGCAAGGGATGGAGCAGTCTTTTATTTTCTACCACTTTATTGAACATCCACCCAGAAAATGGACTAATTGGTGAATCGCCCCAGAGTGAATAAACACACGTGTACGGCCGGGCACACAGGACACAGCATGACCGGGGGCGCCTCTCATGTTCCTTCTCATTCATTGCCTGCCACCAAGGCCTAACACTTTGGACTTTTTATCAGCAGCCCTGACGGTCAGCACTTTGCACCTGGCTTCTTTTACTCCGTGTGATGGTTGTGAGACTCGTCCATGTCCTCTTGCTCTCTGCCACGGTAGCATTCCTCTATGCGTCCATTCTCCCTTGGTGGACACGGCTCCTTGGGCCATGGGGAAAGCACTGCTATGAATACTCGTGAACACATCTCTTGAGGGACACACGTCAACATTTCTGGTCAGTCCAGATGAGCAATGGAGTGCATATGAAGCGGGTCTTTAGGAACAGGTGGCCCAAGAGAGGGAAGGGGGCACTGAGGAGAGGAGGGTCCACTGGGAGGCCTGTGCAGGTGACAGAGGATGGTGTTTATAAAAGGAAGCCCCGGGAGCAATGTGGCTGGCTGACATTTCAGATCACTCTTGAGACCGTTGTGGGGGACAGGGAAGCAGGCGGCGGTGGTCAGGACCTGGAGATGGGCAAGAGAGGTGGGATCTGGGCCTTGAGCTCCATCCAATGCAATTCAGTGGCTTAAAACAAGTCTATTTCCCCTCACGGTTTTGGGGTCCCTTGTGTGCTGACAGCCAGATGACTGCTGGGGCTGGGGCCACCCCAAAGCTCCCCTGAGCTGAAGATGTCCGAGATGGCCTGTTCACTCCCCGCTTGGCTCAGGGCTGGGCTGGCTGGAGCATCTGGCTGGTGGGACCTCCCTGTCCCCGCTCCACTCGCTCAGCGCATAGGCAGCCAGCAGGGCCCCTCACGGCACGGCAGCCTCACACCAACTCAGGGCAGCTATCTTGGTCCAGAGCAAGTGTCCCAAGAGGCCAGCACAGCCTACTGACCCAGCCCCGGAGGTCCCAGCTGTCCTGCCAGGTTCAAGGGAAGGGTTGCGAGGAGAGCGGAGCAGGTGCAGGGAGGGAAGGATGCAGGGGGCTGCAGGTCGGCTCCCATTGACCAGCCCTTGCTGGCTGGGATGAAGGCTCTGTCCCTTCCCTTCCTCCCTCGGGCACCCACAGGCACATCCATCTGAATGGCGGAGAACACGCGACGTAGCAGTCGCAGGCCACATGGTGACATTGAGGTTCACCACAGGTCGCATGCACCCAGAGGTGCCCTGGAGGTTTTATGGCATCCCAGCCCCCTGGGCGTGTGCGGGGACACCTGGGATGCTCACAGGCTGACAGGAGAACTGACGGCGCATCCGCTGAGCCCGCCACACTGTCCAGCAGCACACGAGCTCGCTCCCGTGTGGCCACGCTGAGGCCTCTTCACAAATACGCGTACATTTTGGGGTCCTGGGGATCCAGCAAGGGCATCTGCCTGCAGAGGGTGTAGAGTCCCTTCACTCCCGACCTGGCTGGTAGCTGGCCCTGGAGGTCTTGTTTGCCTGAGGCCAGCAGAGCCCAAAGCACCTCCCAGTGAGTCTTGAACTTGAAGGGCCACACTTAGTAACCTGCACCGGCTCAGAAACACCAAAGGCAGCCGATGTGGACTGCAAAGACCTGGTTTCTGTACAGTATCGGGCTCCAGGCCCTTCTTAAGTAGCTTTGGGGACACTACTGAACTTTTCTGTCCTTGGTTTCTTCATCAGTAAAATCAGGCTGATAATCGTGCCTCTTTCACAGGGCTGTAGGGGGGTTAAAGGAGCAGTGAGTTCCCAATGTCGGCTGCTCGGGAGACAATAGATGCACCCTAAAACTGTTAAATGAGTTGCTGGTGCAGGAGGGTCACCTGCAGGGATAGGCCCTGGATGTTACCAGCACCACCCCCTGACTTTTAAACCATTTTTCTTGGGATTATCAGCAACAAAGTTTGCTCTGGATTTCAAAATGTTTTTTTAAAGCTATATATTTCTGCAAGATTGTTGCCAACCCTCCTGTGCATGTTTTCTCTCTGCCCTGTAGCCTCCCTCCCCACATCTTTACACTGCCAATCTCTCACTCTTTATGGGAGGAAACAAGTTTATCTTTTGCTTCCCTGGCAAAAGTATACTCCTTAAATAGAGTTCTAATGTCTACCAAAAAAAATATTAGCCAACCTATCTCCAGGGAAGCAGCCTTTGACTGTTCAAACCCAGGAGAATTGAAGGGTTTTATTTGTGGAAATTGGGGCATCCGGTGCTGTCTATTTCTTTAAACCACCCACCAGCACCTCCACATACCACACAAATTAATAAAATCTTGGAGAAATTATTAATCTTTTATATTACAGGTAATCTCCCATGTTCAGGGCAGGTTTTCTTCTAAATGTGGTTCATTTAGTGCTGTAGAAATTATTTAAATCTTCCTGAAGCATCTCTTCTCTACATGCATATCTTTGATCTCACACAATCCTGCCAGGTAGAAGCTGCGGGTCCCATTTCACAATTGAGAGCATAGAGAAACAGAGAAGTTAAGAACTTGCCTGAGGTCACACAGCTCATAAGTGACCAAAGCAGGACTAGGACCTCTACTTCTGTCTACTATGCCCTACAGGAAATGCTGGCTCCTGGACTGTATGTCCCAGCATGTCTCCTGACAGCAGCCTTCATGTCCTGTTGCACAGCGTCCCTGGAGGAAAGTGGCAACTGGTAGGGAACATTTAATAGGAAAAAAATCAGCAGATGGGCTGGCACTTGACATTCTTAAGGTACAGGGGGGACCTCAACTCTCCTTAGGAACCCAGGGTTCAATGAGTATCAGGAGTCACTACTTGTTAAAATTAAGAATAAGTTGTTGGGCTGGGATTGTAGCTCAGTGGTAGAGCGCTTTCCTTGCATGCGGGAAGCACTGGGTTCGATCCTTAGCACCACATAAAAATAAATAAATAAAATAAAGATATTTGTGTCTATCTACAACTAAAAAAATTAAAAAAAATAAGTTGTTTATTCATGCAGGCAATGAACATTGAGTAGGTACTAGTTTCCCAGCCTATGTTTGTGCTCTGGTGATACAAAAGATGACTTAGCCCACTCCTGAAGCACTCTCCAGGAGCTTAGAGTGAAGGGATCTGAAGCATCCCCTAAAGGTCCATGGGGTAAAGGCTTGGTCCCAGACCTGGCACTACTGGCTATGGGGAGGCACTGGACCCTTTAAGAGGCAGGGTTGGGTGGGAGGTATTTAGGTCACTGGGGGTGTGTCCTCGGAGGGGACTGTGGGGCCCTGGCTCCTTCCTTCCTTCCTCTCTCTTTTCTGGGCCATGAAGTAAGTGGTTTTCCTCTGCCCCGTTTTCCTGCCAGAATGCACTGCCGACCAATCATGGGCTGGAAACTCTAACACCACAAGCCAAAACAAACTTCTTTTTGATGATCTCAAGGTATTTGTTATAGTAACAGAAAGCTGACTAAGTGAGCAAGGCAGACACACAGGTCCTGGAAGCAGAGGTGCCTGTACCAGGGTGCTGTGGTCCCGAACCGGCCACCTGGCACTGTCCAGTCTACTGTCTCAACAGCTCAAGATTCTGCCTCCATGGCTGCTGCTTGGTGAAGACCACCACCACATCACACCTGGGTCAGGAGCCAGGCCGAACCACAGAGAACCTGTTCACAGCTGGGTCCGAGCATAGACCCAGGCCCAACCAATGTTTGCTGAATGAATAAACAGGGTCAGGAGTCCACGCAGGCTGCAGTCTGTGACATCACAATGCCCAGGAGAGGTTTTTGACCTACTTGAAGAATAAGCATTGATCCATCTGGTTAGGATCTATTATGAGATCTCAGCTGGACATCATTTGAAATTCCTGAAGGTTTTTATAAGCTGCTGAGTGCCATGATTTTGATGGAGATAAGACTTTTGAAAAATATCACACAAACATGCCGGAGACATATGACTAATGCCACATGACTGAGTGTCGGTCTGGTCCACGGCATCATCCTCGTCTGGTTACATTTGGGAGAGGTGTGGGCAGGCTGCGAGGCCACAGGACAGACAGGCTCAGCCTTGCTCTGCAACCCTGGGCAGGTTACTTAGCAGATTTAAGCCCCATCTAAGAGGGATCCCTGCCTCTGTGACCTCCCAAGTCACAGTGAAGACCAGATGAACATCAGCTGAGGAAGGGTTATCCAACTCTGCAGGGCTGTGCACATGTAAGGGGTCACAGCTGCTTCCAGAGGAAGCTCTGTCTGGGCTCCCTACCCCAACTCATCAGCCCCCTTAAGCAGAGGCAGGTTTTAGGAGCCCTTACCTGAGGAGGGATGTTGGATCCAGTGATCTCTAAGGTTCAGTCCACAGATCCTCTGCAATTCTGACTCCCAAAGTCCTTTTCCTTGGCAGAAGTTGGTTTTAAACAGTGACAAGCATTCAAGAAAAACTGGGCAAATCAGTTTTTGGAAACTCGCGGGAAGCCAAGCCCTGGGGCAGAGTACTTTTCCTCCCCCCCCCCAAAAAAAAATGTAAAAGAAAAAGACTTAATTCATGCAAGATGCCAAGAGCCATGGTTCCTTGCGGAAGTCACACACCCCTCCCCAGGAGGTGTACATACCCCAGGAAGGGACATTGTGTATCTAGGCATTTGCCTGTCTCTGGATAATATGTACTCTGCCCAGGGCAAATATGCAAACAAGTTTTAATCACCTCCCTAAACCTTTACTGGGGTCTCTGGCATGAGGATCAACTGCAGGTCATTTGGTCTCCTGCTTTCTAAGTTCAGGACTACAGTGAGGGACATTCACTCATCCATTTGTTCAATATTGAGAACTCTCTCTGTGCCAGGAACTGTGTGCTAAGTGCTCAGATACAGAAATTAATAAGACACAACTTTGATCTCAAGCACTTCACAAATTGCTGGGGAAAACCATCAAGTAAACAATTACGATGCAATATGGACACAGGATAGCAGAGTTCATGGGTATTATAAGCATAGTACCAAATACTACGTGAGCAGTATCAGACAGGCTCTCAGCTGACCCAAGGAGAAGCCGGCATTGGAAACTGTTCTCTTGAGGTGGCTGTGATTGAGGAATCAGCTAGGAAAAGATGAGTGCAGAGAGGAGAGGATGGTCACATTTCAAAGGGAACAAGCTAAGCAAAGGTCTGGAGGTGATCAGGTGTGTTAGTCCATTTTTTGTTACTATAACTAAATACCTGAAACTAGTTAACTTATCAAGAAAAGAGGGTTATTTAGCTCACAGTTCTTGATGCTGAAAGTCCAAAGAGCATGGTGCCAGCTCTGGTAAGGGACCCTTGGCTACATCACATTATGGTGGAGGCATCAGGGCAAGAGTGTGAGTGACAAAGAGAGATCCTATGTGAGCCAAGAAATCAGAGTTGGGAGAAGTCATTCCTGCTCTTTCAGTAACAGCTCACTCTTATGAGGACATCCAGTGTGCCACAAGAATTACCTTCATCTGTTCCGAGGGGAACATCCCCAGCAAGATCTAGATTCTCCTGTTGGCCTTGCCTCTTAAGAGACCATTTTGAAAACTTTCAAGAAAAGCAGGCCTTCAGGCTGAGGGTACAACATTTGTTATACAGTGCTCAACAATGACAATCTGCCAGGAGCTGTGGCTGCCTGGGTAATGTTCCCCAGAAGACAAGCCCTCCCATGCCCAGGAACCTCGTCTTGAATCAGGAACGGGCCTACCCTGCAGCTCAAATCTGCACACACGCCGCTCAAAGCCAGGTTCTTGCCCCCACCTCATAGTGGAGAGGAAACTTGATTCTCTCAGTCATTTGCTTTCCAGAAGAATAATTTTCAGTGCGATTTTGGCCTGTAACAATTATGGAAAATACATTGACATGTACAAATGGGGAGATGGCTTGCAGATTGGGCACTATTAGGTGAGGCCGGGCTACCACCACCCTGGCTCTGCGAGAGGCAGAAACAGACCTGCTCCCCTCACAGTGAAATGACCATGTGATTATGAACCCAGGCAGGGGAAAGTCTGATCCTGCCTCAGGGCAGGCTTGAGCTCAGGCACTGGAGCCCCACATGGGGCCCCTGGGATGGGGATCCCAGGAGGGGGGATTTCTCCTGCCTTTCTCCAAGGTCAGTCCTAGCACCTCTGCTGACTCCCACCTCTGCCCCAGTTCCCTACCCCACGTTGATCTTTCTCTCTCTAGAGCTCACTCTGGACTTCTTGCTTATTGTCTGTCCCCTTCCCCCAGAGATGGGTGACCTGAGAGGCCTCTCACTCTCCTTCAGGGCCTGTTTTCAAGGACATAGGCCTGATCCTCAGGAGCCTCCACAGCGGCTGATGAATGCGTGAGTGGCATTCAGTACTCCCTGCGTGGACACAAATGCGGCCATGTGTTCACAGGCCGGGGTTTGATTGTTCAGCGGGCCCTGCCCACATTCTCCCGTCTTGGAATACTCCATATTGAAAGCCATTTTCTGTAAGGCCCTAGGTGTCTGAAATGGCAGAGGACTGAGCTGGGAGCAGACGGCTGTCATTTCTCAGCACATTCCACGCCTCCAGGCCTCACTCTTTCGGTGTCCAACCAATAACGAACTCTTTGGCTGAAGTTTACAGGAGTTGTGAGCCCCAGAAAAGACAAGACCCAGGAATTCTCCAGAGTTACAAGAAACAGGGAGGGGAACCAGAGAGGTGTGTCTTCCATTTTTAGTGAGGCCCCAGGGCCTCTCGGAGACAGGGTGGCGGTGGGGTCAGGCTCCTCTGGGAAGCTGGGATCACCTCTGAACAGGAAAAGGCTCCAACAGCTCAACCAAGGGAAGAGGCCCCTCTCGGGCGGCCCCTCTTTGGAGGTTCCCCCATCTCCATCTCCACACTAGTTTGTCCTCGCCTGGGACCTTTGCCATGGTCCCTGGCCCCGGGGCTCAGGGCTGGGCAGGGCTCGTTGGGGTGCAGAGTGGGACGGGCGCACTGGCCAGGCCTCGGGGCCAGGTCCTGGGACCTGCGCGCGGGCGCCCCCGGGTTGCGTCACCCGGCCCACCGCACCCTGAGACATCACAATCTGGGGGGCTGGGACCCCGCGCCTCATCACTGGCCGTTTGCGACCCAACAATCCAACCAACGCACATCCCGGGGAAAAAAAAGGAACCGGCCGAGGCCGCCGCCTCCCGCCCCGCCCTCCGCGCCCGGGGCCCCGCCCCGCCCCCGCACGGGGCAGTGAGCGCAGCCGGGCCGCACGCCGCCCCGCGCCCGCCGCCGCCGCCCGCCCCGGCCCAGGCGGGGGCCGCCCGCCCGCCCCGGCCCCGCGGCGCCCTCGCCGGGTGCGAGCCGCTCGCGCCCGCCGCCCGATCTCCGCGCCCGCCGCCGCCCGGCCCGCCGCGCTTCATGGCTGCGCACGAATGGGACTGGTTCCAGCGCGAGGAGCTCATCGGACAGATCAGCGACATCCGAGTCCAGAACCTGCAAGGTAACGCCGCCCGCCGCGCCCACCGCCCGCCTGGGGGGCTGGGCGCCGCCCCCGGAGCCCGAGTGGCCGGCGCGCCGGACCTGCGGGGGACGAGGGCGAGGGCGCACGTGTGTGTGTGTGTGTGTGTGTGTGTGTGTGTGTGTGTGTGTGTGGTGAGGGTCCTGTTTTCTTTCCGGGGACGTCACCACCTCCCTCCAGCTGCGAGTTTGGAGAAGTTTGCGCGTGGGCAGTTGAGGGCGATGGCCCAGGTCAGGGAGGGGAGAAGTGCCTCTAGTAAGCGTGTGTGGGACGGGAGGCAGAATCCGCACACTTCCCAAGTGCCCCGGGCCGAGCACCGAAGGGGAGCAGCGCCCCGGGGGTGTGGGCTGCAGAGAAGGGCCAGGACGGAAGGGTCAGGCCACTCCGTCCAAGCCTGCCACTTTTCTCAGGGAGCTGCCTCTCTCCAAGGAGCACAGGGCAGAGGACTGTCCCCACTCCCTCACCTACCTGGGTGCGGAGGCTGGCACCAAAGTCTGCACCTTGAGGGAGCTGAGACTAGGTGAAATAAAAACTCCGTGGGCAACTTGCCTGGCGAGGGCTACGGGCGGCACAGCCACAGAAGAGGCACATTTATCTTTCCAAAGAATTTATTCAGTGTGAGAACTTGAAAAGCACAAAAATATTTGAGGGGAGAAAAATCATACAGACGTGTCCCCCAACCCACTGACCCAAGAGAGAGCTGCTTTTGGTGGACGTGCCTACCCAGCCCCTTCTCTTTTCATCTGTGGGCTTTGCAGAACTGGAGTTCCACTTCCGGCCTGTTTACACCCATGTAAACCTGTGCAGGTGAAGTTTCTTTAGCCTCTTCCCTGCAGGCTGGGGTTCCAGAGAGTCCAAGGTTGAGGTGGCTGGGGGAGCCGGAGAGGCTTGGGCAGGGATGGTGGGGCGATGGGGCCCCTCCCTATCAGGTGCAGTGGTTTTGCTGCTAGGGGGCAGGGAACCCCAGCGGGCAGCAGGCCAGCCGGGGGTGGGGAGCAGCCAAGTTTAAACATTACACCTGATAGAAAGTTTCCTGGGAGCTCACGTGGACCTGCTCCACCCCTGGATTGGGCCAGAGCCAGGCAGGTAGAGGTGACCTGAACAGGAGCAGGCAGCCTCCTGGGGTGGGCCTGGAGACTCTTTGCTCTGGACTCCTCTGATCTCTTCTGGCTGTGGTCTGTGTCAAAGGAGAAGGGTTGGACAGGGCATGTTGAAAGTGATCCTTTTTGATAATAAGCCGAGTACCTAGATCCTGTTGCCTGAGAAGAATGGACATCCTATTTAGGGATGGGCACTACTATCTTTTGCTGAGATGGCATTTAACTTGGGCTCTGTGTGTGTGTGTGTTTGTGTCTGTATGGCTGTGGTAGGCAATCACTGGGTGTTTAATGAGCATGTACTAACCAATGTTTGGTGCAGAAAGTTCCTGCAGTCCTCCAAGATCAGCTCCCAGTTTAAAGATCAGTTTTTGTGAAGGGAGTTCAGCAATATGTGCTTTCAGTTACTGCACAGAATGGGGACAATTTGAAATAGGTCCTCAAGTTTATGAGTGGGCTCCTCTCTCTTGGCTCCCAGTGAATTGACTCACTTTTAGGTAAATGTCAATTATCATTTGAACATCAATAGGCTTTGCCATGAAAAACTTCTAAATTGTGTATATGTACATCATAATTATTATATATGTACTGCACATGTATATAATGTACACTAATCTTAAGTATAAGCTGAAGTTTTGGGGTATGAGAACACCCCTGTAATCACCTGGACCAAGATGTAGGTTTGCAGCATCCTTCACAGAAGCCTGGTCTTCCTTCCCAGTTAGGAACATCCTCCCACCCCCACCAAAGTAACCACTATTCTGATGGTTTGTGGATTTTTTTTCTTTTTGGCTGAAGATTAGTTTGCTTGTAGAACTTGAAATAAAATTAAGTCATGCAGTGCATTCTCTTTTGATCTTGCTTTTCCATCAGTGTTAGTGCTAGTGTGGGCCATGCTCTTGCCTATGTGTTCTTTTCCTTGCTGAGTACTATTCCACTGTGTAGACGTACCACTATTAGACTGATTGTGTCTGTGGGGAGGGAGTGGTATTAACTCTGTGGAGTCACACAGCCAAGTTTGGCTACTTTTCCGGCATTGCTGAGCAGAGGCTAGAGTTAGGGCAGGACTATGTTTTACAGATTTTCCCCTTGGTTTCCCTGTCTATTTACTGGGTGCTTAACATTTTCTCTCCTTGCTTCTGTGGTGCTCAGGAAGTCCTGGCTAAAGGTCCAAGTCCAGAAGGCCCCCACACAGAGCTCAGATCATCTGCAGAACCAGCTGGTGGATGTCAGGCAGCCTGGTTGTGTCTGGATGATCAGATGGGGCCTCCAGCGGGGGGCTTTGTGCAGCTGAACCCATGTGGGTGGTGAGCCCTGGAGGCAGGCAGAACCCAGCCATGGGGCCACTCCTTTATGAGCACGGTGCTCTCCTGTATTGCAGTGATGGCGACAGCAGGCTCGGTACAGTGGGAGCCCTGGAGTCTGTAACCACAGGGAGTGCAGCTGTCAGGGTTGCGTGGTCCTGATTCTTTTCAGAAAGCTTGGACTCTTCTGCTGGTCCTGGGACAGGGTGGTTCTGGGGTCAGTAATCAGACATAGCCCTGAACTTAGAGCCTGTCAGATGCTGTATTTCAGGGGAGGATGGGTTAGTCATAGATCTCTCTTTCTTTCTATCTGTGTGCCAGCCTGTCTCTGTTCCCTGACCTGTGGGATTCTAGAATCCATGCAGCTATGATTGTGATGCAGAAATCCATCCCCTAGGGAACTCGGAATGAGGACTCCTGTCTTTGGAGGTCAGTTCAGCGGGGCAGGAAGCATGGCTTCTCCCAGGAGGCCTGTCACTCCGCCCTCT
>CM053401.1:8566490-8582503 GCA_028644305.1 Xerus rutilus
AGGGCTGACTGTGTGCCTGGAGGACATTCTGTGCCTGATTTAAAAATGGGCTTGTCCATTAGGAGCCTAGTCAAAGGCAGAGGAGCGCAGGGACGGGGCCCCGAGGGAGCCCGTGCAGTCCGTGTGCCTCTTGCCTCTGCCCTTCTTGAGCACCAGGATCTGCTGCTCCTTGGCGATTACGGTCCAGAGCCTTCAAGGGTAATAGGAGGCCGAGGAGGACCTGGGGTTATTTTGGTGTGGGTCAGTGCTAGCTTCAGCTCCTGCAGAGCCTGGGTCAAACGGTGAGGACCTCCAGGGCTCTGAAGATGTCACGTCCCCCTCCTGCTTCCCTCTCCTGGGGGGTTCTCTGTGCAGCCTGGAACCTTTGCGATATTTATATCCCTCTTCTCTTTTAGACTATTTTTAATCTTCTGTGCTATGACATACTTAAAAAGCAGCGTTCTGAGCCCTTCGAGCTGAGAACTGGGGCGGCAGGTGGAGGGGGCCCTGGAGATGACCTGCCAGTTTGGTGGTGGTAGAACTGGAGCCCATGGTCCGCTCGCTCCTCCCATGCTGCCCAACCTGTGGATACTGGCCTGCAGCGTGTCTCTGGTGGCCTTCCTGTGTGCACCCGTTTCGCGTGCGTCCTTCTACTGGGCCACTAGGGCCACTGTCCTCCCTGCCTCTGGTGCTTCTGATCCAGTTCCAGCCCCTCAAGCTGGAGATCTTTCTCTTGCCGCATCTGTCCTCTTTGAGACACCTTTGTGCCCCAGGAAAAGCTCTGCTGTGTGCTCCAGGAGTGGGGGACACCTCCTGCCCCTCCTTGAATGAAGTGGACCCAGCTGTACCAGGTTTTCCTGTTCCCCTCAGGACATATGTTCTCACATGGCCACACCTTTGTCCCCACGGTCCCTCCTGCAGAGCCTGACTGTGACGTGTCCAGAATAGCCTCCCTGAGCCCTGTCTGCACCCTCCTGGGTGGAAGTCACAGCTTTCACCTCTGGGCTTCCTGGGCTCCCAGATGTCTGCCGAGCCCACCTCTGTGAAGGCTCCAAGAGGGGTACCAGGCCCTAGCACAGAACAGGGCTTAGAACTGTTTGTTGAATTGTAGGCTGAACAGCCCCCTTCCCCATGTCCATGTCCTCACCCCCCAAATCTGGGAACGCGCTCCCTTTGGTAAAAGGGACTTGGCAAAAGTGACGAAGGTAAGGATCTTAAGATGGGGACAAGATGCTGGATTACCCAGGTCATCCTGCTGGTCCCAGCTGCCTTGAAAGAGGGGAGTAGGAGGGGCCGAGGGACAGAGGAGATGTGATCCTGTCATTGCTGGGGGCCACCGGCCCAGGAACGCTACCAGGAATCCAGAGGCAGTGTGGTGTCAGGCCACATGGTCCCATGTATGCTCTGTGGCCCTGGCTTGAAGAAGGTGGCATCATAGTGTCCTTGAGGTGCATGCCTTTTAGTGTGGACTCTTGGATCTGACATGCTCTGGCAGAGGTGACACCTCTGTTCTAATCCTTGTGTTCTCTAGGGGGTGAGATTCAGGAACCTGGGAATGCTGTGAATCCAGAACAGGTCAAGCCCTGGTTGTTGTGGGTAAACAATTTGCTACTTTATGTGAAATATCCAAGTCTGTTTAGAAAACACGAGAAATCACGAGGGTTTGGGCTCACAGGCAGTTTCCTTCTTTTGGTTACATTGCATTGACTGTTGGAAGTCCAAGACTAGACGTGCAAACGACAGGGGCTTCACTCCCAGACAATGGGGAAAAATCCTAAGCCTGTCTCACCAGGAGGCCTTACTGACTGTCCTCACTTGGCGTTTCTGGGCTGCCCTGCATCTTCCCTGACCTCTTAGCAATTTGCAAGGTCAACCCATGACCTTCATTGCTTTGGTTCCATTTTAGTTTCCATGGTAAGCTGACAGAGCTGTCGTCCATGCCTGCGCGTTCATTTTGCCCATTTCTTATTTTGCTAAAACACAAATGCAGGGCCAGGAGATGCCCAGTGAGATCCTGTGTACACAGTGAGATGGCAGGGTAGTGGGAAAAGCCCCCTGTGCTTTAGAGTGTTCCCTTTGTCATTGGGTTGACCTAGTGAAGTTCCAGCCCAAGTTTCAGAAGATAATCCGGGGGTCCATGTTGTGGATAATATGCTGACCACGTTGTGCACAAATCCATTAAGTCAGGGACCATCTTTATGGGCTGTAGGCTGTGATCAAGAGGACAGGGAGGAGAAGTGACCACAGGGCGGGATGCTGTGCCCAGTCTCTCAAACAGCCCCAGGGGTGGGGGTTATTGTCTGCACTTAAAAACCAGGACCAGGAGAGACAGAGTACCAGGCTCCCGAGCTCATGCATGGTAGAAGCAGGAGGTGGAGAGAATTCAGGGAAGATGAAATTGGGGCTGAGGCGTTGGGAGGACCTGAAGGGGACTTGAATTTGGGGGAAGAGGAGGGATATGGCCAGCGCTAGGTCTGGTTCCAGCTGGAGAAGGCAACTGACTTGTACCCTGGAAAGAACCCTGGATGCAGGCAAGGGACATGGGGCACGAAGTCTGCACGCCTTGTCCGGGTAGACCCAGTGACTCAGCTGGTTCTGCTCAGTCACCTGTGCACCCACTGCTTTGAACTGTAACAAAACAAAGGCTAAACTTTGAACTGACCAATCCTGACTGGTGATCACCAGGAATGGTCTCAGGAGGTCGGGGACAAGAATATCATCTCCTGTGGTTGGAGAGGTAAGTTCCCAGGACCTTGAATTTTGGCAGAAGTGCCTGGAGGCAACACCTTGTTGGAAGTGTGAATCGGTGCCACCACTGTGGAGGTCAGCACAGACCATCCTGGAGAATTAGAGTCATCTTACTACAGTGATATCCGCACACCCAGGCAGCACAGTTCACAATAGCCTGACTGTGGCACCAGCCCAGGTGTCCATCCGTGGATGAATGGATAAAGAAAATGTGGCCTGTATGCACAGTGGAGTTTCATTCAGCCATGGAGAAAATGAAATTATGTCATTTGCAGGAAAATGGATGGAACTAGAGACCATCAGGTTAAGTGAAGTCAATCAATTCAGAAGGTCACGGGTTGTATGTTTTCTCTCCTTTCTGGAAACTAGAGAGAAAAAAGGAAAAGAAAGGTGGGGGAAGGTAAATCTCAGGAAAATCAAAGGGAGATCAGTAAAGGAAAAGGACCAGGGGGTGGTAGGAGGAAGCGAGGGGGACGTGCTGGGGAATGATATAATTGGCCAAATTATATTATTCCATCGTGTGCATGTATTAATATGTAACAACAAATTCCATCATTATGTTCAACTAGTATGCACCAATTTAAAAAAAAATTGTGGAAAAAAGAAAAAGGTGAGTGGAGTCAGCTGTGGGGAGGCACCCTGCGCTCCCCCAGTGTCGGCAGAGCATGAAGCTTTGCTGTCTCCACTCTGTCCTTTGGCTCTAAGGTGACCTGAGGTTGGTGTTATGTCTCCACTGCACAGATGCAGACACTGAGGCCCAGAGGGGAGGACCTGTCTGAGCTTTGAACTTGAGTCTTATCTTAAACAAAAAGTGATGCCTTCCAAACGGAAGCCTCGGGCCTTAGGCGGGGAACAGGCTATTGCCCTGGGTGGTGGCATGTTCTGAGTTCTCAGGAGCACTGTCGCAATTGTCATGAGGCATCTGTGGGGACAAAGGCTCCACAATGCCCAGGCCAGCAAGCGGGAGGCCAGCAGGGTGGGTGAGGAAAGAAGGGGACAGCTGGAATCAAAGTCTTGGACACAGGCGGGCCTGGGCGGGCATGGCTGCAGGTGGACTGGGGAGGAGCACAGCTTCTGGGTCTACCCGCGTAGACCAGAGGCCTGCGGGGTCGGGCACTGGGTGCCCTGTCCCAGGCTCAGCGTGAAACGCATGAGAGCGTGGACCCTGGGGTCTGGAAGAACTGGGTCTGATCCCTTCTGTAGTATTGATCGGTGGATGACCCAGCCCCATGGCGACTTTTTGGTAAAAAGGAGAACAATCCCAGCCCATCCTGGTTGTCAGACAGTCCTGTGGGGCCACAGGTCTTCCTCCATGTCCGTTTCCCCTTCCCTTCATTTTCTGTCAGTTTCACAGGAATCCCCTGTTGCCCTTTTCTCTGGGGGCTGCCCCTTTAATTTTCTTAGCTGATTATTATATTTTTGTCTCTAAATATTATGCAAATAGTGTTTCACCTTGATTTCTTGGTTGCAGGCTCTGATTTCTGGCTATGGAAGGTAGGATGTGGGTTTTCTCTTTACTTCTTTGAGCCTCAGGTCCCCCCCGGCCCCAGCGCGCCCAATGGGTTTCCGTCATCCTTTTGGTACAGTGGGTGGCTGGTGTGCGCTGTTCCTCTGGTCAGTCCTGTGTAGTGGAATGTCGCTTTCCTCTCCCGGATCCACTTTCTCTTTTTCTTGCAGCTCACACCTGCCTGTTGATGGAGGTGTATGTGCTCATGAATTCATCACCAAACCCTTTTATTCAGGTGTCCCTTTGGTTGCTTGAGGCAGTGGGTGAATTGACCCTTCTTGAGCAAGCTAGGTCCCTGACCTGCTTCAGTCTGGACTTGCTGCCCTCCACACCTGGGGCCTGGCCATCACTTGCCATCACCTGTACCCAGCCTCTTTCTTGGGTGGACCTCTTCCCTCCCCTGTGGCTTCATCTCTTGAGCACATCCTTCCTGAGAAAGTAGGGTAGGGAATGTTCTGAGAACCTGAACCTGGGAGACGGAATTTTTTCTCCTCTAATTCCTGATGGCTACATTACCTGAGCATCAAGTTCAGGGTTGGAAATCTTCCTTCAGAGTTTTGGGGCCTTGCTCAGCTGTGTCGCAGCCTCTGGGGTTGTAGTTGGAAGGTGTGAAGTCATTCCTGGTCAGCATCTGTGGCCCGCTTTGTTCTCCCTAGAAGCTTGCAGGATCCTCTCTGTCCCCAGTGCCCTGAGCTTTCAAGGAGACCTGCTTGGTGTGCCGGTCCCTTTTTGTCTCTTAAGTTGAACATGTAGTGAGATCTTTCCATCTGGAGGCTGCCCTTCAGTTCTGGGACGTTTTCTTGGCTTATTCTGTTACTGTTTCTGACCCTTGGTTTTCTCTGACCTTCTAGATCTCCTTCTGTTTGGATATCTGTCCTGGACTGATCTTCTAATTCTCTTATCTTTTCTCTTTTTTATTCCTTTTGCTTTTTGCTTGCCTTTCTGGGAGAGTTTATCAGCTTTACATTCTACATTTTAATCTATTGCATTTTTAATTTGCAGGAGTTCTGCTCTTAAGAGAAGCCTTTTATTCTATGCCAAGGATGAGTGGTGGGCAGTGCCCCTGGGCTGCAGTTCTGAGAGGCAGCTGACAGTGGTCAAGAGCGTTCCCGGCTCTGCCACTCACTCACCTGGGGGCTTTGGGCAAGTTTACCCTTTTTACTGTTTAGACACCTGCCTTGTGAAATGGAAAGCACCGTACCACCGCCTGCCCCAAGAGCTGCCACGACCTCAGGGGTTCTGCGGGCAGAAGGCACAGCGCCGTGGCGGGCCCAGGCTGGGTAGGGGCATGTTCCTCCCTCCTCTGTGCGTAGCTGCCTCTCTCCTTCCTTCCTTGGGGTTTTCACATTATGGATTCCTCTCTTCAGCTGTTGCTGAAGAGACTGAACCTCCAGCTGTGTGTGTGGTGGGGAGGAGGTCCGCTCTGCCTGCTCTCTGGTTCTTTCAGCTCATCTTATTACCTCCCGCACGTGGACCCCATCCCCAGGGGTACCTGCCACCACTGATTCTGAACCTTGGGGTCTTGGGGATGCAGACTGGCTGGTGTTCATCTTCTCACAGCCACATGGGATGTAGAGGTCCTGGGTTGGCTCAGTTTCCACTGGTCTTTTTCCCAACTCCAGAACTTTGTCTTTCTCTGGAGTTGTTTCTTTTCTAAACGCATGGACTGCAAGGGTCATTCTGCAGGCTTCTGTGGAACAGAGGATGGACCAAGCTGAGGAGCCCATGCTGAGTGTCCTTCCCCCTGGGTCTCGGCAAGGCTGAGTAGGAACCCAACATGATGAGTGGGTGCCACCGTCACCCAGCTTTGAAGACTGAAAGTTTGTTGATACCGTTGGCATTTAACCAGTTCCAGGATGCTGCTGAGTACTGGATACCAGGAGAAATCAGGGGCATTGCAGAGGGGTCTGCTCACATGTAGGGGCTCTTTTCTCTGCCACACTCTTGTGGCTACTGCCCTGGGGCCTGGGGCCCAGGTGGGGTGCAGCTGCAGAAGCAGAGGGACTTCCTCCAGGGAACTCACCCCAGGTCCTCCGCAGGCCTCAGGTCAACCCCTGGGGGCTGGAAGCTCCTCCAGCATGCTGGTGGGGTTATAATTGGACCCCCAGGACCAGGTCCCTTGTTGCTTGGCGTGTGCCGCCTGCAGGGAGAAGGGCCGAGCGCTGAAGGAGTGGCTGATCTGGTTTTCTGTGCAGTTCGCTGTTGGACTCCGTCTGCTTTCAGAAACCTGCCCAAGCCCAGAGCCTCATGCTGCCCAGGGGAGACTCAGCGGTGACAAGCTCTTTGTGTCCAGCTCTTCTTATCAAGATGAAAGGTCAACCTGCCCAGCCTCCAGCAGATACCACCAGGCTGACCTTACCTGATCTGCTAGATTTTCAAGTGGATCAGATTACCCAGAAGGAGTAGCACTGTGGAAACGGCCCCTGGAGATTCCAGTAAAGAACAGATTCACACGGGTCCCCAGAAACACCCAAATGATGGCTTTTTATTTCTCAGCCCTGATCAAGTCAGCACAGTTGGTCCCTAAGAACAAAACCCAGGAATAGCCAGGCAGCCTGGCCCAGCGCGGCAGAAGGGCCAGGCCTGGATTCAAGTTCAGCTCTTTCCTGAGTGGCTGCTGGATTGTAGCCGGATTAGGTTTCCTGGTTGTATGTTGGTCTTTTCTGTCTATAATGTGGCTTTAATAATAGCAGACCCTCCAGTGTTATGTGGAGGGTCCAGTGAAGTCATGAACATTAAAAATGCCCCATATGGTCAGGCCTTTTGGATCAATGTACAGAATGCAATCATGAGGCAATCAAAAGCTGCCCTGACGACTGCACCTCGGGGTGATCCCAGGTCTTTGAGAACTCCAGGGGCAGTGTGCCGGGGGCAGGGAAGGGTGGCCTCCACTGCCGCACACAGTCCAGGCAGCTACGGTGCCCTCACTCAAAGGGCTATTTGACACAAAGCTCCAGCTCTGAGGCTCTTGGAAAGTCAATAGTTGATGTAATATCTGTCCCATGAATGGTGTCCTTTGTCACCCAGCCCTCTCCAGTGGTGGGAAGAGTCTAAGAAAGTGACGTGACAACGCATGACCCTTCCCATGACTCCATGGAAAATGACGTCACGCATCAGGTGCAGACTCCCGATTCCCAAAGATCGCCGGGCTCCTGTCAGCCCTGGGGGGGGTGTCCTGGTTCTTGAGTCCACCTCCGGCGGCAGCGTCTACAAGTCTCCGTTGGTGTGTTTTGATGTTTCCAGATTCTCTGCAAGGCACTGTGGAAAGAGAAGGGAGGAAAATGGACCTTCTCTGCTCTGTGGCGGTGAACCAGTGCCCCCACCCCAGTCCCATGGGGGCCCCTGCGTCAGGTGTGGTGGGAGGCCATCCAGAGCAGGGGGAAGTGGAAGAGTGGACGGAAGTGAGGTGGGAGGAGGAGAGGAGCGCGAATGCTCTGTGCAGAGGGAGCAGCGGGTGCCAGGGCTGAGGCCAGCGGGAGCCAGGCTCCTGGACGAGGCTCCTGGACGAGGCCCCCTCAGTCACACCCCCAATGCTAGGGCTGTGTTCAAAGTGGTGGCCCCTCTGGAGCACTCACTGTGCGGAACCCCGTGTCCTCGTCACCTCCTGGGAGCTGCAGGCAGAAGCACTTGACTGGGTCACTTTCCATTATCAGTGAAACCAAAAAGTCCGTGATCTGCTGCTTTTCAAATGGGCTGAGCGAGGAAGAGGCTCCCACCCACTGATAGCATGCGGCTTGGCCCTGCCTCTGGCCCTCAGAGCCGGGGTGGCTTTCATGGTACTCACCTGTGTGCTTAGGGGTGCAGCAGGGCACTGCAGCTGTCCCCTCCTGTCCCCACGTCCTTGTTCCTATCAGTCCAGGCAGATCTGCCCACAGGGGAGAGGCTACTCCATTCAGGCATCAGTTTTCTAGGTTGGGGGTGATTAAAATGTTGAAAAAGGTAGTGAAGCCGGTGCAATGGCAGCTTCTTCAGCACGGTGTCCCCACAAGCGGAATGCTGGATATATGCCAAGAATCCTGTTGGGTATTTGATATTTAATTCTTACAGTAACTGAGTGGGGGACTCCTCTCAGTCTTTCGAACAGGGAACTGAGGATCCAACAGGTCAAGTACGAGGCCCATGGTGTCACGGCTGGTTAGTGGCAGGGTCAGGATTTGACTGTGGGTCTTCCTACTACACCACACTCATCTTCCATAGAAATCAAGTTTGGGTCCTTGAATGACAAGCATGTGGCTTTGGCCTTACTCATTCTCCCCTCTTGACCTCAACGTCCCCTGAGTAGACGGGGTTGACCTGCATCCTCCATTACGTCTGTCACTGTTGTGGTGTGGATGAGAGAAACATGGGATTTAAAGATTTGAAGTAAAACACCGTGCAAGACATCAGTTGTGTTTAAATGCTACTTACATGTTGAAATCGTGCTTGGGATATAATAGGTTAAGTAAAATACGTCATTAAAATTAATTTCACCTGTTTTTTTGGCTTTGAATAACATGGCTACCAGAAAGCGTACCCATGGGGTTCATGTTGGTCCCGCGGGGCTCGGTGAGCCTGCAGTTTCCCCTCAGGATCTGAGGGGGATTCCAAGGCTCAAGCCCCTTATATAAAGTGCAGTGGCGTTTGCATAGACTCTGTGCCACCCTCACTACTTGGAATTGTCCTGGATTGCTTACAACCCCTAACTCAATGTCAGTACAGTGGGAATGGTTGTCACACAGTGCTGTTGAGGCACCGATGACAAGCTGGTACACATTCAGTGTAGATGCAGTTTCTCCTTGGATGTTTCTAGAGTGCGGAGGTCCAGGTGGAATTTCTAAGGCCCTCTTAATGCCCAGATTCTTAGACTGCGGGGCTCACGCTCCTTCCTCCTCAGCGGCTCCATGGGCTGAGCCCCGAGTCCCCTCCTGAACTGCTTGCTCCTGCGTATCCCATGCCCCAGCAGCCCTCCTGCCCTTGGCTCAGCTTGACCCCTAAGTCCATCCAAGGGAAGAGGCCCCCTGCTGCAGCCTCAGCGCCTCCCTGGGCGATGTCCGTCACCTTTCTGAGCCTCGGATGCTCATGTGTGAAGCCCTGTGGACGTCACCCTTCCCCCAGGGCTGTGAAGATGAAAGGGTGAACATGAAGCCCCCACCCCTAGCAGGAACTGTCCTCATAGGCACCCCTTTTCTGCCTTCTCTGGCCAACGTTTGTCACCATGATGACACATAGCAATTGCCCTTTGGCATTGTCCCTGCTGTGATGTCACCCTTTAGGCAAGTTCACTGGGGACAAGGCTCTGCAGAGTCAAATGAGCCACTCCGGCTATCTTGCTGGCATCATGTCTGTCCTGACCCAGTAGGCAGAGCGTGGGCTGGGGAGGATGTGGGCACAGGCCTGGACTTGACTCTGCACACCAGGTGCGGGGAAACCAGAAGCCTGTGTGCAGCTAGGCCAGGGGTTCTGGAAGGTGCTTTTCAGTGGCCATTTGGGGCTCGGGTCTAACAGCTCTGGGGCACAGTGTCAGAATGCTGGCTGAGGGTCAGAGTGATGCTGAGGGGTCATGCTGGCTAGGGATGAAGGGACATTTCTCAAACAGAAGGCAAAGGTGGGAGGGAGGGATGGACATCGCTCCATCGGGCAGAAAAGGGGTGCCCTAACGGAGTCCTCGTGTGGGGCCAGTCACTGGAAGAAGCCAAGCCTGGACTCTGCTGACCCCTGGGCCCTGCTTGCTGCCCTGAACCTCTGGAAACCAGTCCTGCTTCTCAAGAACCTACCTGGCGCACTTGGCTGGGCGTGGTGGAGGGACCCAAAGGGGACTGTCAATCATCTGTGGCAATGACTGCTTTTGTTTCATGTGGTTGTCAAAATCTCACAACCACCTTTTATAAAGGCCCCTCCCTAAGTGGTGCTGTTTCTCCTCCGCTGCCCCTTCCGGTCTTTCCAGGAGGGTGCGCTTTGCACACTGATGCTCTGCTCAGTTGAGTGACGTCATCTCCATGCACTGGCATTGCAGCTTGTGACCTGGCTGTCACACTGCAGTGGTTCATCTAGCTCCCGCAGGGCCTGTTATCGGCCACCTGTTTTGGCCTGTCCCGGAGCTGGTGCAGTAGTGCCCACTGAGCACCCCCCGCCCCGTCCCCGGGAGACTCGAGTCTCCCGAGTAGAGCTGCCTGGGTGAGCCTGGCCCGAGCAGCCATCTAGCCTTTGGGGTGGGATCTGCGCCTGGAAAACCCACCACCAGGTCAGACCTTCACAGGTCTCCATCCACACTTGGGGTGGATCTTAAACTCGGGTCTCTCATCCCCCTTCTCTTGGAAAAAGTGTTTCCGGTCCCTCAAATTCCCTTTGCTTGGTACTTCGGCAGGAAAAAAAATGAGCTGTTGATCCGTGCCCCACGCGAGCGGTGGGAATCAAGAGTAAAAGTAAAACAGAGTAGAAACCAACGCTGAGTCTTCTCTGAGCCCCTCTTGACAGCTGGCTCAGGTCACAGGCGATGAGCTTATGGCTGCCTAGGGTGCAGAGGAGTCCCAGGGTGGCGCAGCTGGGGGAGGCCGCGTGGTCAGCTTCCTCGGGACAGGGACCATCGGGCGAGGTGCAGCTGTGTTGAGGACAGATGAGGAACGGAGGTGGCTGGTACAGGTGAGATCTGGAGGTGGCCGTGACCCTGAATGCAGACCTGGTGTGCGGAGCTGCATCAGGGTCTCCCGGAAGGCCTGTCCTACGTGGGTGTCAGTCTCCAGAGAGGCTGTGGCTCAGTAGGTCTGAGTTGGGCCTGAGCACCTCCACGTCTCACATGTCCCTAGGTGAGCCTCTGGCTCCTGCTGGACCCCACAGAGGAGGAGGCTGTGAAGGGAACCATGGCATGGCTACCTGTCACTCTGCGGTGCCAACCACTGTGTGAAGGGCCCTGTCCCCATTGCATGGCCTTCGGGGATGGGCGCTTTTCCTGACTCCCCCATTTTTCATATGGAGAAACCAAGATTCAAAGAATTCTTCCCACGAAGTTGCTGGAAGCATCCCCTCTGGAGGGGGCTGAGCGGCCCCTCTGGAAGGCCCCGCCTGGGCCCAGCTGCAGATGGGGTCAGCGTGCCTGCTACCCCTCCCTGCTCCTCCTCCCAGTCCCAGTTGTGTTTATCTGACTCCGGGAGGGTGACGCAGAGACAGGGACTCCTGGGCTTATTCCTCTGACCTGGGGAAGAGTGATCACACCCGGGAGGTCATGGGAAGAAGCTGCCAGGCTCCCAGCTCTGGTCACCTCTGGTCTCCCTGGCAGAAGTGGTGAGGCAGGAGCTCAGGATGAGGTGACCACATCCAGGCAGCTAGACCGGGCAGCCTCCTGGGACTTTGCACAAGGGACTTTGATGGTAGAAAGGGGGGTTGCTCTGCCTCCCTCAGAGCTGGAGGGTGGATTAACTAATGCCCGCCATGCGTGCAACCCAGAACTTGCATAGCCCTCCAGAATCTGTGCCCACTGGCCGTAGTGTGAGCAGACCAGCCTCCAGGCCAGGCCTCACCTGGAGAGGTTTGGCAGCACTGACGTGTCTTCCTCACGCAGAGGTGGAGAGTCTGGTGGAGCTGGGATGAGAAGTGTCTCCCTCACTGACCCTTGGGCTGCCTTTGCCATCACTACCCCCAGGCAGCCTTCCTTGGTCACCACACCCTGCTTCCAGCATTCCCTGGGAGGCCTCTGGGCAGCCCAAGTCCCCTCTCCCACCTGCTGGCTCTCTCTCCACCAGACAGGGTGCTGCTAGGGCAGGGCCTCCATCTGCTTCCATCCTGATCACCCCTGTGTCTGTGTCTGGAATGGTGTCCTGCAGAGAGGGCACTCAGTTCATGTGGGGATGAATAAACAAGTGCTGGGAGGTGGCTTTCCGTGAGGCACCCAAATAACTGAGCCTGGCGGTAATAGAAGCTCTTCAGACGTTTTGTTCCAAACATGCCTTGGCGTCAGCAGAACCTGACGTGCAGATCAGCCACTCTGGCTGTGTGACCTGAGCAGGTGACTACACATCTCTGGGCTCCTTTCCTCTTCTGTAAAGCGGGGTGCTAGGTGACAGCTAGGTGTTTGCTGTGCCTGTGCTGCCGACCTCCTTCGCAGGTGTGGATGAAAACCAGTGTGTGCACACTGGGGCCGTGTCCAGGCCCATGACCCCCTCGGCCCGGGTGCAGGGCTGCTGTGTTCTTCATGAACATTGTGTGTTGGAGTGTCCCGGTAGAGTCAGGTTCCTGTTGTGGAGGATACCCTCCTGCAGGACTGGCTCCTCCTTTTTGGGGCCCCAGGGCTGGTGGCAGCGTGGCCCCTTGAACAGTCTGTTGCCTTGCACTGACGTGGCATCTGGGGCTCCAGAGCCGCAGGCAGGACCCTTTCACTGCAGCCTCTAGCAGTCCCTGAGCCCAGAGCCTGCCCTGCGAGCTCACTGCTTGGCATTCCCTGGCTTTCTCCACTGCCAAGAGATTGTGCCCTCTCAGCTCTGCTCATGGGAAGATGAGATTCTAGGGTGCCAGCCCTGGTGTCAGACAGATCTGAGGGGACTGATCCAGCTTAATATGGGTTTGGCTACTGAGTTATAGAAAAACCAAAATAACAGCATTGTAAACAGAGCTGTATTTCTATGCAGGCAGTTCAAAGCTCTATGGCAGTTATGCATCACAAAATCTGCTCCTTCTATCTAGTGCTGCTATGCCCTGGTTTAGCTCTTGACCTCATGGCCCAATATGGCTACTAGAGCTCCAGCCATTTATCACATTAGTGTTTTAGGCAGCAGAATGAACGAAGGGACAATGAAGAAAGGTCAAGGGGTGAATGCCAGCTCTGTTAGTAGAAATTTCAAGACTGCTGTATGACGTTTCTACTTACATCTCATTTGCCAGAACTTAGTTGCAATTGATTGTAAAGAAGGCTGGAAAATAAAGTCTGGGGTGCCCACCTGAGAACAAGAGGTTCTGTGTCTTTGGAGGGAAGAGAGAATAGATATTTGGGTGGGAAAGCAGTCTCTCCTTCAACTCCCAGTTTTGCCCTGTTTAACAGTGGGGCCTGGGGTTGGTTTCTAACCTTTATGTCTTAGTTTTCTCATCTGTAAAATGTGCACAAAACCCCCTTCCTCTCTGGCCTGATGTGGAAATTAAACAAGGTGATGTGACATAATCCCTGGGGCACTCACACCCATGGGACTGTTTTGATTCCTTCCAGTGTGTTAACATCCTGGCTCAGACGTGGGAACTCTCTGGAGATCCCCAAATCTAGTTCTCACAGTGCCCCATGGTGAGCTCCGTGCTGGGCCTCAGGTTGTGTCCTCTGACACCCCGCTGCTCTCCACAGCTCTGCTCCTCACTGAGGCCGCTTGCCCTGTTAGCAGGGGGGAGCCTGTAGCACCACAGGGACAAGGAGCTTCCCAAACCCTCATGGCCAGTGACAGGAGGACCCCAGGCGGCGAGGGCCCCTCAGTGTGCCAAGGCGTCTTTGGCTGGGTGCAGGGACAGAGCTGGGCACCGGTGGGGACTGCGGGCGGCCGAGGCACACAGGGCGTACCTGCTGGGAATGGCCTGAGGAGGTCACGGTGATTTATCCTGTTTTCCGTCAGCACCGCTGGTCTGGGGAGTAATGACCTGCACCTGGGGGACCCTGGTGCAGGGCGTCCCGCGAGATGTGAATCCCGCCCTTCTTGCCTGCCGGCCGCACGGCCTCCTGCTACTTGTCTGTGCTTTTTTCCCTCAGTACCTGGCACCCCCGCAGCCTGCATCAGGTCCTATTGTCAGGCCTGGTCAACAGGCTAGAAAGATCAGCCTGTGAAGCCCGGGGAACCTACGGGCAGTGTCCCTCACAGAGGCGGTGGCCTGCTCTGCACACGGGCTGGACGAGTCCTTGCACACGTCAGAACCACAGAACTTTTTCACGGGGCCAGAGCAAAGCCTTCTGCTACCTCTGGATGGGCCTCTGTACCCTGGTGGTCAGCACGCCCTCCCCCAGAGGCCCTCAGGGCAGAAGGGGCTGGAGTCCCCTTGTCTGCCTGGTTGCCGTTCCTGCTCCTGGGAGAAGCGGGACCAGCACTCTGCTGCCCGCAGAAGCCCCTGGGCAGCCCCAGATGGCTGGTGGCGGCTTGGCTTGGGCTGTGTGGTGGACCAGTGGGCGTCTGGTGTTTTCTTCTCTCCACTTAGGTGTATTTTCTACAAGCAATATGTTGGGTTTTTACTAATAAAGAAAACAATCAAACTTTGTTTAAAAATGGGCATCGAAGCCGGGCATGGCGGTGCATGCCTGGAGTACCAGCTACTCAGGAGGCTGAGGTGGGAAGAGCGCCAGGGCCCAGGAGTTCAAGACCAGCCTGGGCAAGACCAAAGCCGGGGGGATGGCTTCCAACATTCTCCCTGCCTCACAGCAATATTCAAATGTCCTTTGGAGCCCAGCCCCAGGTCCTCTATCCCTCATGGACACATTCACTCACGTAGAGTTTTCAGTCTGCATTTTAAACTACAAGGCGGAAAATGGAATTGACTCATGGTGTGCATAACTTAGATCTTGGAGTGCTGGCTTTATGGTGGTCTGCTTTTGGAGCTTGTTGTTAGAAAGGTGGCCTGCTCCTCAGGGAGGGCCTTGAGCTGTGGGCGGGCCACCTTCCCCTCTGGGGGCCTGTTTCCTGACCCACACAACGACTGGGTGGGACCTCGCTGCCTGTTCTGATTGACTAGTTGTGGCTACCTCGAGAAGGATCCCCAGGCCAGGTCTGGGCTCGCCATGTGCTGAGTTTGATTAGCGATACCTGCTGTGGCCCTGGCTGGGGGGGAGGGGGGTGATTCACATGAGTTGGCTATTTACTGTTCAAGGGCTGGATTGTGCGGAAGTCTCTGTCTGCGCATCTGTGAACTATACCCACGGCCGGCAACATGACTTGTAGAGTCCAGTTCAACATGGAGATGTGGGGTGCCTGAGTGGAAGGCAGTCTCTTCTCAGTGCTGTCTTACCCTTGGCATCTGCCCCTGCACCCCAAGTCCAGCTGGTTCCTCATCCACTGGCCCTCAGCCTGGGCTGGCTCCTCCCTTTGTCTAGTGACCGCTGACCATGAGCCCGTCTCCCTCTGCTGACAGGGCATCTGTTTCAGGGCTCCACCTTTGGCAGGTCCTCAGGGCTTGCTGCTGTGACCGGCCTGCATGGGAGCTGACCCTGGTGTGGGCTCCTCAGAAGTGCTGCCTCCCAGGGTCATGGTCAGGGTCAGGTGGAGCCCTGCAAGCCCTGCAAGCCCTCCCTTAAGTGCTTCATTATTGAGCACCTGCTGTGTGCCAGGTAGTTGTAGGTGCTGGGAACGCCAGGTGAGCAGTACTGACAAAGTTCTTTCCGATGGAGCCACACCCCCTGGGGCAGGTGGCCTCAGACAAGCACACAGATAATCAGAATCCAGGCAGCTTGGTGCTTGGAGGGGAATAAAGACAGCTGCAGGGTTGGAGTGCTGGGGGTCCTTGGGACCTGTGCACAGGCCATCCTCCAGAGCAAAGGGGACTTTGCAGATGTGATGAAGCATCCTGAAATGGGAGGTACTCGGAGACCACCAGGGGGCCTCCATGTGATCACGGGGACCTTACCAGAGGGAGTCAGGTGAGAAAGACTTGGGCAGACGTGGATAGCCTTGAAGACAGAAGAGGAGGCCGTGGTGGCCTCTAGAAGCTGGAGGAAGAAAACAGATTCCCCCCTAGAACCTTCAAAAGGAATGGGACCCCGATTTTAGCCTGATGAGACTCGTTTTGGGCTTCTGACCTCCAGAGCTGGAAGGTAGATTTGTGTCATTTCAGGCCACCATGTCTGTGGCCA
>CM053401.1:8583003-8632582 GCA_028644305.1 Xerus rutilus
GTCCCGAGGTCTAAGCCGTGGCTTGGCCCAAACTGAGCTCTGTAAATGTCTGTGGAAGGAACTCGACTATCTTGCACAAATCCTGCGGGACACACCCAGGACAGGTGGCATGCAGGGCCTCCCCTCCAGGGGGGCTGCACAGCGCTTCAGGATTTGTGAGGGACCTTCCTACCAGGCAACCTGCTGGAATGAAAGGCTGGGGGGACGTCCCCCTAGGCCACGACTGGGTGCTGGGAGCTTGGCAGGATGTGACTCAGGGCGGCTGCCGGGCAGAGAGGGGTCAGTTCTAAGGAGTGTGTTTGCTTCTTGACCACAACATTACAGCATGGCGCTGATTATGTCCTGTGGCGGCTGTGCTTGGACAGGGGTGGCAGTAAGGAGACCAGCTGGCTTCGTGGGACTGTGTGCCCTGAAGCCCTGGGCAGTTGGGGGTCCCATGGGGCAAGGAGAAAAGACAGGCATTTCCAGGCTGATGGGTGGACAGAGAAGCAGAGGCAATGAGGACAAGATGGAGTTCCCAGGAGAAGCAGTGGGAGCACAAGACAAGGGATGGACACGGAAGAGAAGTTACAGTAGTGGGAAGTACAGAGTCACGTGGAGGAGGGCAGGACGCCAGCTGGTGAGCGGCACCCAGGTCACAGGGACAGGACGGAGCGGCCGGGCCCTCCCCTGCCCTCAACACGCAGAGACTCAAGTGAGCGGGGTCCAGGCCACACAAGTGGAGCAGCGGGACAGGCACAGGGTGCCCAGGGTGTCAGGCCTGACTAGAGGGAGGCAGGTGCTGACTGGGGCTGGGGAGGGTCGGGGGCAGTCACGTCCGGCAGAGAGCGCGGCTGCAGGAGACCATTGACTTGAGGTGTGTGGCCAGCGGGGACTCGGGTCAGTGAGGGCAGAGGCAGTGTTTACGGAACCACTCATCAAATGGACCCTCACATTCGGCCGCCCCCCGCTCCTGCAGCTCCAGGGCATAGGATTGACTCTGGTGTGGGGGGTGGGCGGTGGCCGTCCCCTGACCCACCCAGACCGGCCTCTACAGGAATCTCCTCCCAGCAGTTCCAGGGACAGAAGTCCAGACTCTCCTCCCAGCCACCTCCGAGCTTCTGAACTTTCTCTGGTGCTTTTCGTACGCTGGTTCTTCTTTCTGGAATGTTCTTCCTATCACACTGCAGGGCAGAGGCTCAGGGCTCAGTCCTCTGGAGTCGTGTCAGGGAAGGGTGTGGGGGTGGGTGCTGTTTTGTAGATGTCGAAAATATTTAAGGAAACACACAAACCACTACTGTGTCCCTTGCTTTGGGGGAGGGACACTGGCTTTTGGGGGAGGGATGGGAGGAAGACTTTCTGCATCCACTTCTATTATATTCTGAATTCTAACCCATGTGTCTGTTTATTCAAAAATGATATTTAAGTGAATGAAGAAGGAGGATTCCGTCTGCTCTGCCCTGGTGTTTTCCTGGGGGAGTGTTCATAAACAGCTCAAGGTATTTTTTATTTTTTTTGTACCAGGGATTGAACCCAGGTGCACTTAACCGCTGAGCCACATCCCTGGTCCTTTTTTTTGTTTTTTTTAACATATTTTATTTTGAGACAGGGTCACACTAAGTTGCTGAGGCTGGCTTTGAACTTGCAATCTTCCTGCCTCAGTCTCCCGAGCCTCTGGGATTAGAGGCATGCGCCACCGTGCCTGTGTAGCTCATGGTCTTTTTATTAGTCAGTTTGAGTTTGGGCTCCCTTGTCCTCTGTGAACTCCTCGCAGGCGGAGGCTGCATCTGCCTTGTTCTCCAGTGTCTTGCACAGGGCCTGGCATTTAGCCACACTCAACTATTTGGTGAATTCAGAGTGAATAAATGAGCAAACTCAGGACACACAGCTAGCAAGAATGTGACTCTGTGTCCACCAGATTCTAAGTTTTGAACGTTGCCTCTGATGTCAATTGTCCAGTGAGATCACTGCCTACATGCCAGGGTTCCCAGTCACCAGCACAGGGCCTGGCGTATAGTAGGTGTACAGGAGGGATGTATGGCTGACTTCATCTCCAGGCTTTCTGAAGCCCCTCCCCTGATTCCTTTCCAGGCCCCACTGAGGTCTGGGGCTTGTCTGTTACAGCAGCCAGCATTGTGCTAATACACTCTTTGTCTTCTCCCTGGAGTACCCTCCTATCCTCTCTCTCCATCTCCCTAGACAACAGCCTCCCAGAGAACTCCTGCTCAGCATTTCTCTTCTTCAAAGGCTGCACCAACCTGAGAACCCTCTCCACAGGGACAATCCCTGCTGGATATTTTGACATTTTTCACTCTACACTCTTCTCCATTCAGATATTTATGTCTTTCTCTAAGACAGGATGCATGCCCATCAACAGAAAGAGGTCAATAAATCAGGGACTAGTCACACAGTGGAATAATGTACAGCAGTAAAAAAGACCAGGCTATTGGTAACAGTAGCATGAAGGAGTCTCAGAAACACTTAGGGAACAAAAAATATAGACTTTCACAAAGGACTGTGTGCTGGGTTACTCCACATATGTGCAGTTCAAGAACAGGCAGGGGCAGCTTGAATCTGTGGTGGCAGAAGTCAAAATAGCAGGTATGGGGCACAAATATGGCCTGGGAAGGCATAGAGAGAACTTTCTGGGGTGATGTGGATGTTTATGTGATCTCGGTGCTGGTGATGTATTCACAGACTGAAATCCATACAGCTGCACATTTAACTGTTACACATATTCCCTTATTGAATTCTGCCTCAGTTAGGGGACGTTTTTAAAGACAGGCTCGTGCTCTGGATGCTGCCCTGTTCCCTGAACTCTGACTTTAGTTAAAGATGCTGCCAGGAAGTGGTCCTGTGTTATAATTTTAGTGGCTGCGTAGCTTTCCACTGCAAGGAAGTCCCTGGGATCTTAAGACCAACTTTGTGAGCCAGTAGAAAATATTTCTGAAATGATGAAAGAAGACAGAGGTTGCCAGGATCTTTGGGACCATCTCGGTGCCTCTCAGGAATGTGGTCTCTGCAAACAGCTGCCATTCTGGGTCTGAATTATTCAGAATAACTTGGTTCATCAGGAGTAGTATATAAAAATGAATCCGATTTTATCAAAAGTAAAATCTCAGGCTAGGGTTGTGGCTCACTGGTAGAGAGAGTGCTCACCCAGCACGCATGAGGGTTTGATCCTCAGCACTATATAAATATAAATAAAATGAAGATATTGTGTCCATCTACAACTAAAAAAATATATTTAAAAATAATCTCTTGTGATAAAAAGTACATTATCAAGAAAGTGATGAAACAGTCAACAGAATGGGAGAAATTATTTGCAAATCGTATTTCTGATAGGGGACTAGCATCCAGCATATATGAAGAACTCATAACTCAATTGAGACAAACAGCCCAGTATAAAAATTTGCAAAGGATTTGAGTAAATGTTTCTCCATACAAGATGTACAGATGGCCAGTAAGTTCGTGAAGAGATGCTTAATATTATTAAATCAGTGGGAAAAAGAAAAAGAAACCATAAGACACCACTTCACACCCACTAGAATGACTGAAATAAAAATGGGCAAGTACAGCTGTTGACAAGGATGTGGAAAATTAGAACCTCAGTATGCTGCTGGGGGGAATGTCACGGAGTGTGGTTGTGCCACAGAGTACACTCAGCAGTAAAAAGGAAGGATTTTGATGAATCTTGAAAATATGCTCAATGAAGAAAGCTAGTCACAAAAGTCCTTGTATAATTCCATGGATGTGACGTTTCCCAAATCTATAAAGATAGAAAGTATATTGTGTGGTTGGGGCTGGGGAGACGGAGTGGGAGGGGGCGTGGGGAGTGGCTGCTGCTGGGTATAGGTGAGAGCATTTTAAAATGAGATTGTGGCAATGGTTGTATGCTAGAGGCCACTGGTCTTGGTATTGTGTTATATGCCATATGAATTTTATCTCGAAAAGAATGAGTACATACAGTGGGAAACAAATTATTTTTAATCAAATTAACTTAAAAACATTGAATTAAGTGGTGATGGTGGGGAGATGGTCAGGAAAGAGCATTAGCTGGACTGTGGCCTGGCAGATGGCACATCACAGGAGCACGACTCCAGGGCCTGGCCCTTCCGCTCCCTGGATGCCTGACCCCAGCCGACTCATCCTACCTCCTTGGAGTCTATTTTCTTATTGATTAAATGGGAACATGTGTTAAAGGAACCTGATCACATGATCTCAGGGTCTGGGAGAGGCAGATGCTCCCAGGAATGTCTCCGTAATGTGGAGAGCAGAGTGTGAGCCTCCGGGGGCAGGCGGCTGGGTCTGCCAGAGACAGGTGTTGAGGCTGATGGGTGCAGGAGAGCCTGGCAGGCCTGAGCTCAGAGAACCTGCTTGCTGCCATCATGGGTCACATTATCATCCATGCAATCTTGAGGACAAGCTGTCTGAAGACTTGAAAAGCAAGATGGGAGCATGGGAACACTATGCACCATGACCTTGGTCACAAGTCCCCTGCTGGGGTAAAGTCCCTTCCATCAGTTCTGACTTGGGTCAGGCCATCTGCCCACCTGTCGGCAAGTCTACCCATCACAGGAGACGCATGCATTCTCACCAACAGCTATCCATCCCAAGTCACAGCTGGGGACCGGTATGGCTGTGCCTGCAAGGCCCTGGTGGCTCCTGTGTCACCAGTGGCTTCTCTGGTGGCCTGCATGTGGGAAGTCCAGTTTTACCAGGGGACGGCTACTGGCCTTGCATGTAGAGCTGTTGCTATGGAGAAAATCTGATGACATCCAGACTCCAGCTCTCTGGATCAGCATACTGTCTCCCTCCAGGCTGAAGAAGGCACCGTGAGGCCCTTTCTTCTGCCTCCTTCAGGCTAATGGGAAGTAAATGTGCTATAGAGTTCTGTCTGAGCATGGAAAGGATGCTTTGTTCCTTCCGATCCCATCCAGCTGCTTAGAATGTGACTCACCAGGAAGGGGAATGAGAAATTGATACAGTCGGGGCGATTGCCAATCATCGCAGACAGAAGGTCTGTTCACAGGTAGAGCTTTCTCCTCCCCTTTGCTGCGTCCACAGTCATACCTGTGCACAGAGATCGGGCTTCTCTACAGAAACAACCGACAGGCTATGTATACACAGAGATTTTTTAAGGAATTGACTTATGCAATTTTAGAGGTTTGCTGAGTCCAGACTCTCAGGTAGATGCTGAAGACCCAAGGAGGAGTTCAGTTTGCATCTGCAGGTCACCTGCTGGCAGCATTCCTACCTGCTCAGGGGCCAGTCTTAATCTGAAGGTCTTCAATTGATTAGATGAGGCCCACCCACAGTGTGGAGGGCAGTCTGCTTTACTCAAAGTCTGTTGATTTTAAAAGTTAATCTTATCTAAAAACTGCCTCCATGGGAGGCTGAGGCAGGAGAATCGTGAGTTCAAAGCCAGCTTCAGCAATGGCGAGATGCTAAGCAACTCAGTGAGACCCTGTCTCTACATAAAACACAAAACAGGGCTGGGGATGTGGCTCAGTGGTCGAGTACCCCTGAGTTCAATCCCTGGTACCAAAAAAAAACAAAAACAAAAAAACTGCCTCCACATCTAGGAGAACAGCTGACTAAATCCTGGTGCCACAGCTGGTCAGGTTAAAAAATTAAATTAATCTCTGTCACACCGTGTTTGTTCTAAGTGTACTCATACCAGTGGCGACCATCTGAGAAGTGTGTGGACCATGGGGGACTGGAGGTGAATCCTCCTGCCTCTCCTAGGGATGGGAGCTTGCCCTCCGTGAGCCTCTGTGACCTTGTGAACGTGTGATCGTTGAGCTGTTTGTGCATCTCCATCTCCATCCTGAGCATGGCAGCTTTGTGATTCTCCCCAAGCTTGTTCAGGACACCTTAGGAGACTGGCCCAGGGTTGTACGGCTGCTGAGTGGACAGGTGGGTCCCAGAATCCAGCCTGGTCTCGTGTTGTCCCCAAGGTGGTGTGAGGATTCATTAGCATAAAGTGCAGGCGGGCTGAGTACCCAGTTGGGGATGGCGGTGTTCACCGGGACTGCGAGGGTCTTGGGGTGTGATGTGCGGCTGATGGTGGCCCCAGTGACCAGCATGTGGTGGGCATTTGCTGTTGCAGGCCTGTGCACTCACTCGACCCCTTGAGGTGCATGCTGCTATTGCCTCCATTTTTCTGGAAACTGAGGGACAGCTTCACGACCTGAGCAAGGGACAGCTTCATGACATGGGCTGCCCTGCCTCATCTCCTGTGGCTGCTCTAGGCTCTGCCGAGCTGTCTCACTCCCTTCATCTCCATATCCAGCTTCACAGTCCAAGCCCATTTGAGGGCTCGTTGATGAATTCCACACTGAGGTGAAGGGGACAGACATCTCCCCCTTCTTTTCCCAGGTCCTTTTTCTGCATGGACATGGCTGCTCCCGATTTCTCATTGTTGTCTAGGTCCCTCAGGCCCATGAGGTGGCCGCCCCCAGTGAGCTGTGTGTCTGTCCCCTGGGAAGTTGGCTGGGGCTCCCCACAGTACAGTCACGGCACCCTGGCTGTGAGCCAAACGCGGAGCCCCAACCCTGGCTTTGCTTCTGCACCCTAGAAAGACAAGCTGGGAGATGATGGGTACATTGCCTGCCCTCCCAGAAACTGGGGAAGAGAGAAGTGGCTACCTGGGGCTGGATGAGTCACTGTCTCTGAAGCCCTTGGCCTTGAGCCCGTCCCACACAGAACCAGAGCTCAAGGCATGGCAGCTGTATTTATTAGGCGTTCAACACACGCCGAGCGGATGTCTCTTGGCTGGTCCTCTGCTTGTTCGAGATAGCTTCTCAGGCCAACGCTTGCTGAGTTGCCCTCTGGTCTCTCAAAATGTGTTTGTTCTGTTTGTCCTCCGTGGAGGGAGGTGGGGTGGGCCCTGTGTTGAACACCAGTGCTGGGGAGGCTGTTTTCAGTAGCCAGGACAACACCTGGGCTAACCGCAGGGCAGGTACGGGAAACTCAGCTTGAAGAGTCTCGGGAGCCGGCTCCAAGCACGGCTTTAATGCTTTTGAACAGGTGATGACATTTGGTTGCTGGTTCCCTGTGTACCCAGGGAGACACGTGGAGAGTTCAGAATTATTTGCCAGGACATTTGGGAGCATTTGGGAACATAGACGTGGACGCTGGCCCGGCCCCAGTGCCTGTCATCTAGGCCTTTGATGCTGGCTTTCCCGAGCCCAGAGCCAAGCTGCAGCTCGCAGAAGAAATCCCAGGAAAGGCATCTGGAGAGGTAGCTGCAGACTGGTTGTCGGGATTCATTCCCTCTCAGAGCGCAGTTAATGGATGCTCATGGAGGCCTGGGCAGCAGCAGGCCGGTGATGACTTCCAGGTTCCTGCAGTGGTGGGGTGGGTGGCAGGCTCCCAGGTCGTCTGCAGCGTGCACGCTCTCATGGCAGACGAAGAGCTGGACACCTGTGGCAGCCCAGGGTGACCAGGGTTGGAAGAGCCACCTTGCCCAGCAGCCCTTGCCTGTGTGGCTGGGTCCCACCACTGAGGCACCGGTCCCCACGGCCTTGGTGACTCTCAGATTTCTGAGACCGTAAAGGAATGCTGTCAATCACAGTAGATCCACGTGATTTCCAGATTCCATATTTCTGAATTCTCCACCTCACTAAGGTTTATCTGTAACTGCAACATGAACTGGTACTTCCAAGGTCGTTCATGTAGGTGCATAAAATCTTGAGTCCCCCAAAGTCAAAGTGAGCGTGTCCAGCCAAAGTCAAGCAAGGCAATGCTGGCTGCCTTGTTTCTGCTCTCCTGCTGCAAACCACTGCCCTCTTGTGAGGTCTAGATAGTGCCACAGTTTTCACATTTTGGTGACTTTGCTGTTTAAATGGTTCCCAAGCATGATGCTATTGGCTAAGCTTCATCAGGGCACAGCTTTATAGTTGCTCTTGAATTCAGTGGTGAGTTCAGTGTTAAGGGATCAACAACACATGTTCAATAAGTTATCTTTACCTGAAACACACGTAAAACAAAGTTTTACGTTAATGAAAATGCCGTGACCAGTGGCTTACGGGAGCCTACCCATGCATTTCCTGGATTAGCAGTGGTTCCGCATTCACTAATTCAGTATTCACGGCAGCTTTATAGAACATTAGTACCGCGAAGACATGAGTGGCCTGGACCTTAGGGATAAGCCAGGGCTCATAGTCACTCAAGACCTGGCTCAAAGCTGCCTCCTCCAGGAAGCCTCCCATAGTCATACTGACTCAAAGGTCTTTCCCCCACCCTGCCTGCCCTACAATAGATATAATGTTAACCACTGATTTAGCACGTAACTGCAAGACCTTAGTGGCTTTCCCATCTGGTCTTCTTGGTGTGTGACACTAGCATGAGCTCCCCATGGCTGTGTGTGTGTCTGAGTTGACACCTCTGCTGGGGTGGGGGTGTTCTTTCAACGAACATCCAATTCATTGATTTGTTTGATGGACTCTGAATGATCAAATCAGTGCAGACCTGGAGGAGCAACAGTGAATGATCGTCACTGATCCCCTGGGGGGCTATGTGTCAGACACCTGTGGGAGCCAGTGAGGCCTCAGGATGAGGAGGTTCTTACCTGGTGTGCTGTGAGGGTCAGGAGCAGAGAGAGCAGGGCACGCATCCAGGGACTGTGTGCATGGCCTGGAGACACGGGCAGGCAGCCAGGGGGAGCCAGACTGTGCCATAGCCCAGGGTGGGGACCCGGAGAGGAGGGAGGGGCAGAGGACGAGAGAGTGGGGCCACACAGGCACGTGGCCTTGTGTGTTGGGGGTTCCGAGTTGCAAATGGTTTTGAGTTGTGCAGACGCTTCCTCCTTGAGAAACTCAGCAGAGATGTGCTTGGCTGAAGCTCCCAGCCCAGGCTGGGGGACAGGGCGAGGCACAAGTAGACTCCCTTCCGGACCCCCAGCTAGGCATGAAAACAGGTGTCCCTAGCAGATCAAGATGCCATCTCCCTGGCCTGCGCCCAGTGGCTTCGTGGGAACCCAGCCTGTGTCCTTTCCTCCCAGGGGCCTGCAAGGCGGAGCCAGGGGCAGAGTGTCCTGTGAAGTGTGTGTTTTCTCCTCGGTGGTGGCCCCTGAGGTCACGCCTGGTGGGGGAGCTGGAGCACGGCCAGCCCTGCAGGCCTCGGAGCCAGCTGTTCACTCGGTGTGTTCACCTTGCACCCTGTGCTCTGAAGCCGTCCTCCCTGATGCCTTTGACACTGGGGTGGCCCCTCTCCTGTCCCAGCCCCACTGGCCCAGCTGGCTGCTCCAGCCCCTTCACAGACACGCTTACACAGCACACGGACGCACACACACCCCACACTACACACAAATGTGCACAAAAACACACCTTAACATGTATGCACACACCATAGACTGTGTACAGCACACACAACATGTGTTACACACATCACATACTAAACACGCTGCACACACACGCCCCCCCCCCCAGCCCTCAGGCATGAGCTCCTGTGTCCTCAGATTGTTTCCCACAGGCCTCTTCATTACAGTCCCTGGGCCTGAGGTCATGGGAGGCCCTGGCCACCTTGCTATGCACTGAGGCCGCCCCTTCCCTCTGCACTGGGCTCTCTGGGACCTCCCTCTTCTGCAGGCAGCCTATGCTGAAGCCTGTGGCCGTCCCCACCAGCCCTGAGGATGGGTCTTCTCCAGGCTTCCTGTCTGTTGAGGGAGGACAGGACCCATCAGCTCCTCCTACAGCCGTGTGGTCAAGGAGATGGTGGCTCCCAGGGCAGCATGTCCTTAAAACACCAGAAGTAGCTCCTGTGGCCGCGGCGCTGCAGCCTCCTGGGTCTCATTTCCGGTCCTTTCTCCACATCCCACCCTGGGCTGCTCTGGTAATTCTACAGGAGAGACCCTCAGAGGGTCTGTTGTTTTTAGGGCTGCCATAGCCAAACACTGTAGGCAGGTGGTTCAACAGCAGAAGTTCATCTCGGTTCTGGAGTCCATAGGCTCTGGAGTCCATAGGTCTGAGGTGCCTGTGCCGTTGAGGCTGGTTTCTTCTGGGGGCAGTGAGGGAAGGGTCTGGTGCTGGCCACTCTCCCTGGCTTGTGGACACTGTCTGCTCTCACTGTGTCTTCACCGTGTCTTCCCCTGGGTAACTCTGAAGAGTGTGCAGGCCCCGGCCAGCACCCAACACCGCTGTCTTGGGCCCTCAGCATCTCTGGGGTGGGGGAACTTGAGGAGAAAGAGGGGTGCAGAGACCTGCAGATGACGTGTGTCCTCAACTCCAGGGTAGCACAGCCCGTCGGGGACTGTCCTTTCTGTTGTGCATATGCAGAGGGAGGAGTTAAGAGATTTGCGAGTCCAGCACTAGCTCTGAACCTTTCTAGCCTGTGGACTTGAGCACACGCCCCAAGCCTCCTGTTTTTACCAGTGGGGTAGGGACAACTAGGCCTGAGCATTAGGATTCTTGGTGACAAATGACATGGCCCGGCTGGACCTCTCTAGAGGTGACTAAGCACAGGGTGGGGAATGGTCTACTTATAGACCTCAAGGAAGAGGAACCAGATTAGCTAGCTGCACCCTAGGGGAAAGGACAGCAGGGACTTGGGCATTGCCAGCTCCCTGTCCCCTCTCTCACCTGAGTCCAACTCTGCACTTTGTGGAAATCTCTTGGAGAACTTTCTTTTCCCAGTGTAAACTCCATTCCAGCATGAAGGAGCACATGTTCTAATTTAATGAATCTGTTGAGCTGATTGGGTGGCATTCAAGGCCAGCTCTTCCCGAGTCCCCTCAGAAAGTGTTCCCTGGTTGTGGGTGTCTCACTGGCCACCAGGCATTATTTGGTTCCCTCTGCAGTTGTGGGGAGGCTGGCTTCCCCCCACTTTTGCCAACCCCCTGCACCTCCAGGCTCCCGCCACACCCCCACTCCTACCCAGGCGTCACCTGAGGCTTGCCACCTTCCACTGTCCTCGTCCCTTGCAGAGTGGACCAGGCCCTGTGTTGCCCTGGGACTCCTGCATTGTTCAGCTTGGTTTTCCATGAGTCCATTAGAAGAGCTCCAGCAGGAGACCCCTGCTTCTTTCCCGTCATTTCTGCCTGGTTCTGTGGAGTGGATGCGGGAGAGGTGAGGAGCCAGGAGGAGTCCCCAGCCCAGCAGCGTGGTGGGGTGTACTCTGGAGGAGGGGCAGCGTGTTCACAGAGGAGTTGGGGTGACCAAGCATGGAGTCCTGCAGTTTTCCCGTGGAGCTGCAGAGAGACACTGCTTGCAATGTCCTCCACCTGCTCTCAGAACCAGGAGAGTTCCGTCCATGAAGCACCCGAGCAGACGGTGCCATGAACCAAGTGGGGTTTACACCAGTGCTGGGCGTGGCCAAGCCTTCCCAGCTGGCTTCGGCAGCGTGGGTGGGGGACGAGGGAACTGGGTCAGAGGGTGCCATGAGGAGGGGCGAGGGGCGTCAGGGATGCCACCCCATCCTGCTCCAGAACCAGCTTAAATTACAGTTGTGCCCACATCTAGCTGCGGGGTAGGCAGGTGCTTAGCTTCCCTGGGCCTCAGTTTGCCCATTTGTAGAATGGGAGGCGAAGAGCATGTGCCTGGCAGGGTTAAGGGAGCTGGGATTTGGCAAAGTACCGAACATAGGACTGTTGGTCCTGCCGTAACAGCATGTGGGTGTGCCTGAGTCACCATTCTAATGAGAAGAGGGGGACGAGGGAAATAGGGCTGGGCTGTAACACTTCAAACCTCGTCAGTGACACATTAAAAAGATGGGATTTCATAGGACAGTGACACCGTTTTGCACAGTTAAGTGGTTGAGAAATGTATGGATGCTCCAGTAAACACAGCCCTGGGCCCGGAGGAGCGCAGGAAGCACGCGAGTGGGGATGGACTTGGAAAGGGGCGCCCTGACCGGTTACTGTGAGGTAGTGGGTGGGGGCTGATCCATAGGCAGCCAGGAAGAAGCCAAGGCTGTACTGGGCGGCTTAAATGCCAGGAGTGAATTTTTTCACCATCCTGGAGGCTGGAAGCCTGAGATGGAGGGGCGGCAGGGCTGGGTTCCTGGGAGCCTCTCTCCTGGGCTTGCAGATGGCCACTGGCCTACTGTCTGGTAGTCCTGTGGTTGTCCCTCTGTGCACATGCCCAGACATCTCTGTGTGTCCTGATTTCCTCCTCTTAGGACACCAGTCAAGTTGGATCAGGGCTACCCTGAAACCTTTGTTTTAATTTAATGACATCTTTATTTTATTTTTCGTGTGTGTGTTCAAGATCCCTTTTATCTATCTATCTATCTATCTATTTATTTATTTATTATTTATTCTACCCAGGTATACACGATAGCAGAATGCATTTTGATTCATTGTACACAATAAAGTCACACTCTGAGGTACCGTGGGCTTCGACATCCAGGTTTGTAGGGACAGGGTGGGGGCAGTTCAGTTCATAGCAGTTATAGTGTTAAATGTGCATGGGTGGGGCTCATAGTACACACAGAGCACCCCACAGAGGACGCTGTGGATGTGTGTGCGTGTGTGTGTGGAGCATGGGGGGGCATGTTCCTATGCAGCTCCCGTCGTCAGCTCCGGTCAGCTCTGGTCAGCTGTCTGCCTCTAATGTCTCTTGTGGATGGAATTGTGTAACAACAAATGCCAGATTTACATCATGCCTAATTACACCCTGACGCCCCAGTTGCACTGGAACTAACTTGCATTTGTAGCCTGTGCTGTGGTGGAGCTGCGGCCCCTGCCGTGCAGTGAGTGCTGTATGCTGTTAGGCTCCGGCGTGGCCTTGGCTCCTGGGTCAAGTGCTGGGCCTGTCTGAGCATGTCACTTCACAGTGCACTGCGAAAAGAAAGCTATGACCCTCACCCCATTGTATAGGTGGGGACAAAGGCCCAGAGCTGAGACTTGTCCAACTCTATTTACTGCCCGGAGGAGATCCCAGGCCCTGTTGGTCCTGAGACAGCTCCAGAGCCTGTCCCTGGGTAGGACTCAGCCTGTGCGGGAGCCAGGTCACAGATTCCCAGGTTCCTCAGACAGCATCTGTTTGGATCTTGCTGGTCGGGGCCTGGGCCAGGTCACTCTTCCCGTGTGACCAGGCAGGGCTAGGTGAGGGAGTCCTACATCTCCCTGTGTGTCAGTGAGACTTGACCCCTATTTTTAACTGTGGTGATTAAAATATGTAAAATGGCATTTCCCACGTGAATGAGACCTCCTTCCGACGGGGGAACTGTCAACCCTGAGCTGACCCCAGCCCTCCACCCCTGAGGGATGATGAAGATTGTGTGCAAAGTGTTCAGGCCCCAGAGTTGAGTCCTGTGCTCTTTGCTTTCCAGCTGCGAGGCTTGAGTGGTCACAGCCCGGAGCAGTGAGCGCTGCGGTTCCATCTTGCAGGAGTGATCCACTGAGGCACCCTCAGGTCCTATCTGGAAATCACTTCTCTTAGTGCTGGCATAAATCTCTTTCCTGCTCTTTCCATTTTAGGTCACCATGGGCAGGAGGTGGCCTGGATTGGCCCGACCGCCTGTGTTGAGGGGACAGGCTCCACATGGACCACCCTCATTTCTGGCACTAATAGCAAGTTCAGGGGGTTCCTAAATGACCAGGTCCAATGATTCCATTAGAACTCAGAGCTACTGAGAGGCATGGTACTCCCAGTCACGGTTTATTACAGGGGGAGGGGGTGGTTCACATCACCAGAGCACAAGGTGCACAGGCAGAAACCAGACTCCAGATGGCAGATGTCCCTGTCTGCCCACAGGGCCGGGAAGCCACACTCCTGCAGTTGTGCGACAGAGTGTGCAGAGTACTGCCAATGGGGGAAGCTTGAGGAGTTGCTGCTGGGCTTCCGAGGCGTGGCGACGGATGGATGGGGAGAGCCCACGTGGCTGATCGCATCCTCTAGGTCCGTTGATGCGGGAAGACCCAAAGCTCCACCCTCAGTCCTGCAGTTGGTCTTTCTGGTTTGGCCAGCACCCTGCCCTCCAGGTGCGGCCAGCCCCATCCTGAGACTGTCAGGTGTGACTCACCCCATACTAACACTGGTAGGTCACTTCTTATCAGGTGTGACATAGATTAGCTCCCAGAATTCAAGGGCAAAGGCCAGACCTCTCTTTGGTCAAGGCCAGCTTCTTTACTTCTCAGAATCCATGGCAGGAACTGATTGACTGATGACCGTGGGTGTCCATCCGCTCAGGCTCAGGGCAGGGACTGCCCACTCTCCACCCACCGCTGTGGGCAAGTTCTAAGCACGTTGCAAAACCGCAGCTCTCGTTCATCCTCATGGCAGCCTGGTGGTGCCAGGGACTGTTATTATCCTCACTTTGCAGACCAGGACCCTGAGACGAAGCAACTTGCCCACCACCATGGAGCCTGTAAGTGATGTTGGCCCGGCTCCCCACCTCCCCCACTCCCGCTCTGGGATGCCTGCCCTTGACCTCTTCCTCATATTCGGCTGCTCTGGTTTTTAAACTTTTAAAACACATTAATCAATGGCTGCCCTGCTTCAGATGGCCTGCTCAGCACCCCCTGGTGTTCCTTTGGTAATTTCCGGTCCCTTGGAGGAGGAAGGACCACCCTGCATCCATGGGTGTTGGGGCCAGATTCAGCAAGAGCTGGAAGGAAGAGGCGCAAAGCCAGATAGGAGCCTGGAGGGAAGTTATTTTTCAATCAAGTTGGGCTTTACTTCACTAATCCTCCTCTGCGGGGGCCACAGGCAGAAAACTCTGCTCTGCGTGAAGACAGCCTGGGCCTGTTTCTGGCTCTTGAGCCTAAGTTGAGAACCTGGGCCTTCAGCTTTGAGAATAAGCACAATGGGGGAATTTATCTCAGCCAATGCCCAGGGCCCCAGAGAGACCCAGCTGCTCCTGTGAAAGGAGTGAGGGAGAGGGGAGGGGGCCATTCACCTGCAAAGGCCTGCGATCCTCTGGTGACACTAGTCCAGGACAAGGACGGATCTGCCTGTGTCTTAGAACAGCTGCTTTTCCCTGTGTGATTCTGAGCACTGCATTCCCTTCCATCTCTCAGCCTCAGTTTCCTCACCTGTCAAACAGATGATAATACCCATCTCACAGGTGCCCAGCACCGTGTCCCAAACTTAACAAATGTCAGTTCCTAGTTTCACACCCCAGGGCCTTAGGTGACCAGTCGGCTTTGGATGCCAGTTTCCCCTGGCTCCATAACACATGAGTTCTGTTGATGGAATTGAAGACGTTCCTTACTGAGCAGGTAGAAACCAGATGTGCTTTAAAGAGTGCAAAGACCACTTGACTAGGAGATGAGTCCCTTTTACTACATCTCTGATTTTATAGGGTTGGCAGGTGAGAATATGGGATTCACTTCACAGTCAGAATGACTGGACCCCAGCCACAAGTCAGATATCAACTGCAGAGGCATGGAGCTTTTCAAAATGCAGTTTATCACCATCAACTAGGATCTGAGAAGACGGACAGTGCCTTTGGCGCTTCGCCCCTCCCCCACCACACATGGGATCCAGCCCAGGCACCAAATGCACACCCCTTGCCATGTGGGAAATCACAACAGTGCTCAGGAAATCTAGAGGTTAGAGGAGGTGCCGTTGGGCTCCCGGTGGTCCCTGGAACAAATCTCTGGCTCTGTCGTTAAGGACCAGCCCTCTCCTAATGCCTTTTCAAGATCTCCTGGTCGTTGCCACCTTTTCTAGGGCCTGTCCTTTCCATTCAACCCCCCACCTCTCACCCCGCCCTCCCCCCCACACGTTTGGCTCATCATCCTGAGACTTGGGTCCAATCCCTCCACGGCTTTGCAGGCCCCGAGCAATATAGAGTCTTTACGAGCCCTTCCTCATGCCTAATCTCCAGCATGCATTCATTCTTTGCACCCCGAGGTTGGAGACAGGCTTCCTGGCTTACTGCGGTGACCTCCAGTAGAGTTAATCTGCAGAGTTTTAGAACCTGGACGGCTCTCTCCCTCGCTGTCCAGGATGTGTAATTGTTTCTGTTTCTGGCGTTCAGCTCAGCAGTCTATATCAACTGAAGTCACGCAGCTTTTTAAGCAGAACTTAGATGTGAGAAGACATCACTGCCGGTGGTACCTTAGATAGGGCTCCAGAGCCATGTTGTCCTGTTATTCCCTTCTGGCTTCATGAGAGCGTGATGGTGACAGTGTGTGCAGACTGTAAGGTGTTAGAGGGATGCCAGGACCCATGGTGTTTATGTATAAAAATGCTTATTACTGAAGTATTTATAGCAGCAAGAAACAATCGGAACTAGTCTAAATAGCCAACCATAGGGGTATGGTGGGTTGATGTTCTGTTCTCCATCACAAATGATGGCTTCGTAATAACAAGTATCACTTTAATTAAAGGGCGACGGGAAGGGCCACGTGGCTTCTCGATGAGTTGGGGTCCAGAGAAACGGAGAGAAGAAGGGGTCCCCGGGGAAGACAATATGGAGTCTCTCTGGATAAATTCCCCAGGCCTCGGGGTGTAGCTAAAAATCTGCTGTGCCCCAACGAGACGCAGAAACACTCAGAGCCAGAAACAGGGACACCGGAGCGAGGAGCAGAAAACACTGTTTATTCCAGAAACTACAGAAGCTTATATGCACTCTTGGACCAATCAGGTCCAAAAGTCACAAACAAAGGGGTGCACTTTGGCAAGAGCACAGTCTATTAGCATAGAATGGGGAAGGATGGAAAGGAGGGGTTGAAGGTATGGAGATGCTCCTACAAACAAGAGGATGTCTCTGCTCTTGTTTGGATTGTGTTCAGCTGAAAGTGACAAAACCGGACTTATAGTGACTTCTTCAAAGAGGATTATTTATTGCATTCGAGGAAAGCCCAGAGATAGGCAGGCTGGGCCAGTTGTGGAGCCCAATGTGGCCATTGAGAAACTGCGACTCTCTTCATGCTTGGTCATTATTAGCAGTGACTACTGTGGTTCCCAAGTTCCCAACTGCATTCTAGGGAAGGTTAAGTTAAAGGGACACATACCAGTGTTCTCTGCTCTCTTGTAAAGAGCATTTCCTGAGAGCCCCACCCACTAATTGCCTCTCCCACCTCATTGGCCAGATTGGTCACATGGCTCCCCTAGCTGCAAGGGAGGCTGGGAAATGCTCGTTCTTAAACTAGGAAGATAGCTGACTCAGACAGCTGTCTGTAAGAAGGGAAAAATGGATATTGGGGAGGTGATCAGCAGTGTGTGCCAATAGTACACTCCATTAGCTGCCCATTAGCCCTACACCTTTGATGCCCCCACACAGACCTGATCACCCTCCTCTTGAGGGAGAGAGCCACAGAGTTCCATTCTGGGGTTTCAGCCAAGGCTTGAATCTGAATCATGGCCAGCTGGCCAGCTGCCCCACCAGGTTGGAATGCGTCTGGCTCCTTTTGCTTATATACTTGGTTTTAGTCAGAAGGCCAAGAAGCCATCCCCTGTGCTTATAGACTCAAAGACAAGTTTCAGCCCAGCCAATATACAGTGATGAAGAAGCAAGTTCCAGAGCAACTACACTACCAACACGAGGAAAGGCGAGAAAAGACACCCGGGAGGCAAGCAGCACAGTCGCCACGCAGAACCCCAGGTTGCATGCACAGCACAGTCAAATTCTGTTGGAAAAAGCCAGCAAAAATATAAAACAGAGAAAGGAAAATGGAAGGGAAGGAGGTGTCAATATAGGTTAATCCATGTGACGTTTTCCTTTGTTATATTTTCCAATTTTTCTGTTATAGTTATCTTAACAGTTTTGTAAAGAAAAAATTTCTTTGTCAGGTATTACATATGTAAATATTTCCTCACCAACAGTATTAGGGACAAAAGAAATATTGCTCCATGTACAAAGTTGAGTACATAGTAATTATTTAATAAAACTTAAAATCTCTATCAAACCTTTGCACATGATTGGAAAATGAAATACTCAGGCAAGCTCGTAGGAAAAAGTAATTGTCCCTTATTCCAGTTGCCCCCACCTTCAGGCCTGCTTGCCCTTTTATAACTTTTTTATTTTAAAGACAGGATTCCTCTCTTGCAGAGGTTGTGGGCTAGAGGGGAAGAACTGGCTAAGTATTTAAAGTTGTTCTAAAAAACACAAGCACTGAAAGTGTCCCTCTGCCAAGGGACCCACCATGGTGGCAGTCAGCACTGCAGCAGTCTGTGATCAGATTTGGAAGGACTTAGAATAATTCTCTAATGATGTCCTCCTGGTTGCCTGGGAAGTCTGAGTGGAGCTGTGAGTGACTTCTGGTGTCCTGGGCAAGGGCGAGGTCAGTGGGCAATGCTGTGTAATGGTTAGAGACGTGAGCTTCAGGGCCCTGCTAGGTTTGAAACTTTGTTCTGTCACTTAATAGATGGATGACCTGGTTCCTCTCTGCCTTGGTCAGTGCAGCCGTAAAATGGGGATCAGAGAAGTTCAGGTCAAGGGCACTTTGCTGCTATTTTTTTTTTTTTTTTTAATGTTTATCTTTTAGTTGTAGGTGACAGAATATCTTTATTTTATTTTTATGTGGTGCTGAGGATCGAACCCAGTGCCTTATGCGTGCTAGGCGAGCACGCTACCACTGCGCCATGATCCCAGCCCCCACTTTGCTGCTATTTTTAACATTCATTAATGTTTTGAGTTTCTCTAATTCTTGCCTTAATTTTGGCATTTCATATATTTCTAAGAATTTACTTTGGTTATGTTTTCAAACTTCCATAATTTGATTACAAATAATTATCATTGTTTTTTAAATAATTTGCATCGAGATCCGAAGGAGAGCCGTGTATTGTAATTGGCTGTCTCTCTGAAGTCTCTCTTACTGTTTCTCTTTTCTCTCTTTTCACTTTCAGTTTGCTTGCTGATGAAATTAGCTGGGATGCTTTTAATTCTAACTAACAGAAAACCACGAGGGCATGATTAAACCATAAATTTGGATTTACTCTGATTACAGGGTCCTAATGAACCCAAGGGCAGGGCTATGCCAGGGCCTCAGGAACAGGCCAGAGCGGGCCTCCCTTGCAGGCCTCCCCACCCCCACCTCCTTGGCCCTCTTTCTTGTTTCCTATTGGTCTTTTGCTGTCCAGCGAATGGCCCTCTCACCACCTCTCCATCCCAGGGACCCAGGTGGCATCCCATTCTGAATTCCCCAGCAAGGGTCTTGGGCTCAACCTTGATCCAGTGACTGCATCACTGACTTCTGGGGCCCACTGGATGTCCCACATAAGGAGGGGCGTCTCCACACAAGGGGGCGCACACCACAATGATACTAGCAGGATGGCTGGTTTGGAGAGAAGGACCTGGTCCTCACAGTGCGCGGCAGAGAGTGAGCCTCAATATGTGGCATTTTCAGCCACCCAAAGTGGTCAGTCCAAACTCCTTGAAGCCAGGGAGATTACGTCATGCACAATGGTGCCACACGCAGGGTGCCTCTTTTCTCCCCAGAGGGATAGTCATTCGTTCAAGCCCAGTGCCGAGATGCCAGGCACTGGCTGGCTGACACCCTCCGTGTGAGCATGGTTCCTGTTAGGCAGCCAGACCTGTGCTCTTGGGCCTGATCCTGGTGCAGAAAGTGCTGCTGGGGAGGAATCCCTAGGGAGAGGCTCAGCGCCTGAGCAGCACCCTGGGGACACTTCCACCCCAGGTCTGAGTTCTGCTGGTGTAGCCACAGTGACTGTCCAGGGTGGGGCCCACACCAGTTCCTGCATCCTCTCACCCAGACTCTGGCTGGGGCTCGAGAGAGTTTTCACTCCCATCACAGCCTGAGAAAGGCACAGTGACAGCAGACGGCTATCCAGGGAGCACAGGAGGGAGAGGGCTTCACTTCAGAAAGGGTCCTGTGGTATGTGAATGTTGCTCTTTGTCTCATTGGCACAGCTCGTCCCCTTCCCCCACCCTGGGGACCTTTGTACCAATGAACATGAAATCTTGGGAACACTTCCCAGCTGGAGAAGGACGTGGCACCTCTCATTTTTCCCCATCACAGATCATGTGATGCTCTCCTGCTCAGGGAGGAACTTAAATCCACACTGGTGTCGCTCTCTGTTGGCAGGAAGTGTTGTAAGTGGGAATTCCTTCCAGGATTTGCCTTCCCCTTTCACTTGGACTAAATTCTACAACCTTGCTTCTCACTGTCTTTGTCCCCGGGTGGATCCTTTCTCTGCCCATCCCACCCATGGTCCTCCAGGGCCTGCTCTCCTGGACACAGTCCCTGCAGACAAAGTCATCCTTGTGTGCCTAGGACTCCCCCAGCTTTAGCACTGAGCATCATGCTGGAGTCCTCTTGGTCCTGGGCACACAGGGACAGCTGGTCACCCTGATGCTGAGGAGCCTTGCGACTGACTGTTCTCTGTGTGCACATCAAAGCACTGGTGTTTGAAGGCTGTGTGTATTTTATTAAAGACAGATGTGCTTCCAACGCAAACCAAGGTCGTGTGTGAGGCTGTGTGTGTTTAATCTCCTTTTTAAAAATAGCTGAAGGCAGGAGGTCAAGCTAATTTTCCTTGTTGGCCTATCACATGGGACAGCCCACCAGGGTCTGCCTTTGTCCTGCAGTTGAGACGGGAGCCGGGGAAAGGTCTTGCACCAGGTGTGTGCTTTTGAGGGTTCAAGCAGCCTAGCATGGCAAATGACCTGCTCCTCCTGACCAGCCTAGACTTCTCTCAGCTGGACCACTATCTGCTAGGGCACCCCTTCCCCACTTTGAGCCTCAACGTCGCCATCCACACAGGAAGTACCATCCCTGCCCATCCAGGCTATTATGAGGGTTAATGGGCCTCATAAATGCCACCCTGTGTCCCTTCCTCCTTGTCCTGGGCCTTAGTTCTCTCTCAAGACAGGTGGCAGCCGGGGTGGGCAACTGCTGCTGCCACAGCAGCCCACAGTGACCGTGGCTGAATCAATGCAAATTTACTTCTCACTCAACAGTCCAACAGTGGCATTCCTCTACTGGGTCACCCTTGTCCCTAGGAGACGGGATTCTAGACTCCTTCCCTCTGTGGTTCTGCCCTCCTCTGGGTCCTTGGGGTCACCTCCAGGTAAGGGTCACAGGCCTGGAGGATTGTGTGGGAGCTTTGTAGGTGGCTTTACCTGCAAGTAACATGCCTTGAGCTTACCTTCATTCTGCTGGCCAGACTTCAGTCAGGCAACCCCACCCACCTGCACAGGAGTCTGGGGCTGTAGTATAGGTCTTCACCCAGGAGGAAAAGGCAATGTCTGACGAACACGGTAGTCTTTGCCACAGGAAGTGTGGCGGCCTAATCTGCCATCTGTGTGGATTCAGTAGAGTCATCTCCTCCCATTGAGGAGTGTCTTTCTGTATTTCCAAAGCAGGATTCTATAAGGATACTGTGGCTCATTTTATACCAAGAGGGATTTTGCTTCAAATGAGTGTGGTTCAAATGAAGTTAAACCAGTTTTTTTTCAAATGACAGGACTTATTGAGGACTTAAACCTACTGATGATAAATATACATGAGGGGGGACAAAATATTCCGTATGTCTGAAACTTTCGTTATCAACTCTCCCTTTTTGAGACGCATTTTAGAACTAGTACTATACAGAGTATGGTTCAGAAAACATTGATTGCGGAAGTTAGTATACAGAAGCCAGAGGCAAGAAAACATTGGCATGGGGGGAAAAAGTCACCAAAACTTGTGGTTCTCAACAGAGAATTTAGTCCCCCCAGGAATCATGGTATCAGAAGCCCAGAAGGTGAGTCTTCATGGGATGTGAAAGGGAACGTTATTCCCTCCCTCCTTCTCTCCATCCTTTTTAAATCTGGCAAAGCAAACCTACTGAGGACAAGGCCCGTGTCTTGTTATTTACGGTTGAGTGTAGTCATCAATGTCTGCTGACTAGGTGCATATGCAGATGGTTTGTGTAGTGCCACTTAAATCCCGGACTCCATCCTATCTAGATGCTTCAGGGCAGTCTGCCTAGATTGGGCCTATAGCCCCAGCCTGCCTATCTGGGCAAATGTTAAAATCCCTATTCCTCAGCTTAGATTTTTATGGCAGGCTGGCGTCATCTGTCATAAATCAAGGTGAGCTGAGGTTTAGCACTGAGGTTAGACAGAATCACTCTCAGGAAAAACTAGAGCAAGTTTATTTTTTTATTTTAGTTACAGGCACCAGCCCTATATATATAGCTTAAAACTTAATTTGGTGTGTAATTGGGACTAGCTCTTTGGAGCCCTGGGTTATGTGTTTTGGAGCAGCCGAGAAGCAGGGCCGTGGTGGGGCAGGACATGGTATGTTAATTGGTGGCCTCTGGGACCTGTGAGAGAAATGGATCTAAGTCCCCAGTTAGAATGAGCGTGGCAGTTTTATTTGCGTTTCTGCGGGCACGTATTGGGTGAGGGCACCGGTTTATACCAGCTCACGCACATTACTCCCTCTTCACCTTCTGCGCCAGGGACAGCGAAGAGAAGGTGGCAGAGGAGCCAGAGAGAGGGTGCGAGGATCCCTGCCAGGGCTGGCCTGCCGCCCCACACCCTGATCTGTAGCAGTCACATGGAGCTTGGCCTGTGGTCCCAAGGAGGGGTTTGCATTTTATTACCGAAGTCTCCATAAAAGGGACTTGGGTCAGAGCAAACATTCAGGGAGGAAAAACAAAGGAAATTAAATGCAAAATCACTGCTGGAGAAAACCACATGGAGGCCTTGACTTTAATACCACCAGAGCCGATGGGGGGAAGTGGCCCCCAGGAGTCGGAACCAGAGGAGCTTTGCCTGGTACTCCTGAAGCCTGGCCCCTCTCCTGTTTAAAAAGAAATTGCCATTTAATTTGTTTCTGAGTTTTATTTCTCAAGTGAACCAGCATGGGGCCATGTAATGAGGTTGTGTTTCTGGGAGGTGTTGAAAGATGGAGAGAGGGGCCAAACCACCATGGGCCCTGCCGGCTGCACCAGGAGTGGGGCGTAGTCTCCCTGGGAGTCAGCACAGAGCACAGAGGGCAGGTGGGACCATGCCAGGGCTGGCTTCTCCTGCACTGTCCGCAGACCAGGAGGTGTATGATCTGGTGGTATTTTCTGCCAGCTAGGCCACCTCACTGTGGCCCAGAAGAAGGAAGGCAGCCGGGCCTGTGGCTGGAGAGCCCAGGAGGACCCTCACCATCAGAAGGCGCTGAACTGAGGAAGAAAGAAAGATGGGTATTGGGAGAGAAGCTTAGGCAAGAGATTTCTGGACCAGAGAGTATCAGAGGAACCACCAGCGCCTATCACCAGCAGAGTCTGGCTGTCCACTGTGCTTCACTGAGACAGGAGCAGGCATGTGCCAGGTTCTCACCCCTGCACAAAGCACAAGTGAAGGGTGGAAAGGGGAGCCCTCTGCCACCTGCCGCCCCACCCTGCCAGACAACCAGGATGCAAGGGGCCCTTCACCTTCAAATGATCCTCCCATCTGGTAGCCACTTACTGTCTGCTAGATGACCATGCTGCCCCCAGTCCTGGGTGGGTGATCCCCCAACACACTCACACCTGGGGTCCAGGTGGGCTCCACCTTGCCTGCTGCCCCAAGTTCTGACCCAGCTTTGAGGAACCAGCTGGCTTTCCGCCTCCCTGGCTGCCAGGTGACCCCCACAGAAAGAAGCTGGCTCCTCCAGGAGCGCTGAAAGAAGGCTGCTTGTCGCGCCTGCAGACGCGTCTTGAGATGCCGTAAGCTACAATAAAGGGCGAGTCTGTTTCCTGACAGCTTTCAGCCAGCGTGGGCTGCTTCACCTCAATAGCCCCAGAGGGAAGCATTGTCTCTATTTTATAGAAAAGACCATCAGCTTTAGGAAAGTTTAGTAATTTCTCCAAAGTTAATGGTAACAGCAACAGCTGTGTTTATTAAGCACTTTTGGCATGCCCAGCTGTTTCAATATGAGGTGCCCTCCAAAAGCTTATACTAGAGACAATGCAGGAAAGTTGAGGAGTGGATTGATTGGGTTATGAGAGTTTCCACCTGATCAGTATGTGAATCCCCTAATAAGAATTAACTGAGTGATGACTGTAGTCAGGTAGGGTGTGGCTGGAACGGTGGGCCATGGAGGTGTGTCTTTGGAGTTTATATCTTTACTGTGGTGAGGGGAGCTCTCTCTCTGCTCCCTGGGGCCATGTCCTGGGCTGCTTCCCCCAACATGCCCTTCAGCCACGATGTTCGGCCTCACCTCTGGCCCAAGAGTGGAGCTGGCCGTCTATGGACTGAGACCTCTAGGTCTCTAAAGTGCCAGTAAACTTTACCTTTTCTAATATTGTTCTTGTCAGGTCTTTTGGTCACAGCAGCAAAAAAGCTGACTGAAACCCCAGTCCTGTGCTCAAGTTTTTGAATGCCTTACCTGTTGCAGGCTTCATCGTTACTCTTCCTGTCCCTTTCTCTGTCACCTGCCAGTGCACTGTCCCCAGCTGCCTAACCCACTGCAGAATGACAGCCAGCAGCCAGTCCCCATCCCATTGTGTAGTAAGGGGCTCTAAGTTCCCCATTGTACAGAGGGGAACTGACAGCAGAACTGGCCTCTTCCAGGCCCTCGGAGGGCATTGTCGACAGAGCCCGCCTGTCACTGCACCTCTTCTGTGTGTTCCCGGGAGGGAGTCTGCGGTGAGTGATCACCGTGCTGTGAGGCAGTGGCTCCACAGGCTCCCCTGAGGCTTCCTCATCCTTGGCCCTGCTGATGCTCTGAGCCAGACAGTTCTGTATTGTTGGGGCGTCCCAGGCATCATAGGATGTTCAGTGGCATCCTGGCCTCTACCTGTTAGATGCCAGTAGTGCCCCCTCATCGTGAGAATCAGGATGTTCTTCAAATACTGCCACAGATCCCGAGGAGCCAGTGGCATCATTGAGAACCAGTGGTCAGGCACTAGACCTTGAGGGATTCCAAGCTGTTCTGGCATGGGGAAGGGGTGAGGGAAGCTGGTAGGTTGGAATACTTCCTGGAGGTGGGTTTAGGGCACTAAGACCAGCAAGCTGGCTGAGGAGCAGACTCCCTGGGGATTATGAGATCACATCAGAAGGACTTCCCCTGGCCTGGAATCATAGGGAAGTGTCAGCCTGGAGCCCAGACAGTCTGAGTTCAAATCCTAGTGTTCCATGGAGTGGCCACTGTACTTGAGCTCCTGGAGCCTCAGTCTCCTTATCTGTAGAATGGGGTAGTGCTAGACCACCTTTGTAGGAATGTAGGAGCTTTTGCACAGAAAGCTGTGGCCTCTGCTGGTGCCCCCAGACACTTCTTGTAAGCCTTCACAGCACTGGCTGATGGGGCAGGCTTGCCAATTCACACCTTTCCTATTCTATAGCAGAGGGAAGAGGGAAGGTGGGAATTTTGCCCCCCAACTGACTCTGCACCTCACCCTAGAGCCTTTGTCCAGGTGGCAGCTTGAGGCAGTGGGTCGCTACCCTGGGATCTATACCAGCCCAGCCCAGAACCCCCATATGTGTACTGGGGCTCAGAGATGAAGCCGTAGCTCACCCCTTGTCTCTCCCCTGCCTTCTGCCCCACAGCGTCTCTGAAGCTATGAAAGTGTGGTCCCAACTCTCTGACATTCTGATCTGCAGGCTGCCTAAGCCAAGACACCTCTGAGAAGAAAGGGACTCCTCCCAGCCAGGAGTTTAGTGACCAGAGCCACTTCCACCCCTGCAGAAAAAGGACAGGAAATGACTCTTTTCTTGTCTGGTACCCCAAAGCCATACCCTGTGTGATACCTCACTGAATGGTCTCAAGCATGGAGGCTGGGAGCCCTGTCCCCACCTGTAGGCCTGGGTGGAGCCTGCAGGCCTGGCTCAGATAACGTGGTCCTTCTCCAGCACCAGGCCAACATGCCCATTGGCACTGTCTGCTCTGCCCAAAGATGACCAAGAAAGTGTGCTAATGGTCTCCTCCTGCCTACACGTGGCTCCTCGGACTACCCATCCACTGCCAAGCTAATTAAATGTTTCCCCTGCCCCGAGTGTGGGTGACTCTGGGATGGACCCCAGGAATTCATCTTAACTATCACTCCAGAAGCTGGTAATGTTAGCGATCTGTGGGCCACATTTTGAGAAACTGAGTCGTTACATCAAAATTGCACGAGTACCTTCACATGTTAGCTGTGTGTGTTCTCTGGGCAGAATGGAATTTTAAGAGATTGTAGATAGTTCTTGCTACGCTTTTGTGCATGGTTTCGATTTTTTATAATGAGCCAGTGATTCATTATAAGCCAGTGAAGCCATCTAGCCCTTCCCCCTGTGCAGGAATAGCTTAAAGGAAATACTAGGTCGGAAACAGTTTTGGTGAAAATGTGGATCTAGGAAGAGAGGACACAAGTGCGACTATGTGCCAGAGCCAGTGCCCCCTTTCTGTGCCTTCAACTCCTGAGCTGGCCACTGGCCACCTGGAAAAGGGAAGAATGTCCCTTTTCCCGTTTTCAGATGATCTGTTCCTGGCAAAGCCAGGGCTAGAGTTGCACCTGGGAATTTGGGTGGTGGCGTTGAGCCCGAAGGCTAGGCCTGCCCTCCTTTCCTCCTGGGTCCCTGAGGTCCCAGGCCTGGGTGGGGTGCTCCCCCTCTACCCACCTGCCCGGCTCTCCAGCACTCCAGCCAGCCAGGCAGAGCAGGGATGGCGACTTTACAGCACCATTATTACTCTGTTGTTGCCCAGTAAACTCACACTGGGCCCCACAAACCCTCGGTGAGAAAGCCAGACCTTCCAGAGAAATGGTTTCCTACACCTTTACAACGTGATAGGAAAAAAGGGACCGTTGGATTTATGGAAACTATATAAAGTTTATGGAGTCTTGGCAGGCCAGAATAGAAACGTCTGGAGGATGGGGGCGGGTGTTTCGAAACAGAGAAAGCCATGCGAGAGCGGCAGCCTTGAGTGTCCAGACACCAGACAAAATCCTCAAGTCCAGGGCGCTGGGATGCTGGGCCAGGGGACTGGGAGAGCGTCTGGGTGGGGGGCTGCTGCCTGCTTTCTGGAGTGACCTCATGCAGTCTCCACAGCTTCCTGAAAGGCAGGCAGGGCTGTCCTCATTCTGGAAAGGGAGAGGGAGGCAAAGGCATTTTGAAAGTCGTGAACTTGCCCAAGGTCACTCAGTGTGAGCCTCGAGTGGATGTTCTGGGGCAGCCTCGGGTTCTTGTGGTCTCTCTCCTGTGTATTGAGCCATGTGTCCCAGTTTCAGGTCCTGAAAATATGGTCCCCACACCTCATTTCAGTTCAAGACTCATCTGCTATTTATGATTCAGCTCCCTGTCCTCTGATGTCCTTTAGTTGTCACCTGCCCCTCCTGGGGAGCAGCATGGCCGTCAGAGCTGATCCATGCTCGCTCGGGTTTATCCACTGGTCTTGGCCGGCATGGAAGTGAAGCCACCAGAGCTTGGCTCTGAATCAGAGCAGGGTTTGCACACGTCATCTTTGCGATCCCCTCTGTGTCCCAGTTCTCCTGTGGAATCCCCTCAGGGCCCCGGGGGATTACCCCATGCCGTGTGAAGTCACCTCTTCCCATCCCTGTCACCCTCCACGTTTCTAATTCATTTCTTCTTGCAAAATGTGCCCTGTGACATCGATGTTTTCTCTCCTGCTTGGCTGTGAATTCTTGGAGTGCAGATTCCATGAATGCTTAATTCTTCATTGCTGATTTTGCCCACTGAGCCTGGCATCGTTCCCAGCATAGAGCAGTCACTGCATAAATATCAGCTGGGAGAGTGGATGGATAGATGGATGGATAGATGGGCAGGTGGATGAGTGGATGGATGGATGGATGGATGGATGGATGGATGGAGAGGGCATATGTAGACCAGCAGACACCCACCGCCTCATTTATACCCTCGAGTGCAGTTAAAGTAGCAGCCTGACCCTGGTTCTCACCAGCTTCTACTAAATGCACCTCTGTTTCACGGGGTATACTTTGCTCTTTTTGAGGCCAGATGGAGAAACCAGTCTGCATATTTGAATGTGTGTGTAAATACTTTACAGTCCCCATAAACGTGTTTAAAGACAAGTGGGGGGGGAGTATAAACTGGGGCAGCCTTTGGGGAGGGCAATTTGGAAGTAGCTATTAAAATTTTAAATGTGCCTACCACTAAGACCTAGCAGTTCCACTTTTAGTTGTCGAGAGTAAGAAGTAACATTTGTACATTTGTACACGAAGCTCCATGTACCAGGAGGCTTATAGAAGGAAGCTCCTCACTATTGTGCTTTTGAGAGTGAAAAATTAGAAGTAGTCTATGTCCATCAACTGCAGGATGGTGACTAAGATACGGAACACCCAGACTGCGGCCATCAAAGAGAACAAGGCAGATCTGTATGTGCAGACATGGAAAGATCTCGAACGGGGCTTGGGACCAGATACTGTCCAAGCTTCCGGCAGTCTCTGAGATTCTGTGACTCACCAGTCTCAGCAGAGCCCACCCCTCCTTTCTCATTTCTGTCAGTGTCTTTCCTTTCTCCCTCCAGTCCCAGCCATGAAGCCCAGCTTGCTGGAATAAGATCTTTCATTCTTATGCCTACTAGCCAGTGACCTTCACTTCAGAAAAGGAGGAAAATGTGAGAAAAACAGTTATGTGCATAATTACTGTCTGCTGGCGCTTCAATTAAGAGGATTGAAAGGCACAATATTAAAATTTGATTTATGGGTGTTGCTATCTACCTCATTATGAGGCCAAGAGGAAAAAGGCGCCGTAGTCGTTACAGAAAACTGTGGCCTGTTTTCTCCTCCAGGAGATAAATTGGTTCTCGTGCTGTTATTGCCAGAGAAGTGTGAGATGGTGTTAGGCATCTGTGATTTGTTCTTCCAATATGTTGAAATCCAGAGCTTAGTAATGGAGGTGTCGTCTGGCACGGGCACTTTAGGGACGCTTCCTGAGAGACGTGGCAGCTTGGTGCTGAGGAGGCAGCCGCCATAGGCCACTGCACCAAGACCCCGATGCTGGTGCCTCGACCCTCCCTGGGAACATAGGCCGGGTCCCCGAGGGCCCCGAGATGGCCACAGCCATGGAGCTGGGGAGGGAGCAGGAGCTCGGCACCCAGGGCCCCAGGTTGGCTGCCTGCTATCTCTTTGCCCCTCAGTTTCCTCATCTGTAAAATAGAAAGGATGGCCCTACTGATGGTGTGACCTTGGCAAGCATGCATCTCCCTGTGCTCCGGGTTTCCCATCTGAAGGTCATCCTGGTGCTTGCCTTGGAGAGCGTAGTGCACAATGAACAAGTCAATGCCTGTTCAGGGCCCAGCCCAGCACCTGCCACACAGCAATTGCTCAGCGGATCTTTTTCAAATCACTATTATTTCTATCACAGACACCATCACTGTCATTGGGAGAGATGGAATTCAAACCCAGGCGCTCTGTTGCCAGGGCACCAGCTGGTTGGGGGACAGTCCTGAGGGTGATCCTTGGCCTCTCTCCCGCTGATGCCCTGGGCAAACCTCTGGATCCCTCTGAGCCCATTCGTTCGTCTGTGGAACAGTAGTTTCCACTTGGCACAGGGGTTTGGAAGGTTCAGATGCATGTCAACAAACCGCCTGGAATGGAGGGGGTTCCAGTGGCCCTTCATAGCGAACACTCTGCAGAGAAGCCCATCTGGGCAGTGTCCTTGCCAAGACAAAGGGACCCGGTCCTGGTTCATGTCCTTCTGCTCACCGAGGCACAATAGCAGGTGGCTGCAGCTTTCTCCCTTCCTGGTTCTAAAAACAATAGCTACCAAAAAATGAATGGCCATCGTAACAGGGACTGTGCTGCGAAGGGTATGCAGAATCCCAAGTGTCCTCAGGGCACCCGGGGTGGCTCCTTATCCTCAGTGTGCAGATCGGGCATGGGGGTGGGTGACTGGCCCAGTCTTCAAACCCGGGAGACAACAGTGCTAAGTCTGGCCTACGCCTGTCAGATTCTCCCCAGCACACTCTGGCACATTCCAGGGCCCCATCCTAAATCTTAACCATCGACCCCACTCCAGCCCGCCTCTCCTGTGCCCAGTTTCTCAGGCCCGCGTCTGCACCAGGAGACCGCCCACTGCTTGTGGGCCTCACTTGCATCTTCCCACCAGAGCTTCTGAACCTGCAGAGTCAAATGTCCAGATGCTCATGGTGGGTTGAACAGAACATTTTGTCCTGTGTCTGAATTCGTGGGTTACACATTTGCTCAGGGCTGAGGCTGGGGAAGTGGGCTCAGGGTGCCATGTAAGTCCTTGCCGACCCCCTTCTGGAAGGGCTTTGTTCTGACCTGGGACACTGCAGGGCTCTTTCTGCTGTCTGTGTGGAATGTCCCCTGGGAAGGGGGACAGCAGGATTCTGCAGGCATCTCTGCCATTTGCCCCCTGCTGTCCACTAATGGCATTTTTGTTTTGTTTTGTTTTTGTTTTCAGTTGAGAGGGAAAATGTGCAGAAGAGGACTTTTACTCGATGGATAAATCTACATCTGGAAAAGGTCAGTGGGCCCTGGGGGATTGTTCAGCCACAGATTCATCTAGAACAGAGTTTACAGTTTGGTGGAAGGGCGAGGAGGAGACGGTGGCTGTTCCCTGTGTCGTCATTCACTCAATTAAATATTCCTGAGGGCCTTCTTACTGCTGGTCCCACACTTGGAGTTGGGAACACAGAGATAAGACACAGTTTGGCCTCCTGGGATTATCAGTCTAGCTGGGGCAGGAGGTTGGATCCATAGAGCAAGTGGTGGAAGACATTTGATGTTGGAAAACCCCCGCACAATTCCACAGCCAAGAAGGCGTCACCGTCACCTGCACCTCAAACACTTAGGAGCATCCTGGCATCCACTGTGGGACACGGTAAGAGCCATCTGCAGGCATTGGGCTGATTTGTGCAAGAGCCCTGGACATCTCTTATCAAAGCCAGATTAGTGATATGACGTTCCCGTTGATGAGTGACATTGCCTGCCCCTATGATGTGCTTTACCCACACCAGTCATGCTCAGTACGGCACATCTGCAGGGGCTTCTTTAGTCCTCACAACAGCCCAGATTCCCTCCATCTGGTTAGAAGGGGGAGACAGGCACCCAGACCTGGCACCGCACAGCTGCTGCTGGGTATTGGACTCAGCGGCCCTTCCCTACTTCCCTTCCATATATAAGTTCTTTGGCCGGTTCCTTTTGAGTTGCATTTTCTCTGTGGGCTGCACCTGCACATACCAGACCAAAGCCAGCCCCAGACCAAAGGAGGAGCTGTGGACATGGGAGGGGCGAGGAGGGAGACAGTCAGTCTGGATGTGAGGCTCAGGGGAGTCCGCGGAAGCCCAAACCCTCCTTAAGGTGTCCTGCGTTGGCTGGAGCTGCAGGATGGGACGTGGTTTTTCTCTTTTCAGACAGCTGAGTTTATCAGGATTCATTTCACTAACTTCCCCTCTTCCGACTTCCTTTCTTTGGTGCTTAGGACCAGCCAGAGTCTCAATTCTGTTGGAAGCTGGTGGCACCTCGCTTTAGGGGATCCGGTGTGTCTCTTCTCCTCTCTTTTTAAAAATGTACTAGAGCAGCTGCTCTCTGCACTTTGAGGAGGTCATTGAAATGATTAGAAAGCAGAGAAAGTCAGTGTGGATCTTACGAATTGGAATTCTTGATCGAAATTCTGATTCACGCAGTTTGCCTTTAGGCTAGAATGTCTCCCGAGCATGCACATGACCATTGGACCTCTGTTCCCCTGTGTACACCAGGCGACACAGGGCTGTGACCTAGCCCACAAGCACCTTGAGCTCTCTGGATGAAACGCTACCTAATCAGGCAGGAAGCATTAGAAATCATTTGCCATTTGCCTGGATTCTTGGTGCGTTGTCGACATAGCTCATAAAGTGAGGTGCTATTTTTTTTGAAAAGCAGAAAAAATGATCCCCAATCCTGAGTTCATTGAATTCTCAAGGCAATGTAGGACATGCATCAAGGTGGTTGGAGACTCCTACTGTGGGACCAAGTAGAGCTGGGGAGGATTTCTTTTATTCTTTTTAAAAATTATTTGTAAATAAATAAATAAGAAAAGAGCAGGGCGTCATCTAGAGCTGGCAACCCCCCTGCACTCACTCGCCACCTAAGTGAACCTCTGTCAGCAGTGATCATTTCAAGGATTCTCTCCTCTGCCAACTTCCTGCCCCTTTTCTCGGGGCAGGTGGCTAGCGGCTGCCCTGTAGATAAATCAGATAGCACCTGAACCTGGAGTATAATAACCAGGGTAAAATTAACAGCCATGTTTCCAACCCTGAGACTTTCAAGAACAGCCTTTTCATGGGAGGGAAAGCCAGGGACTCCTTGGTGAATTGGGCTTAACTGCAATTTGAAGGCTGTCAGGGATATTTACTGAGTCTCTGGCTTCTGGAAAAATTCCCTAATTTACCAAAGGAGTTAGATCATGCACAAAAGCCCTGGGGGTGCTGTGGACTCGGCCATACCAATCTCCTGAAGCCTGGGGAATGTTCGGGCCGAGAGTGTTTTCACTGGAGCGGTTTCAATGTCTCCCCCTGCCACCCCGCAGGATGGACCCCGGCCAAGGCCCTGTTTGATGTCGTGGCGGAGGCACTTACAGGAACTGCCAATGGAAATTATGCTTTAGGTTTAACTCCAGTCAGGCCCAGCCACGGTCAGGGCTGGTAACTGGAAATTTTGTTAGTCCATTTATCAGGGGGTTTTGGTTCGGTGTCTTTTTTTCTGCCTCATGTTAGCAGGCATCACATTTCTGTGAGAGCCCCAGTGCTCAGTGTGGAATGTGCCCGAGGAGCTGGGGGAATTTGCAAAGAAAATAATTTGCCTTTTAGTTCAAAGTCGCTGTTGCCCTTGAAGCAGAACCTTTTTTTGTGTACCTGTGGGTGGAATCGCCCTGTGTTTTGACTAACTAGGGGTACAGGGACTCGTATAAAAGGTAAGGAAATGCTGCTTTCCCTAATAAAAAATAAAACACAGTCCCTCCAAGGCTGTGACGGAAAGGAAGGAGGCTTTCCCAGAAGAGAAGGGTGACTGGCTGCAGTTCCACTGTGCTGCCAAGGTTTTTCTCACCTTGGGGTCTCTGGACAGCTGGGGCTGTCACTGCCCAAGGGACACTGCATCCCATTACTCCTGCCTCCTGTGAAAACTCAGCCTTTCCTCTGTCCCCAGGAGCAGAGTACCCAGGCTAACTGCTCTCACCTGGCCAAAGTCCCAACCCAAAAGGAAAGAGTGAATTCATCCTGAGTAAGAGCCCCTGGAGAATGCAGGTTTCCTGACCCTGCTCTGTGAGGTTGTCACAATAACTCCCCACTGTGGGGTAGAGCTCTTAAAAATCAAAGGGAGATTAATCCAAGAAAGAAACCAGGAGTGGTAGACACCAAAGGAGGGGGATGTGCTGGAGAGGGCTATCGGCCATATTATATTGTTCATCGTGTGCATGTATAAATACGTAACAACACATCCCATCAATACGTACAACTATAATTCTCCAATAAAAAAATGTGGGGAAAAAGTCCCCACCTTGCCACATCAGAGGAGTTATTACCAAGTTCACTTAGTTGATAGAACCTCAGGTGGGTGCACGTATGGAGAAAGGAGCATCTGAAGTTTGGGGGCCCCTGCTGATACCCAGCCTGAGGCTGGAGTGCAGCTGACCCTGGGCACCATCACAGTGCAGATCTGGGGTACATTTGTGTCCCACCAGTGTGGCCTGTTGCAGGGAGCAGGGCTTTACTAAAGGTCCGCTTAACCAAACGCTGGAACCGGCACCCAGGCTCTTTGAGCCTCTGTTTCCCCAAACCTGAAGGCTATCCGATCAGGATGTGACATTTCTGTAAGCAGAAACGTGGATGTGATCTTACCTTGGGGTCTGAGGTCTCCCTCCAGTTCAGAGGGTCCCCAGGATCACTTACTGAATCAGCCTCCTATCGCCGAATCTCTTGCACAGCTTTCCCACCAGGTGGCTGTGCATGGGCTGCCCAGGAGTCACCTCCAGGGGACAGACCTCCTACTCCCTTGGATGGGCTTTCTGTCTAGAGACAGACCCGGATATCTGGAAGTCCTCTCTTGAATTGAAACCTGCATCTCTGACATGGTTTTGTGGATTACGCGGGGCACTGATCTGTGGCTTTCTTTCCCTATGCTCCACAGTGTGACCCACCTCTAGAAGTTACAGACCTATTCGTTGATATACAAGATGGCAAAATCCTAATGGCTTTGTTAGAAGTCCTGTCTGGGCGAAACCTGGTACGTATGCTACAGAAGGACCTGGAGGAAGGGCAAGGGCAAGCACTGCTGAAAGGCTCTGTTCAGTGGACAGGTGTTGGCTTTCATCACCCTGAGGAAGCACCTGTGATCTTCAGCTTAGAGGAGGAAGGTTTAGTTGGCCCATGTTTCAGGCCAAGGTCACTTGGCCCTGTTGCTTGGGCCTGAGGCGAGGCCGAAGGTCATGGCGGGAGTGGACAGCAGTGGAGACGCTCGCCTAGGGCGACAGGAGGCAGAGAGAGAGGGGAAGGGGCTGAGGCCCCAGGGTCACCTTCTAGACACACCCCCTGCTCCACCTTTTAAAGTTTGCACCACTTTCCAGGAGCCCCACAGGCTAACAACCAAGCCTTTAGCCTTTGGGGGGCATTTAAGCTAAAATTGAGGGTAAAAGTTGCAACTGGGAAATTAAAATTGAGCTAACCAGTTATTAGCCAGAGTAATAGCTAAGAATCAGAAAAATTGAAGGATGTTCACCAACCAAATTCTATTATCTGAGGCTAGCACTAGACTTGCTGGCTTCTAGGACATTCTTTCAAATACCACTGGACTTGAAGGATGCCCGCTGATGTTGGCATTCACTCCTCTCCATGGTACGTGTCTGCTTCACGCCAATTGGTCCTTTTTCTCCTCTGCCTGGAGCGGGGCTCTTGGCATTGACTCTGCTGACATTTCAGGCAGATGGTTCTTGTGCAGTGCTGCTCTGTGCACTGCAGGATGTCGAGCGTCTAGCCACTAAGTGCCACTAGTGGTACAGTGACCAAAAACAGCCCAGATATTGCCAAATGTTCCCTGAAGGGACAAAATGAACCAGTCCAAAGCATCAGTAGTGTCAAGGCTGCTCTAGATTCAAGTGTTTGAATTGGCCTTGGTGACCTGTCATGCCTACATGCAGGGGAAGGGAAGGGGCCACAGCGGCACCACACCGTAGCCCAGCCAGCAAGGACCTCCGCAGTCTGCCCTTGGCTGTTCTATCGGAGCCCCCGCTTCTGTTCTCAGGTCCAGTGTGGCTGGGCTCTCACCCTGACCCCTCTCACCTTTGCGTTCCCAATAGCAGAGGGGGAGATACCTGTCAGTGGCACTCAGAGGGGGCTGTGCAGGAGCAGGCAAGGCATTCTAGTGTATGGCGAACCCATTGCCACAGAAATAGGACTTGGCTTCCTAGCGGGTCTCGGATGAGCCAGCGATTTGGTCCCCAAAAGGCTGCCTGAGAAACTGTGCTCTGGTCCCTCATTCTGGGCTCCCAGTGACAGAGGCTTCCTGCTTGGTTGTCAGAGCACTGGGCAGCAGCCTCCATGGCCTTCGTGGGGTCTCTGTTGGGAGTCTGCGCTCCTGGAGCACAGCCAAGAGCAGGCCTCCACCTCCCCATTACCTTGGCCTTGAAGTGGCACACACCCCTTCCCAGGAGCCCACAGGAGCTTCTTCACAGGGGGGTTTACTCTGGGGGCATGGTCAGACTTTTAGCTTGTGCAGGCCTCTCTCTCTTTCTTTCTACCTGAGATAACAGCCCACCAAGCTCTTGGCCCAAACCAGAAACATCTGCTGCCACCAGGGAGGGCTTGGGCTGGATGATTTAGCAGCTGAGTGGCGATGTGGGACAGCGAGTGCTCATTGTTCCAGCCAGAGCGTCAGTGCAGAGAGGAGAGCACGTTACTGCCGGTCCCTGCAGGAGGCGGGATTCCAACAAGTCAGGAACTGGGTCAAAGAGAGAAATTGGACAGATGTGTCCCTTGGCGACTTACTTGGGTTCCCCCCATTCACCAACTCCAGTGGATTAAGTCCCAGGTTCCGTACAAGGCCAACTGTTGAGGGCCCCTGATGTTACATCTGCATACCCCAAGATGCATGTGTGTGGGTTTGGATGCTGTGCCAGGTGGGTTTTAGCCACAAGCCCCTAACTTTCTCCAGAAATTCATATGAAAAGGGTAAAGAAAAAGAAAAGCACCACCTCCCACCCCCTGCCACCCTGGGGCCTTCCAAGGTGCCTGGGTAGGTTAACTGGCTCCTCTCCTTCTGTTTTACAGCTGCATGAATACAAATCCTCATCGCATCGTATTTTTCGGCTGAACAACATAGCGAAAGCACTTAAGTTTTTGGAAGATAGCAATGTAAGTGTTCGGAGCACATCTTGTGAGCTTATCCTGTGACCAGAAGGACTCACAGAAGTCCTGTGCTGGTCACGAAATGTGCACAGGGCATCCAGCTAGCATGGCCAAATCAAGTGAGCTCAAATGAATGGAGATCCGATCGTCCATCTGATGGGGGGACGGCCCGACCCCACCCACCAGCATCAGAACTCAATGCACAGCCAGCCCCGGGGAGGGCAGAGCTGTTGTCAGCTCTCAGATCTTTGGAATCTGGTTGACCTTTTCATTTCTAAGAGTGCAGTGAGCATACAAAACTTTCTCTTGGAACTTAGGATATGACAGAAACGAAGGAGGAAAGAGGGCTAAGGGTGCCAGGGGCACATCCCAGCATTCTCTCCTCTTCAATGGGACTTTCTAGGCTTAGTGCATTTTTTCTGTGTTTGGATTTCTGCTCCATGTTCCTTGCGATGGGCAAGAGTGGCCCAAGAGGGATGAAATTCCAAAGCTCTCATTTCATTAGATTTTGCAATTAATCTAGGCTTAAAAAAAGTCTTCCACCTGCCCAAAGGGGCAGCACACGCAGTCAAACCTCATCCTGAAGTCTGGTTCATCCGGGGTCCTTGTGGTAAGTAACTGAGGCCAATGGTGGCTGATCTCAGCAGAAAAGGAGTTTGTTGAAAGGATGCCAATTAGCTCGTGGAATGAACTGAAAGCTGGGAGGATCAGGGACGGAGCCCAGGGATGCCAGGTGCCAGGATCACTGCAGAGCCCACCTGGAGGATCGGTGAGGGCTGACCCCACTTCCTTGCCCTCTGCCTATCGGTGGCCCCACACGGCCTGGGAAAGGAACCCACCATGGTGCTGGCCACCAGTGTCACGTGACCTGTGAGGTGTGGTGTGGCCGCCCAGCCTGCATCTTAACCCACAGCCCAGGCGCACTTTTACCTTCTGAGAAGGAAGTGGTCTCTGCCTCCCATGGCCACACAGTGAGGAAAGTCCCAGACCCCAGGGGAAGGTGATTCAGATGCCAAAAAGCACAGTGGTGTATAGCAGCACTGTTCATTGTAGACAAAAAATGGAAACAGCTCAAAAGCCCGCCAACAAGTAGTCTCTCCATCATGTGGAATATTATACAGCCATAAAAAAGAGAGAGATGCTGTTGCATGCTGCAGCATAGGCACCTGCTCAGTGAAAGAAGGCAGACACAAGAAATGCTTAGTGTGTGATTCTGCTCATGTGAAATGCCCAGGGCAGGGAAACTTCTAGAGATAAAAGTACAGTCATGGTCACTAAGGGCTCCATGCAGACCCTGGGTTAACAGCCTAGATGTGGCAGCCCAGGGGGGAGAAGTAGCCCCAGCCATTTGCTTTCAGTCTGGAAAACCCAGCTGAGTTAGGAAGAAGAGGTGGAAACCGTACCCGAAGCTCTTGACTGAAGTCTGGCTATTACGTTACCCATTTGCCAAAGATGAAAAATGTCCAGGCAACCAAAACCTTAGGGCTGCTTCTCTGGGGCCTGAGATCACCAGCTGTCACCACCTTCTCTTGGCCCCTGGACAGTGTTTTAGTCTCCAAATGGCCTTCCCAAGGGCCACTTGCTCCTCGCTCAGCCCCCTCCTCCCTCAGGTAGGACACCATCATGTTCACAGCATCTCTGTCTCTCTCTCTTCCTCTGGAACCCCAGCTCCGAGGGCCAGGGCCATCACTTGTCATTGGGCCTTCCTCTAGGCAGGAGTAAGGACGAGGGTGACAAGCTGTCTGATTGCTTTGATCCCCTGGACTGGAACGTGTTCTGTAAACCACAAAAACAGGGAGCTGCCAGGAGCTAGGGTTTAGGAAAGGTCAGGCAAGGCTGGCTAGTGATCGGTCCTGTTGACGTGTGCTGGTGATGGATGTGGACACAATGTGGGACCCGCATTTGATTGGCTGTGTTATTCACAATGTTGACAACTTCCTTCCTGGCCTCCCGCCTGCCAGTGATGAGCCCGTGTTGTCTGAATTACATTCTTGGCATCAGCCTGCAAAACAGACGTCAGCCAGGGAACTCAGGAGTCTCCCTCGATTAGGTGAGCCAGGCCTCGCGGTGGGTGGTGTCAGGAGCCCCTGGCAAACCCACAGGATCAGAGACCGATGTCAGACGATTGGAAGACCCGTGATGGAAAGGGAGAGAGGGAAGAAGTGGAGAAAGAAAAGCTCTGTGTAAACAGTTCTCTTCGATTTTCCTTTCCCAAGTGTCCCAGGCAGAACTTTGTGGTGGGGATTGCAGGGTTTATCTTGACTTACCTTATTTCTCCTCTCTTCCCCCTGAAGGATGTTTTATACATTTTTACAGAGCTGTTCAGCAAGGAGAAGGAAATGTGGCAGACCCAGGTGGCCTGGCAAACCCTCCTTGCTCTCTGGCCCTTCCCAGAAAGGATGCAGAGCAGATTGTCGGTGTGGGGGGTAATTTGCATTTCTAACAAGTTCCCAGGTGATGGTGCTGTCCATCCAGGGGCCACACTTGGCCTTAGGGATTTACCAAGAGCATCATTCAATAAAGTAGGTAATTCCTTAGGGATTTCTGTAGTGGAAACATTGTAACCAGTGGAAACATTGTAACCAATCAATAGGATGTTCTCCAGTGGTACAGAATCTCTGGGTATCAATCTTACCCCAGCTGTTTCTAATCAGCAGTGGACTTACCCTTCCCCACCCCACCCCCAGGGTCTGTGATTGCTGGTGTCCATGCTCTGTATTTGTCCAAGGGCACACCCAGTCCAGAGACTCAGTGGCCTTAGTGCAGCTTACAAGCACATCTCCTAGGCACCTGCCATCTCTCATTGGAAAAGAATGACGGAAACCTTGCAAGTTGTGTGGCCCTGGGCACATCATATTTAACCTCTCTGAAATGTCCTCCTGAACTATAGGGTTAGTAGAAGCACCTACCTTCTAGGGTTGCCGTGAGCATAGACAGAGTTGATGCTTGTAAGGGTTAGGATGGTGTCTCACATGGAAAGCACTATGTATGTGTTCATTAAATATGCTTCTGCATTCTGTGTCCCTGAGAGGTGGTCTTGGCCAGTACCAAATGGCACAGGGTGAGCAAGAGAAACAGGCTTATGAGGGCAACAGCAAATAGCATAGATTGTCTTCCTTGGAACGCCTGTAAGCTGACAAACTGCTTCCCTCCAGGTTAAGCTGGTTAGCATCGATGCGGCAGAAATAGCAGACGGCAACCCCTCTTTGGTACTTGGGCTGATATGGAACATAATCCTCTTCTTCCAGGTAAAATAATGTCTTTTCTGTAACACACTGTAAGGGTCTTGAGTCCACTCAGCACCAGCAGAACAGCGTGGGTTCAGCTCAGGGGAGACAGTGAGGCTTGATTGCTACAGACCTTGACTTTTCTGTTCACTGAAAAAGAACTAGAAGTAAAAAATTATGGTTCATTGTTTAATGACCCTTGTTAGAGTAAAAATGATCCACGTGTGTAAGATTCCCTGGAGCTTTTGGCATAGGCTTACTTTCCAGAGACACAAGCACAAACAAAATTTGGAGACCTGGATTCAGTTCCCTGGGAGTCTTGAACTTAAAAAAAAAAAAAAAAAAGGAAAGAAAGAAAGAAAAAGTCTCTGTCTCTCAGAGCCTCAATTTCCACCTCTGTGAAATGGGAGCCGTGGTCATAAGGTGTGGTGAGCAGCCAGAAAAGCCACGTGCAAGGTCTCTTCATCCGCTGTCCCGTGTTTTATCCAGGAGTCAGTTGCTGAGGCCTGTAGTGCAGTATCCCAAGAGGTGCTAAAGCATTCAGAAATGGTTAAAAGTCAAGGCTTTAACTCTAACCAGAGTCTCATTCATTCATTTGGTACATGTCTATTGAGTTTCTCCAGCATGCCAGCTGCTGGACATACAAGGCCCTGTCCTCTTGACGCTCTGGGATCCCAGGCAGGTCACTCCCATGCTATGGAATAATGGGGTGTGAGCTGGTGACGTAAGAGCCCCAAGCAGAGGCAATGACCTCAGCTCAGGGAGGGAAGTGAGGCAACCTTCCTGGAGGAAGGGACCAGAGTTGGGTTTTGAAGGATTAACAGGAGTACCCACGATCAGTGTTTCTCAAATTCACTCTGCATGTGAATCGCCTGGGACTGGGTGAAATGCAGGTTCAGATTCCATAGGTAGGTCGGGGCCGAGGTTTGGGGTTCTGCATTTCTCCTAAGTGCATGTGATTGGAAGAAAGGGACATCCAGGCAGCAGAACTAAGTTGAGCAGGGACAGGCCTTGAAATGCCTCCTGGGAGTGACAGTGATAAGAAGAAGGGGGTATATGGGGTCAGGTCAGGAAGACCATGTATGCTGAGGCTGGCCAGAGCTGTGTAGGCTGCCGGAGGAGCCGATCTGTTCCTTGGAGGGTGACTGTGTGCCCTGCAAGCCTGTGAAGGCAACAAGCCTGGACCAAACAGGTTCCTCTGTTCAGAGAACCAGCTGTGTGTGAGCTGCTCCCTTCAGCCAGATCCAAGAGCTGCAGGTCAGACAGTGGGCTGCTCACTGGCAGCATTTGTCCCTGGTATCTGAAATGTCCTTTCCTTTCTAGATTAAGGAGCTCACGGGCAACCTCAACAGAAACTCTCCATCTTCCAGTCTGTCGCCTGGCTCGGGGGGCACAGATTCCGACTCCTCCTACCCACCCACACCCACCACAGAGAGGAATGTGGCGATATCAGTGAAAGACCAGAGGAAGGCCATCAAGACCCTGTTGGCGTGGGTGCAGAGGAAAACGAGGAAGTAAGCCGAGGGCCCCTCTGCCCACCGTATAGTTAATGAGGGGTTTTCAGGCCGAGGGAGGAGGGTCCCCTTCCCTAGAGGAGCGAAGGGGAAGGGAGTTCCCATCTATTAAGATGCCAGTCCTGGCCATGCAGATGGTTCCTGTGGACGATCAGAGCAGGGGACACTGCTCCACAGTGTTTGCACACAAGAACTGATGAGAGGATCTGCATGGAGCCCAGAGGGGCTCTGGCCACGCTAGCTCCCCAAATGGGCTCATCTCTTGGATTCTGGAAATATGTTCATACTTATTATTAAGCCTCAGAGTGTCTTTCAGAGTCTGAGTCTACTTTATAAAAGTAATAATACAGGAAGTAACATAATCAAGGTCAGGTTTGGCCTTCTCAAAACTGAGATAGGTAGCTGGGCGCAGTGGCACATGCCTGTAATCCCAGCACTTAGGGAGGCTGAGCCAGGAGAATCGCGAGTTCAAAGCCAGCCTCAGCAAGGGCGAGGCGCTAAGCAACTCAGTGAGACCCTGTCTCTACCTAAAACACAAAATAGGGCTGGGGATGTGACTCAGTGGTCGAGTGCCCCTGAGTTCAATCTCCAGTACCAAAAAGAAAAAAAAAAAACTGAGATAGGTGAACCGGAGCAAAGTTCCAACCCCCAGCATACCCCCTGGCCAGTGGCCAAGAGAATCGGTGCCTGGCAGGATTCCCTCCCTTGTCCCTCATTTTTAAATTGTTGTTTTATTCAGAGTAATAATGACAGTAGGGGCCACCTCATGAGTGGCTTCCACATGCTACCTGCCATGTGCATTAGGGTGACCACAGGACGGAGGTCTATACCTGGGGCCCCTGCAGCCACTGCCCTCCTGTCCTGATCTGCTCACTCACCTGCAGTGTGATGCTGCCGTCATCTTCCTGCAGGTATGGCGTGGCGGTGCAGGACTTTGCGGGCAGCTGGAGGAGCGGGCTGGCTTTCCTGGCTGTCATCAAGGCCATTGACCCCAGCCTGGTGGACATGAAGCAGGCCCTGGAAGACTCCGCACGGGAGAACCTGGAGAAGGCCTTCAGCATTGCGCACGAGACCCTGCACATCCCCAGGCTCCTGGAACCAGAAGGTAGCCCGACGCTCACTCTCCCGTGATTCCTTTTCAATGATTCTTATTACAAACGTACCCCCTGCTGTTCCAGGTAGAAAATTTGAGAAATTAAAAAAAAAAATCTAATGAAGAAAATTTCTATTACCTATATTTCAGTATTTTTCTATGCATCCATTGATAATATTGTTACATGATTGGTATTGTTTGGTGTATGTGTAATTTTGACTCTGACTTTTTTAGCTTACATGACATGCGCCTTACGTATTGTTGTGATGTCCTTGGTGTTTATCTTTATTGGTGCCTGCGAGTCCATCCAGTAGACGTGCTAAAATTTACTTAGCTCCTCCCTGCCAGTGGCCATCGAGGTTGCTTTGGAAATGATCACTTTTGCCCAGAGTACTGCAGTGGGCAGCTTACAGCAGAAACCTCAGCAGACAGATCAGATTGTCCCCTCAAGGGCAGGTCCCAGCAGCAGAGTGGCAGAGCGAAAGGGTATGCACCGTATGAAAGGGCCCAGCTGTCTTCTGTCACGTGGCTTTCCAGGGGTTTGGCTGATTAGGGACTCGCTGTGGCAGTGTGTGGGGTGCACAAGTCACCAGACTTGTTGGTGGAGCCAGCAGTGAGCCATCTGCTTGCAGTGGGAGGGACTAAGCCACAGGAGAGGATGGACGGAATTTTCAGAATAAGCAGCCCTGGCTTTCCATCCTCGTTCCTCCATTCACCAATCAGCTGTGAGGTTTCAGTCAAATGATTCACCCTCTCTGAGCCCAAATTTCCTTACTTGGAAAAAGAAAAAGCCCTCGATGATCTGTGGGCTTCCCCATCGAGGGCCCTTTGGTGCTGTGGGGAAACTGTGTCCTGCTAACTCCGTGTTTCTCTCCACAGACATCATGGTTGACACGCCGGACGAGCAGTCTATTGTGACTTACGTGGCACAGTTTCTAGAACGTTTTCCGGAGCTGGAAGCTGTATGTTTGTTTTCCTTGCCTTCATTTCAAAAACTGTACATTTCCACTGGCTGCCGTCAGGCACAGTGGGGACTCGGACTGTCATTCTCTGTGGTTAACAGTAACAGTCACAGGTTGACAGTTCTTGCCTTGCCGCGTTTTAACTTCTAGATGATATATAACATGGAGTAAGCGTAAAAGTGCGGGAGGAAGCTGGTCACATCTTTGCTAAACCTCTTCCCATCGCAAACTTTATTAAGATTCGATTTACTTAACGCTGCAGATCAGCCACTTGATTCTTCAGCTGTCAGGTGGACCATCTTAGTAATCTACCACCTTTTATCAGCGCCAAAGAAGATATTCACCATTCAGAGGCATACTTTTGATGGATAGATTTGTTTGGAGCAGAATCACTTTGCAGAAGTAGTAGTTACATTGAACACTCCTCCCCCACCACGCACAGCCCTGAGATGATAACGTCAACAGCAAGAATGACAGTGGCAATAGCAACAGCCTTGTGTGAATTCATTCATCATTTACTGGATGCCTAGTGCTGGCTCAGGGGATTCAGCAAAAAGTTGGACCAGGCTGAGGATGCAGCTCCATAGTAGAGTGCTCGCCCAGCATGCACCAAGCCCTGGGTTCCACCCTCTGATAGATACATACATACATATGTCATACATGCATACATGCATGTCATTGGACAGATGAGGTCCTTGACCTTGTGTAGCTTTGTTCTAATAGGGAAGACTGTTAACAAGTCAACAAACACATTATTTCAAGCAGTTCTAAATACTAGACAGAAAAAAAAAATACATGCATAGTTAAAGAATGCTTATAGGGAAGGGGGAAATGTCTCTTTTCCCTGAAGACTGATTACATAACTGTGCCCGTGTTTCCAGGCCATTCCTGCAATCCAGCCTGGTTCAGTATCGTTAGCCTCTTTTTACAGATGAGACTATGGTCCTCAGAGAGGGTTAAAAGCCTCCCCAAGGTCACACAGCTGTCAAGTACAGAGCTAGGGTTTGACCCCAGGTCTCTGTGGATCCAGTGTTGAGTATGTTAAGTCTCTCACAACATGCAGCTGAGGCTGGCACCCCATTTCCCACTGAAGAGCATCCCTGGGTGCTGTGGCTGTTGTCCTGTCTGTCCTAGCACCCTGGGATGCTTCTCAGGGAACTTTGGAAGCAGGGATTCCTAGGCAGGAATGCCAGTTGTGCCATTTGGAGCTGTGTGACCTCAAACTGGTTATGCAGCTTCCCTGACATCTATGTCAGGTGCCAACTGTATGGTGGAGGTATTTCCCACCTCTCCGGGCTGTGTAAAGAATAACTGGACATGTCCCCAGCCTTGGGCTTGGCAAGAGTGAGTGTGCAGCATATAGTGATGATAATGATCTTGTGATCAGTTTTCCTGGTCCTTTATTAAATCCCAAGTGCTAGCCTCAGGGCCTTCATTAACCCTGAGCTCTCAATCAGGGGCAGAATTTGAAATGAACTAAAACCTGGTAGTATCGGTATGCATCGAGTCCACAGTCAGGATTCAGCACAGCTGACCCTTGGGTCTCCCCAGTGCTGGTGTCAGAGATGCAGCTGGGAATAGAGAAGTTAAAGAGCAATTCCTGGGGAAAGTCGTCTTGGGTCACAGAGTGACCATTCACACCCCCAATGGACACAGATGAGAGCTCTGGGCTCACCAGACACTCCTGAGCTGGGCCTTAACGAGGCCGTCGAGCTACTCGTTTCTTGAACACTCACCCAGCACTGGCCACAGACAGATGCTGTGCCTCGCTCCATGGCCCCACATACGGTTTCTTTTGTTGAATGTACCATACGGACCTGAAAAGAATGTGTCTTATACAGTTAAAGAATTGGCATTCTTTAATATGCTGTTCTAACATTCCATATACAGACTGATTCTTTTTTATGAATTTCTGTCGGTTAGTACAGGAAAGAAGTGTTTGGCAGTCACCAACTAGGACTGCAGATTTGCTTGTCTCCTCTCAGTTTGGTCAGGTTTTGCTTTCTGTGTGTGGGTGCAGTGATATCTGGTGCATAGACGTTTAGGACCATTATATCTTCCTAATCACTTGACCATTTTCTGTGTATGACATTTCTCTCTGCCTTCAAATATACTTTGATACAGACGTAGTCATCACTTTCTTATGACTAGTGTTTACATGATGCATATTTTTCCATCTTTTTCCTTTCATGGGTGTGTGCACTTGTATTTAAAGTATGTCTCCTGTAAACAGCATACAGTGGAGTCTTATTTCTTATCCATTCTGACAGGCACCTTCATTTAATCATCTGTGCATTTGCTGTCCTTTTACATGGGTTTAATTTACCATCTGGATTACCATTTTCCATTGATCTCCTCTGTTCTGTTTCTTTGTTCTTCCTAACTGCTCTTTATTATTATTGTTTTACTCAAGCATTTTTGGTGTCCATTTTCTCTTCTCTATGGGCTTGGTAGCCCCATCTTTTTGTAGTTCCTCTAAAGATTGTAATGCTCATCGTTCAACCTACCTTAAATTATTATCACACCACTTCAGATTCAGTGCATATCTTATATGTTTCTAAATGCAACACTGTAACTCCCTTTCTTTGTCCTTCAATCTTTCTTTACTTATTTGTCCATCTTAGTTCACAATACTCTATTATTCTTGCTTTGAACAGTCAGGAGACTTTTAAAGAAAATGTCTAAATAGTCTTTTGTATCACCATATGTTTACTCTTTCAGGTACTTTTTTCCTTGAGATCCAGGCTTCTATCTCTGATCATTTCCCTTCAGCCTGAAGAACTTCCTTTGTTTGTCTTAAACTATAGATTAAAGAGTTATTCCAGAGTCTTTTCTTTTGTGGGAGGTGGGAGGGTACCAGGGATTGAACTCAGGGGTACTAGACCACTGAGCCACATCCCCAGCCCTGTTTTGTGTTTTATGTAGAGACAGGGTCTCACTGAGTTGCTTAGCACCTCGCCATTGCTGAGGCTGGCTTTGAACTTGCGATTCTCCTGTCTCAGCCTCCCAAAGTGCTGGGATTACAGGCGTGTGCCAAGGCGCCTGGCTCAGTCTTTTCTTTTGCTAATTCTAACAATGGGTCATTGGTGGCTCTACTTCTAGTGCCCGTTGCTTCTCTTGATTATAGGTTTTATTTTCATGCTTCTTTATTAATCAAAAAAAATTATACCAGATCTAATATATAAAAGAATAGTAGAGATTAAAGTAGATAACATTTTTTTCTTTATTAGTCTGTTTCCTGTTGCTATAATAAAATACCTGAGCCTGGGTAATATACAAAGGAAAGGGATTTAATTCACAGTTTTGAAGGCTCAAGGGCATGGTGCCATCATCAGTCTGGCTCTAGGGAGGACCCCATGGGGGATAGCATCGTGGTGGAGGTGTGTGCTAGAGGGAGGGACTACATCCTGAGACAGGAGCCAGAGAGTGATCCAGGGGTCAGGTCTGCTCTTTCAAAACACTCACTCCCTTGGGAACAAAATGGGGTCTGATGAGAACACGAGGGCAGCACCCTTGCATCTCTGAAAGGTCCCAACACCTCTCACCTAGCCACACTGGCTAACACTCTTCTAACCTGTGAGCTCTTCGGGGGACAACTCACATCCAACCCATGGAAGAGAAGGCAGCCCTTCCCCAAACAAGCCCCTGGGACAAGCAGCTGAGCATTTTGACCATATCAGGAAGTGGCAGGAGCTCTGTTACAGTTTTATTTCATTTCAGTTTCTGGTTCAAATTTTTTGAGGATGAGGTCAATACCTTCTCTACCAGCACATGGGAGGCCAAGTCTATAATACCATCAAGATTCTCTCCTATTCAACCCTGTCCGTGGCTGGCTCTTACACACTAGAAATCCCTGTGTGGGACCAGCAGCATATGACAGGAAGTGATTTTGTGTTTTTAGCCCTTCCAGATTCAGTCTCTCTGACCAGCCCTCACAATCGGTCCAGTCTCGCCCATCATGCCTTACCTCAGAGGGTTAGTCTTCCGCAGTACATACCAGACTGGCCCGTGGTCCACAGGCATGATGTAGCTGAGAATCTCTGCTCACTTAAGAAGTGCTCAGCCTTCCCTGGAGATTAGCACATTGAGATTTCTTTGCATCTACAGCTTTAGTATTTTATATTTATTTTTTGTTTATCTGGTATTGCCACACTTCAGTAGGAACAGAAGTCTTGTGGTCATTTATATCTTAACCAGAACACTTTGTTTAAAGTGGCTGTGTGTGTGTGTGTGTTGAGAGGGGGATATAGATAGTACTTTGAGGTTAAATTTATTTCATGTCGTCCTATGATTCTTTGCAGGAAGATTTTATGGATCCAGAGAAAGAAGGCCCCATCGAGTCCACCTTTGTCCGCATCAAAGAAACCCCTTCTGAGCAGGAAAGCAAAGTCCTCCTCCTGACTGAGAATGGGGAGCAGGCCTACACCGTCAACCACGAAACCAGCCAGCCGCCACCCACCAAGGTCTTTGTCTGTGACCAGCCGGAGAGCGCAAAGGGATTCTGCCTGGGTGGCGTGTCCAGCCGTGCACTGTCCGACAGCTCCACCAATTTCATGCACCAGATCATCGATCAAGTCCTCCAGGGGAGCCCAGGGAAGACGAGCAGCATCAGTGAGCCAGCTCCAGAATCTTCTATCTTATCCACCAGAAAGGACGGCCGGAGGTCCAACTCTTTGCCAATCAAGAAAACTGTCCACTTTGAGGCTGACACCTACAAAGACGCCTCCTGCAGCAATGACCCTTTCTATAGTCCCGACCTCAGCTTTGAAGAGAGTGCCAGTGCCACCCAGGAGCTGCCGAAGCAGGACGAACATGCCTTGTTGGTCGAGGTTGCCGAGGAAAAGAAGCTAAAACAGGAAGCCTCACCTGTCCTGGGAGCAGCCTCCAACAGGGTCCCCGGGGACTTGCCAGGGGCAGATGGTACCCTCAGTCACACTCAGTCCTCCCAGCATCCCTCCTCTTGCAACGGTGCTGTAGGGGGTCCCGCCGGCCACAGCGAGGAAGGTCATTCTCTTCTGCACCCTGGAGATAAAACCGTCTTGGCCGATGCCCTGGAGGTCAAGGTGAAGCTGCTGACCGTAGACGCAGTGGATAAGGAAGACTATTTTGAAGGCATCCCGTTAAAAGCTTCGAAATTTAACAGTGACCTCGTCGATTTTGCCTCTACCAGCCAAGCTTTCCCTGAGGTCCCTTTGCCACAGGAGAAGACACCAGCTGAGGAGGTGGCTTCCGACACTCCTGCTGAAAGGCTGGGCAAGAAGAGAAGCAAGTCTGTCCACAGCGGGAGGGAGTCACCCGAGCCCGAGCCCCAAGTTAAGCGGGACAGGCATGAGCCTCCCGAGGGCTCCGAGCAGGAGGCACAAGGCTATTCTTTGGCCCTGGACGAGACACCTGTGGATAAAAAGCCAGAGGTCTATGAGAAGGCCAAGAGGAAGTCCCCCCGATGTCACAGGGAGGAAGAGAGAGAAGCCGATGGCCTCCCGGGGGTTGGCGTGGAACTGCCTTCTAACCCCCCAAGTGGCAGTGTCAGCCTGGAGACCCTCAGGAGCCACAGTGAAGAAGGTCTAGATTTCAAACCCTCTCCACCCCTCTCCAAGATTTCTGTCATTCCCCACGACCTTTTCTACTACCCGCATTACGAGGTGCCCCTCGCCGCAGTTCTGGAAGCGTATGCGGAAGGCACAGAGGATTTGAAAAGTGAAGATGTGGATCTGGAGGAGCCGGAGGGCTACCCCCACGAGCTGGAGCCCAGGAACAGGGAGGCTGCCAGCGCTCAGAGCAGCTGCAGCCTCTCGGCACTGGCTGGGGTCCTCCCCAGTGCCAGCACCCATGCGTCCCATGTCAATGAGAGTGCCACAGAGGTCACACCAGCCTCAGAACCCAAAGAGGACCACCAGCCAAGGGAGACCAAAGAGAGCGACCCTGTAGAGAGCCATCAGGTACTTGATCACGGGGTGGGGAGCCCTGGCCCCTGCGCAGGGAAATTCTGTACTTCTCCCTCCATTAAATGGGTGAGGAGGTCCCTCTCATGGGCACCCCAGAGCACTAAATCAAAGGGGCAGCACTTTTGTGAGTCTCAGGCAAGTGCTAGGTGGGCACCAGAGAGGGAATCCCTCCTGAAGTTTTGTACCCCAGTTCCCTTGCTGGCTTTATCCACCTAACCCCAATCCTGGCCCTGCTCACGGATCTGCTAAAAGGATCATGCAAGATCACTTGTGAGGGCCCAGCAGGGTAGGGGCAGTAATTGTTTTAAAAATAGTAACTGTAGCCAACCATGAAGCATGTGTTCGGGAACTGCAGTGCCCTTCTTCTGCGGCCACCTGAGGAGGACAGGGACAGCTGCCCCTGCCCCCAGCTGTGATTCAGAATGCCTGTGGCGTGCTCAGCACTGATCTGAGGTTGCAGTGGTCTGGAATGGGCTGTGTGGCTCTGAGCTCGAGCAGCTGGACGCATACTTGTCCACTGCTGGTATTGCACTTCGTCAGGCCCAGCAGCTCAAAAGGCTCAGGAGGGAGCAGGGGGCAGGCGCGTGGGGCCCTGGCCTCATGCCTCTGGAGAGCGGGCAGGGGCAGAGAATCAGGGGAGGGGGGGAGGGTCCTCCTGCAGGTGCCTTGTGATAGGAACTCAGCACTGCATCCCAGGGAGTCCAGAGGGAGGATTGCAAGCCAGGCTGCCTGGGTCCCCGGGGG
>CM053401.1:8633082-8745848 GCA_028644305.1 Xerus rutilus
CATTCAGAACAAAAGGTCAGGGCTAAGTTGGGGACAGGGAGAGAGCAGAATTGCATCTCTGTCCCCTGTTACTTAGAATGACTGACTAATGAATGGCAGGATCCTCTCCCTGCCCTGTTTTCACTCCATTGAATTACAGCCTTTGAATTCCACGCACACTACAGGAGCTGGGGTGGGTTCTCCCCCAGGCAGACCGTGCTGGAGAGAGCTTGCTGGGCACTGTGGCTGGGCCAGGATGGGACACTGCTAGGTGATGTCATCTGCTCCAGCAGGAAATCTAACTTGTTTTTGGGCTCTTGTGTCTTCTAGTCCCAAGAACCCCCGCACTCAAAGAACACAGCAAACCCATTAGAAGGAAAGGTCCTGGAAGAGTCAACCAGCAGCAAAAAGAAGGAGAAAAGGAAGCATGTGGACCACGAGGAGGGCTCATTGTTTATAGCACCTGGAACTGTTCGGTCCTCAGAGGACCTAGAAGAAGACACTGGCGACCACAAAGTCCCTTCCAGGTATTTTACTAAAGATCTTTTCACCCTAGAGATGGAGCCAGAGAGTCAGTCTGAACTCATTCCATTTGCAGCTTTGGATTTGGGAAGGTGCAGGGGGGGATTGGACAAGGGTGAAGCACAGAGCCTCACAAAGGCCTGGTTCTCTGTGCCTACGCTCCCCGGCCTGCTCGCCACCAGAGCTGCTTGTCAGGAGCAGGACTAGCAGGGCACCATGCTTGCCCTCCCTCCTCACTCTGCTGTTTGGGTGGAAACAGCCGTGGGCTTCAAATGTCCCCACCCAGTGGGTGCTGGTAGGAAAGTGATGGACTTGGAGGCTGCCAGCTGCCCTGGTCCCAGATAGCCATCAGGCCAGGTGGAGCCAGGCTTCCTACTGACTTTGAGCATGTGATTCTTGTCCCGGTCACATAGAAGCTAGACGTGAACATTAGTATTCTAGCTTCTCCCACCAATTTGGCTCAGAGGTGGTGGGGATGGTTGACTCTTCTTGGGGGAAGGAGGGAGTAGGAAGGATGATGAGCCTAGATGATCTTCAGGAAGCTCACAGCACACACCTGCCCCGTCACTGAGAAGGTGCTAGAGGAGCCAGGTTTGTCACGGGGAAAATGTGTCGCTGCTATCAGAAGACCTGTGTGTCTCCCGGTCATCTCTCAACCCAGTGGTCACTGTTTCCCAAGCCCAGTGTGCGCAGGCCCTCCACACAGCTGTCTTCATTCATTCTCACGTCACCATCTGAGGCATGTAGGTGGCCTTGTGCTTCACAATGGCACATAGGGAATGTCAAGGGCCTTGTCAACTTCCCAGGGCCTCCGGGCTTAGGCAATGGCAGAGGAAGAGCTGGGGGCCAGAGGAAGAACTGCAGATGTCCAGGGCTCCAGGTCCACTCTGCTTGGCTTCTGGGCCTGGGATGCAGGGAAACAGGCAGCAGTGAAAGAAGCAGCCGGCAGCACCAGGCCCCTCGGCAAACACTTGTTGAATGGAAGGAGGTGGGAGGGAGACGGGACTGTGGGCAAAGCGAACTTTTTGGATGTGCACCGTGTCCATTGGTAGCACGTGTGAAGCCCAGGGAAGAGGAGCCCAGGACAGACAGGGAGAGAAAGCTGTCGTTTCAGGGTCCGATCTCTCTGCCCAGGCAGAGTTCCTTCCCCCTTCCCCAGGCACAGTAATGGCAAAGCCCAAAGGTTTACGAAGCATGTCAGCCCAGGTGGAAGCCGAGTCCCACGTGTGAGCGAAGGAGCGAGTCCCCAGAACCCTCCACCTGCTGGCTGCAGGGGAGGAGATGCCACACCCTCTTGACACCCAAGGACACTGACCTGCAGCGAGGTCAGCACCTGGCCCCGTGTTATTGAATGGGACCGTGTTCTGGGCGCCTGTCCTCCTGGTGCAGGGCGTTTTTCTGGCCCTCTTTCAGTCCTGTCTCCCCATGGGGGTTCCCACTGGATGAGGCAGAAAGGCCCATTGTTTTGGAGCCTGCAGGAGCCCAGGTGATCTCTGTCTCTGTTCCATCCACACCTGCACCAGGCACCCTGGCCTTAGTTGAGTTTCTTTACAGATCGCCACTCCAGGCTCCTTTAAACGACCTTCCCTCTGTCTGGAATGCTGGCTCCTGCCTGTTCCCCTGGCTTACTCCTTGGATCTCAGCTCCACCAACCTCTTCCTCCGAGCAGGCTTCTTGGGTTTCCCTGGCTATTTTTGATCCCTCTCTGTATGTTCCTCTAGCCTTTGCTCTTGTTCTTCACTGTGCATAGAAGAACCATAATTTCTGTAGTCACCTGGGTGTAAGAGTGTATTTATCTTTCCCATCCTTAAACAGAGATGGTAGGGAGAGCTCAGCCCCAGCAGTTCTTAGCACAGTTGCTGGCTTGTAGTTGGCATTCATTAAAAGTTCTTTGGGTAGAAGATTAAGGAACAAAGCACTCGCTTGATGAATGTGTTCTCTTGGCTGCTGGAGGGCAGGGATAGTGGGTTCTGAGCACCTAGCTTGGTTCCTGGTACACAGTAGGCTCTTGATAAATGTTTGCTTAAAGAATGAAGATCAGGATTCAAACCTGCTATACATAAATCTCAAAACACCTAAAAGAAAACTTGCTGCAGCAACCGGGGCGGGGGGGTCCCTCCTGATGGGGAGATGCCCTTTTATTGGAAAACATCACAGACACACATGTAGGGAAGGGCACCTCTGCATCTCCAGGCCTGCAGTGTGGGGGTCAGCTCTGTTGCGAGGCACCACTGGGGTCTGGGTGCCAGGGTGGGTTTTGTCTTTGAAGGTACATTTTACTTCATTTCTGCGCTGTGAAGAAAAAAATTCCACCAGCCAGAAAAAAGTACCAGTTTTTGGATGGAGGACAAGGACTGAGGTTTCCCTGAGCCTAACGCAGCCTGGCATGTAGTAGGCACTCAGTAACTGGAAATGTACCCAGTGCAGAGCAAGAAGGAGTTTTCAGACAGCAGTAGGCAGAAATACCAAAGCTGCCGAGTGACCGATTACCTGGAAATAAACTCTTGAGATAAATGCCTTTTCCCCAGACCCCCAGGAGGTCACACAGGGGGCTTGAATTAAGGAAACTCTCTGCTGAGGTCCACAGCACCCAGCCAACACCTGGCAGCAAACCAGGGCCCAGCGCTCAGATCCCATGATCCCACCAGCACCATTAGCTCTGCTAGGGGCCAAGATGAAAGCCCGGGCCTCTCTTGCGTCAGCCCTGGGCAAGCCACCTGGGTTCCAAGGACAGAGGCCCATTCCCCACCAGCCTCAAAGTTTTGGTAGGCAAATTTGCCTGCCTGCACACTGAGGGGAAAGCGGCACACATAGGACCAGGCAGGAGGAGCAGCACCATGAGTAGGATAGAGTGCTGGAGGGTCCAGATCCCGGTGGAGGCCCGCGGCTAACTAACTTGTAGAGGCCCCAGGCGAGTCCCAGGACTTCGGGGTGCTTGGACAAAGATATGGCTTTTTGCCAGAAAGCCAGGATTGCTAAGAATAAGTGGCCTGCTTTCCAGAAAGCATCCTGACAGTGTCACTCTGTAGACCACGTGTCTCTGGGTCCGTCTTCCTGTGCGTAAGCACACAAACCCACCAAGCGGGCATGTTGGAAAAAAGTTCTCATTTCTGTCCCTGGGTCTGAAGTCACCACTGGCCTGAATGCATGTGGGGACGACTCGGGCTGGGGGTAACCATATGACTGAGCCCCGGGGAGTTCTGAGTGGCATCAATTCAAAACATGTCTTTGTTTTTCAGGACTAGTCACAGTGACTCCAGCATTTACATTCGACGCCATACTAATAGGTCTTTGGAATCGGTTAGTATGTGAATTTCTTCTTCCCTTCGGTCCCTGCTAATTAATCCATTCCTTTCCATCCTTCCTCCTCCCCAGCCTAGAGCTTTGAAATCACTGATGTGCAACAACTATACTTTTGGATAGAAGACAAACACATTGAAACCTTGTCATTAAGCACACGGCAATTGGATGTCCAGTTGGGGCATTAAGGGATGTAAATAAAGTGATGATGATTTTAAAGCCCGAAGGCCTCTTTGTTATAAAAAAAAGAAAGAAAGAAAAAAAACCCCACACATCCGAGATGCCTCCCTAGACCCGACACACACCTAGAAAGATCACATTCAATGATAGGGACGCAACATAGGTAGAGGTCCCTCATGACATTTGCGGATACCCAGCCTCAAATTCCTGGGACCTGCAGAAGCCCAGCCCCGCAGCACACCCAAAAAGGGGTTATGGGAGGTGGGCGGGCCTCTCCTGGTCACCCCCAAAGGCGTGGGGGAGGGGCGGGAGAATGTTTACTGTTTAGCAGTTTGATTTTGGAACTAGCTGTTTGCAGTATCGAGAAAAGCCTGGCACCCTTGACTTTGTTTGAAATCATCTTGTTTTCTGTTTCAGAGATTTCATCTTTACTAATTGGGTTGCGGGGTTTTGTTTATAAATTTCACTGTAGGATCATTTTAGCTATGTTCAATTGAGGAATGCAGCAGATCTGGATGACAGAAGAAACCGAATGTTAACCAGGTTGGTGGCTTCGTTCTGCTGCAAGTGTGGTGGGGTTATAAAAAAAAAAAGATGTTTTTAATGAAGTAGCCTACCTGATGGGGTGGTAATTTTTTTTTCTACTGTGCTTTATGGATCACAGTAATAGTAATTTGAAAGAATGTAGGAAAACACCTGTTTCAGAGGCTCTGAATATGAATTCAGTATGCGTGGGAGGGAGAAGCAGGTATGAATGCACACTGACAGCTGGTTTAGAAATCAAGTCAGGGCAAAGAGGGTCTGAGTTACCAGCTCACAGCTGCATTTGAATGGTGCAGTGGCTGAAAGGAGGCACTACAACAGGGCCAGGCAGGAGGAGAGGGGCAGGTGGGTGGCCCCTGACAGCTGTGTTCCTTCTGTCGCCCCTACAGGTACAATACTCAGAAGCTCACTGAGCTGATTTTACAGTTTTATGGCATCAGAGCAGACATGAAGAGGGAATGCAAACATGCCAGGATGCCCATGAAAGTATTTCTTACTGTTGGAGAACTAGATAGGCCAGTCCAGTGTTGCCGAGCTGGCTGAGAAACGGCCCATGTAGAACACAGAGAGCAGAGACATCTCCCAGAATGGGATGGCCTTATCCACGTCGCAGTCATAGAAATGCTTTAATTTTTCTCTCTCCCTCCCTTCCTCCCTCTCCCCCGCTTCCCCCCTGGACTTGACTTGGCCTGGAAGGTTAGATTACTGGAATTGGAAGCTTCTGTCTGATGATTGCTCAATCCCCAGGAGCGTGGGCCTTAGAACTCCTCCCCTCTGGCTCCTAAAAAAGAAGCAAGGCAAGCTTCCCTCGCTGGCCTGAAAGGGAAATACAAAGTCTTGAGTTTTCGACTAGGCCGAACGTGCTCAGGAAAACACTGGTAGCTTCTGTGAGATAAAGGGATTGAAAATAGAACCCAAGAGGTTGACAGATGCGGGTGTTGTTCTCCACATGTCCACATCAAGCATTTATCACCCTTGAGATTCATTTTTTTCTACAGTTTTAAAAAAGAGAAATGCTGTCAGCTGACCATTATCTGCATGTGAATCCCTCAATTTGTTTGTTTATTTATTGAGGTACTGGGGGTGCAACCCAGGGCCTCACACATGCTAGGCAAACACTCTACGACTGAGCTGCAATCCTAGCCTTTACTTTTTCGTTTCGAAACAGTATTGCTAAGTTGCTCAGGCTGGCCTTGAACTTGTGGTCCTCCTGCTTCAGCCTCCCAAATCCCAGGGATTACAGGCATGCACCACATGCTACGTGAATCACTCAGTTAAGCACCAGCCCTCCATACGTGTCAGGGATGCTGTGATTTATCTCCTCATAATCTGCATCTCAGGCTCAGAAAGGGCCTTAGGACGCTCGCACTCAGGTGCCTACATCAGCCCTTCCCCCAGGTCAGCTGGACCCTCATCTGCTGCTGTGCCTGAGGCTGCCCCCTACCACCCTCTGCCACCCCCTATGACTTGGCAGGCAAAAACAAAGTGTCATTTCAAGCACTGCCTCCTGTAGAATAAAAGAAAGACACTTGGCCAAAATCATATCTGATAATTCTAATGGTGATATTCTAAAGCCAGAAATAAAGCTCAGGGGTGTCATTACCTGTGTCTGATGGCTGTTCTCTGCCACCTGGCACCAGGCACTCCACAGTCCTCTAGATGACCAAGGAGTCCCCTCCGTGACTAGCAAGTAACTGAAAGCTGTCAGCACCTTGCTTCTTCAGGGGAGCACCCTGAGCGTACTGTGGTATAAAGGAGATGTCCCTGGAGAGCTGGGGGACAGCTGAGACCCCACGAGTCTCAGTATGCCTGTCTGTGGGACAGGGCTGACTGCTCCTCCCACTTGGTGCCCAGAAGATGAGCTGGGCAGGTGGAAGCCGGAAGGGCTGCCAGGATGGCCAGCCCTGTCCTTGGGTCCGTGCCCAGGATGCAGTCTCCCAGAGCCACTGCCTCGCGCCCTGGGCGCTGGGCAGTGGGGATGGAGTAGGGGCGGGACCTTCGTGCAGTGCGGGTGTGGGCCATCCCCCTGGGGCCCCGCTACTAACTGCTGTCCTCTGTCTTTCCCTCTGTAGGAAGGCCAATAATTCCGGAGAAGCCATGTCCCTGGGCAGCCAGAGCCCACAGAACGACTCTCTGACCCAGTTTGTGCAGCAGCCGGATGTGATGTATTTTATTCTCTTCCTCTGGCTCCTGGTCTACTGCCTCCTGCTCTTCCCGCAGCTGGATGTCAACAGGCTCTGATGTGTGTGTCCGGAGAATAAAAAAGACAGGCCCCTGACCAGGGTGGGGTCTTTTTACTTCATCTGGTCTTGTTTGGGGGCGGGGCTGCTTCTGCAGGTGGTGGAGACCTGGCGAAGCAGGGCCCCGCCCCCTGCTGTTCTGCTTTGCTCCTGTCCTTTCCCCTCTGTGGACCCCAGAGCACCTTTCCCGTTTGGCTGTGTGCTCAGAACTCAGGTGGCAGCCGCATCCCTGGTGAGTCTTGTCCTTGTGCCTTGCTTGGTCAGATGGTAAGCATCGTCACCAATATTCAGCCAAAACCTGGATCTTGGCTCTCATGCATGCGGGTTTCTCAGGTCCTGGATGAACTCTAGTCACGTACCTCTCAGATGAGGGTCTTCCTAGTGAGGAGCGTGGGTCCCCCGGAGACCTTATCTGGAAGAATTTCCCTCCAAGTGCGGGTGTCTGGGTGAAGATGCTGTGGGTCCATGCGTCTGTTGCAGTCTGGGGACTGGTTATGTTCATTGGGAGAACCAAGCATCACCATGCTGCTGGCTCCCAGCAGAGGCACCAGGGAATGGCAGAATCGGAAAAAGACGAAGGAAGGTTCCATTGCCTTTCTCACCTTAGTTTTCTTGAAGGAGTTGGAGGAGTGAGAGAAAAATTTTTTTTCCCCTGCTACTGGGGATTGAATCTAAGAGCACTCTGCCACTGAGCCACACCCCAAGCCCTTTTTAGTTTTTATTTTGAGACAGCGTTGCTGAGGCTGGCCTCCAACTTGTGATCCTCTTGCTTCAGCCTCCTGAGTTGCTGGGATTGCAGTTGTACACCCAGTTAAGATGCATTTTGTTAATTCACTTTTGTATTGCTTGATTTAAGTTAGAACTGTGATTTTTCAAATGAAAAGCATATTTTCTGTCAAATGAAACCGAAGAGGGGCCAGTCTAGACAATGTGTTCAAAACAGAGCTCCAGCAGGGTTCCAACAGGTGGAGCCCCCCTTCCCACTTTGCTGATCTTCTCTGAGAATCTTGGGGCCCAGCAGGGCATTATGAAAGGTCGGGAGGAGCTTGGAGGTGACCAGGCTAAAAGCAAGTGCCTGTTAATACTGCTCAAGAATGCTTGGGGCACACTAGCCCATCTTGGCACTGGTACCCCTTGCCACTCATCAAAAAGGGTTTCTTGAAAAGTCTCTCTGGAAAGCTCTGGGGAGTAGACCAAAGCAGGTGAGTGGTGCGAAAAGAGAATGGCACTTCTCCCACAGCCTGGGTCCCTGCTAAGACTCAGGTCAGTGAAGGCTGTGTACATTTCCTCTTGCCTCTGCCCTCCCCCTCAGAGGGCATGCATCAGGCAACCCTTCCAAAATGTTGAACTCTACTCAGGAAAGGGCCTCAGGGAGCAGCTTGTCCAGCTGAACCCAGAGAGGCACAGCAGGTTGGCCAGGGTCACACAGCCCACCAGGAACAGACTCGGCATGAGCACCCAGGGCACCAGAGCTGTCCTTTTTTTGCAGGAAACTTCTGTGCACATGAATGTCCTGAAAAAATGACTAGAAAAAAGTGTTCTCATTTAAGCAAAACCAAATATTTGGGCACCTATTATCAAACTTTGTTTTGTTATCTTTTTAAAAAAATTTTTGTTTTTGTTGTCTTTTCCATGAGGAAGTTTTATTTACCTTCAAGCTCAACCCCTACACCTTCTGGAATATTCTTCACAGCTGTCAAGACTTGTCATTTGATATACCAGCATTGCTTTTACTTGGGGAAGCCTGTTCAAGCAGTGGGTCTCAAGCATACAGAATTCCTACATGGCTGAAAGAATTTACATAGCACAGTGGAGTCCCTGAGGCCAAAACCCAGCCTCCAGGCCATTCTGCCTCCCCTCCCCCAAAGAATCTCAGCCTTGCAAGGCGAAAGCTCTAGGAGCTTGGTGTCGTGCCATCTTGAAGGCCAGGAGCCCATAGAAAATGAGCTAATTAATGAGCTTCCTGGCATCATCAGATGTTCAGAGGTATGCACAGTAAAGATTATGTGTGTGATATAACCCTGGGCACCTGGACATCTCTGCCCAAACTAAATGCCAAAGAAGAGCTGACCCAAATGCGAATCATTTCGTTTCACAGCTCAAGGCCTTGTTCAGAAAATCTCTGCAGGCTTCCTCTCTCACCTGCTACAACTTTTAATGTCCTTTAAAACATCTAGTGGCAAGATGCCCCAAAAATCATTTGGCTCAGGTTGGCAGTAAACTGATTTTTTTTAAAGGATAAAAAATTACTTGAGTATAGGCTTATATGGAAGAAGCTGGATATAGCAGGTGGCTGGACAAGCTATCCCATTCCTTGAAATTTTTTTCAATTAAAAAAAAAAGACTCTAAGGTCTAGCCGCCCCCTACGTTCTAGGGAACTTGCTCCTAGAAGTAACCACTTTGAACGTTTTTATCTGTTCTAATATTTCCCTTTGCACTTCTACATAACATGCTTACACTTTATTCTTGTAATTCATTTGGAAACATCCACTGTCTTGCTAATACTGGAGATGAAGGTCACACTTGTGCCTGGACCCGACTTTGTTTTTTCAGTATAGTTAGATCACATTCTTTGGTGCATCCGGCCTTGACACTGCCATGGGCTTAGCAGAGGTGTTCACTCCCGAGCTACTACGTGGTCACTTGGCCTTCCTAGTCACATTTCCCCCTTACGTTGATTCATATTCTCTCCGCCATCCTCCCTCCCCCTCTCTCTTTGGAGTGACACATTCTTTAGTAACCTGAGAAAGGGAACATGGGAAATATATTGTTGCAAATATTTTGAGAATTTTTTTGCATGACTTAAAATGCAAAATGCATTTGTGCAAATGTGACTGAGCAGAGAACTGCAGGTGGAAAACAACCCCCAGCCCCTACCCCCACCCCCACACCCTCCCACCCCAACCAACACCGCCTGTCCCCACCTGTGGCTGTTGACATCTCTGATGCCATTTGGACTCCCATGTGACTTGTGTTCCTCCCTTCCCTGGAAACACTGAAGAGCTCTTTGTTCTTGGTGTTCTGAGCTGCCATTGATGGAGTCACATCTTTGCTGTTATACTTCGCGCTGAGCCCTATGGGAAATGTCTTAAGTTTTCTTGTAATTATTTATATTCTTTTCATCTGTCATTGCAATATCAGACCTCTCCAACTAATCCTCTAATATTTTTATTTTTTAAATTTCTCATCTCTATGTTTTGATCTGCTTTCAGGAAAATATGTTTAATTTTATCTTCCCAATATGAATATTATATTTAATTTTTAATTTCCAAAACTTTTCATGGTTCTGGTTTTTGTTTCATAGTGTCCTGTTTTTGATTTAGGAATGCAGATCTTATTGCCTTGTGGATGTTGATGATAATGGGTTATTTTTGTTGTTGTTTTGTTTTGTACTAGGAATTGAACCCAGGAGCACTTTACCACTGAACTACATCTCCAACCTTTTTATTTTTTATTTTGAGACAGGATCTCACTAAGTTGCTGAGGCTAGCCTTGAACTTGTGATTCTCCTGCCTTAGCTTCTTGAGTTGCTGAGATTATAGATGTGAGCAACCATGCCTGGCCAGTGATAGTGTCTGGGGGGAAGTTCTTTTCTGCTCCTGGTATTGGTTTGGTTTCCTCTAAGTTTCCTTTCTCTTCTTGGTCTCTGTCTTTGTCATTCATGTTCCAAGTTTTCCTCCAGTATCTGGTGATGCTGTGGATCTGTTCATGTTTAAAGGGATGCTCAGGAAGCTGATGGGAAGCTATGTATCAACTACTGGGATTTTCTCTAGTCTACAAGGGCTGGACTTGTCTTTGGAGAGTCCTGCATCAGTATTTGTACATTTTTTCTCTGGGGCCCAATCCATTTCTTTAGAGAGCTTTTCACTACTGCTCTGCCTGGGAGAGAGGGACACACAGGGCTACTATTAGTTTATGCAGTGCCCTTGTGCAGTTTCTCCCCTCTGGGCAGAAGCCACCATGAGCACTTAGCCCGACTAGCAGAGTATGCCTTTTGCCATTTTCTCCAGGAAGATGTAGCGCAAGGTAGGGCAAAGCTTGAGGGAGAGCACAAGCTGGACTTTAATTCCCACTTGCCCCCTTGTCTGGGTGTCTTTGTTCCAGGCCAAAACTGGAGGGCCATCTGCACCCGGAGACCCAGCACAGTGCTGGAGTTCTGGCACCAGCAGGCAGTCTTGATGCCGGTCAGTATCTAGGCCACTAAGTTGCTCCCACTTTTGCTATGCGTGGTGTCCTTGGATTGGAGCTTCTCTTATTTCTCCACCATGTAGGAGCAGAGGGGACATCTGGCTGCATAGGAGGGACAGGAGGCCTAGGAGTTCACAAATGCTCCTGTCTCCCGCCCTGTGTCTCGACCTTACCTTTCCTGGATGCCACCTGCAGTGGCTCAGTGGCTTTCCCTACAGGCACCTGGTACCCCTCCGCCCTCCTCATTTCCCCATCAGCTCTGCCCGTGCTGTGGATGGATGGGCGTCCATGGCCTGCCCCAGCCTTCTCCCCGCCCTGGATCCTCATGGCTGTGCAGCATCATTCCTTCACTCTCATTTCCATGGAGTTCCGCAGTGGAAGAAGTGAGCTCTTGTGTTCCATACGCCCTCTGGATCCACAAACCCCTTTGAGTTTTCCATGGTTGGTTAGGTGGCTTGCTGCTCTGCCGACTGCTCTGTACCTGTCCTGCGTTTCCCCGAGGCCATGGCAACATCGTGTTGCTGAGCTGTGCGGTGCCGAGTGCAGGAGAGGCTCAGAAGACCAGCCAGCTCTGCTTGAGGCTGCCACTCAAGTGGCTTTCTTCCCCGTCCTTCTCGGTAGTTCTGTCGCTTACCCTCAGTGAACCCTCCTAGATCTCCGTGTGCCCACGAGATCCAGTTGTGTGGCGGTGTGGTTTCCAGGTTTTCTCTGCCACCTCAGTCTATTTAGGAGGAAGTAGACCACACTGGTGTTTCCCAATGAACAGACAGGGTCCTCTGTGGGCTGGAGTTTGGAACGTGAGCCAGATTTCCTTATAGGAGTGTCTGCCACAGCTGGTGGTCACAGAGCTGCTGGGGGCAGTCTGGTCACACCTGACCTTTCTGGTTGTGCTTCCACCAGAGCTCAGCATCAGTAAGTGCACCTTCATGGTCCCGTGAGCCGCCACCCAGGACATGTGCCTCCTCGCCCCTGAGGTTCAGCATAGATCCCCAACCCTCTTTCTTACCCACCCTTCACAAGGGTGAGCACAAGTAGAACAGCCATAGGGGTCACAGGAGGGCTCAGCACCTCCTTTAAGAGATGAGGAGGCTGTCATGGGAGGATCACGGGAGCCCATGAGCTCAAGACCAGTCTGGGCAACATAGTGAGACCTCATTGCAAAAAAAATAAATAAAGCTAAAGATCAGAAACTCATCGCCTGCTAACTTGTGACTCTGGGATGACCATTTGCATTTCCAATTAAGTTTTCTACAAAATTTGAGCTGCCAACAGAAGTCAGAGTAGATGAGAGGAGGTGACTTCCCAGGTGTCAGACCAGTCATGGCTTCTTTGGAGAGGAAGCTTCTTTGTGATTATGCCATCAGAGTGACTTGAAGTCTTTCATACCAGCTCGGTCCCCTCACTCTGCAGCAGGGCTCCAGGAAGTCTGCTGGCGTCTCGAGATCTGGCTCCTCTCTTCTTCCTCCTGGAGAGGCCTTCCTTGGGTCTGCCCTTAATGACCCACCTTGCCTCTTCTATGGAGCTCCACATGCTGAAGTCCCAGAAATGGGCTTTACCAGAGCTTCAAAAGCTTCTTGGTGGCAATTTTGCCAGGAACAAGGGTGTATAGGTCTCTGCAGGGCCCCACCGTGTTCTTTCTCTTCCCCAGCCATACACGGTCCCTGCCGACACCCCATTTGGGGAGGGTGGAGCGTTTCAGGCTACAGCTGCCGTTTGGAGCTGCCACTGGCCCAACTAGCAGCAAGGGGGCTGCGCTAAGGACAAGGCCCAGGAACTAAGATGGTGGTGGGAGGCTGAGAGTAGGTGCTGGTGTTATCCCCAAAGCAGACACAGCCTCTTTGCTGCCCTGAGGAGCTTGAGGGGCTTCGTGTCCTCCCCTCTCACCAGGCTTTTCCCAGCTGGTGGAAGTGAGCCCACGGCTGAGGACGCTTCACAGCAGTTGCACGGGGGCCCCTCCGCTTCCCTGGTGTGCAGGGCCCCCGTGGACACCAGCCCTCCTCACTGGTTTGTCAGAGCCCCTCAGCAGCCGTGGCCTTGCTGTTCTCGCTGGCTGTGTGCAGGACCGGGCTTGTGGCGAGCTGGCTCCAGGACGGGGCGTGGCCTTGGAGGCTGAGCTCCTGGTTCTCAGCGAGTTGGCAGAAGTTACCAGAGCTCCTGAGCCGCCTTTCCTGGGTGGCCAGCCCCTGCCGCACTGGGAAAGCTGGCTTGGTTGTGTTTAGAGCCTGTTCTGAGATCCTTTTTGAAAACACCAGGCAAGCAGTTCTGCCCAGCCCGGGCTGTAGCAGCCATGCCCCAGAAAACATTCTCATCAGGGAAAAAGACAACCAGTATTTTGTGCTCGTTGGCCAAGTTGTTTTTAAATACCTACAGGCCTCAACAACCCACGGCCTGGACCGATCCTGCTGCTAACCTGTTTAAATCCTTGACTGTGATACAGTCACATCTACCATCATCTAATCAGGCTCTCCTTAAGTGAACCCTTTTCCTCTTGTTGGTTTTTTTCTACCCGTCCTTTCTTCCTTCCCTGGGAGGCCTGTGGAATAGGGAAAGTGGCACGTTCGGGAGTCGGCCAGATCTAGACCTCAGTCCTCACTGTCACCTGGTGCCTGGGTGATTTTGGGCAGACTAACCTCTGAGCTTGTTTGCAGTGTAGACACTCAGCATGTATTTGTCAAAGAACAAATACCTTCCTTGCAAGTTCCTTATGGAGTTGCAGCCTGCCCTCCATTTCCCTCCTCTCCGAGCACTGGCTACATCTCCTCTCCAGCATTCCGTGAACCATGGCTTCTGCCACCTCTCTCCAATTCACCTCCCTAGTGCTGGCTGCCCTGCTTCTAATCCAGCTCAGGCCTCCTGCGGGAGGAAGTTGAAGCCATTGTGTATTATTGATGGGAACCTTCAGGGAGGAAACTAAAGCACAGGCCCAAAGAATAAACAAGGTCACGGCCTAGAGCTAGTAAGTGGCAGAACCAGGAATGTAGGACTTATTTTCAGACATTGATTTTCACACTAAACATCACTGCTTAGGAAAGAAAGTGATCCCTTAATGAATTGCCGATCCTTTGTGACAGTGACCTAGTGGACAAGTGCTAGAGGGACATTCTCTGTACTGGGAAGGTGGAAGGAAACGGGTAGTAACCACACTGCAGTCCCTCCCTGGCTGCCTCTCCCCAGTCCCACTGGGCTCCCAACCCCAACTGCTTAAATCTCTCTTTCAAAAATTCATGTTTTAGCCTACAGTTGCAAATTTGCAACCAAAATTTCTGCCTCTAACTGGTCTAACTGTGAAATCTCTGTCTAATATCAAACACAGTTCATCAGTGACTTGAGTTAACCATACATCCTGTCCCTAACTGTTCCTCTCTCCTACACACGATTTTCAGAGTGGAAATGAAACTTTCTCTGAAAAGCCAAGCAGAAAAGGCCTGGGTGGAGCATAATTAAAATGGGGGCTGAAGACCATGAATAACTTAAATGAAATCATAATTGGTTGGTCACTCAGGTAGAGATTTTTTTTTTTAAGTTTAAAAGTCATGATTTTTGCATTGTTACCAAAAAAATGAAGAGTAAAATGTCATTTGATAAGTTTATGGTATTTGTGACCATTTATTCTAGCTGTACCAAAAGTCAATAGCATATTGTCTGTAAGACCATGCTATGAGGAAGGACAGCCACAGGATGCCCACATTCCCAAATGTCATGCAACAGTCGAGACACTTTTGAAAGGAATATGAGGGTGCCTGCAGTCTAGAGAGCTAATGCTGCCCAAAGTGAGACATCATTGGCCTGGGCCTCAGGAATGTACATCCTAGCTCAGGCTTACCTGCAGACACCCTGGATAGTTCCCTGACCTCTCTGGGCTGGGAATTGGAAGACCTCTTATAAAAAGTCCTTTCTAGGTTTAAAAATCCAAAGGTTAGCAAGATAGTTCTTTGTATATGTTTCTTTGTTTATCTCAAAAAGTGGCCTATGTGCTGGAAATAAATGCACTTCTGTATATAAGTGAATCCAAAGCTCGGAGCATTGTTTGCTGTTAATATCTGAGAAAGGTGCCTTTGGGAAGAGTTTGAAATAGCAGAAGGTCATCTAGTAGATAGCTTGGGATGAAAGTTTGGAATAGAACCTGGGGACCTGCTTCCTTGGGCTCCCAGGACTAAATTGGTCTCTTTAAGTTAAGATAGCAGCTGATGTAGTTTCCCAGGGGATTTCTTTTAAATTAAAAAATTCAGCTTCAGGAATAAATAGCTATCCATGACTGGACCTTTCCACCTTTGCCATCTTTCCTCTTTTTCTAGTAGTAACTCAAAATCAAAAGGCACAATTTCTTCTTAGAGTCAGAGCTGTTTGCATTTGAGATCCCTTAAGCCTAGGGCTGGCTTGGAGGGAGCGGTGCCTGGGGGCAGGGTCTGTGTAAAGACACCTGCTCTTTGCCCTTGAGATTGGACCTATCACTTGCTTTGATGCTGATACTGTCAGCCAAAGACAAGTAGGGAACATGGCCGGCCCCTACTGTAAACTGTTGGAACAAATTAAACCTGGAGATGGGTTCATTCAGAGCATACTATGCTGGAGGTTATCAGGCATTTCATTTTGGGGGGATCTGTGATATATTTAGCAGATTTAATGTTTCTTTAATGTCATGGCGGGACTTCATTGACTGTGTATGAAAACTTTTACTGAGGGGCTGGGATTGTGGCTCAGTGGTAGAGCGCTTGCGTCGCATGCGTGAGGCACTGGGTTTGATCCTCAGCACCACATAAAAAAAATAAAATAAAGATATTGTGTCCATCTACAACTAAAAAAAAATTTAAAAATAAAATAAAAAAATTTAAAAAAACTTTTACTGAAAGCTCCAGGAGACCTATGGAGGGGGAAAAAAGTGAAATGTTATTTTGTAGTACAAGGATTATTTTGTCTATTTAGAATATATATATAGCTGTAGCTTTGTAAAAAAAAAAGGGATCTTTGTTTAAAAAATTGTATGAATGTGCACTCTTATTTATTGATTATTGTAAATTAAGATATAAATGGCTATTTGCATAATTTATCCCTGTGGGAAATTAACTGGAGTATTTGTTATTTGACAGTTTTCTATCAAGGAATATAGGCTTGGTGCTATGATGAATGATCTTGTGAATTTCATGTATTCTTAAGAAAATTTTTGAATATAAATTTCTTGAAATGACTGTCTCATTGATAACATTTATTTCCACGTGTGTGTGTGCACGCGCGCGTGTGTGCTTACAACCAGAAATGACAGTGCCTTTCCTTTGAAATAGTACTTTACCTGGGTGAAGTGAAGCCAGTGGCCTTGGAGTTGTAGGGAATGTGTTCTTAAACTGTACTAACTGGCCTTGAGCCTTTGCATGTGAAGCTCCAAGAAGAAACAATAATAATAGTGGCATATTGTCCCTCAGTGTCTATGGGGATTTGTTCCAGGAACCCCCTCAGTTATCAAAATCTTTGGACACTCAAGTTCCTCTTCTAACTGGCCTGGTATTTGCATATAACCTATGCAAATCTCCTCCCTTATACTTTAAATCATCTCTAGATTACTTACAACAGCTAATCTAATGTAAAGGCTAAGTGAGTAATTGCTATACTATATTCTTTAGGGGATTGTGACGGGGAAAGCTTGTCCATGTTCAAAACAGATGCAATTTTTTCCCTCTGATCTTTGCAATAACCCTGAGGATAGATGATTACATCCCCGTTTTCCAGATAAAGAAGTGGAGGCTGGGGAACGTGTCTTGAAAGCAGTAGGTAACAAGCTCTACATTTGAACCCTGGGCTCTCTACCCCGAAATCTACCTTTCCACTCTGACTCAGTGTCCATCTTGATTGTGGCCCCAGAGGAAGGGCTGGTGCTGAGAGACATTCTTGCTGGAGCCCCTGCTAGTCCAGCACCCCATTTAGCCTGGGTGGGTTCCTCTGCTGCTTTGTTCCAGGGGTCAGCTCACCAAGATAGACAATCTGCTGTCCAGTCTCACGTGACCATCTGCTTTGTTTTGGATTCTGCAAGGTGTTTGGTAGCAGATTCTGTAAGCACAAGTATGGGGAAGCTCATCTTTCTGTTTCTGGGGATCCAGTGACGCTTGAGTCTTGGGGAAATTGATTAGTCAGTGTTCTTAGTTCCAAGTAAGAGGTGTGGACTCTGGATAATTACACAGAAAAGAAATAAATTACAAGGCTGTGGTCAGGAAACAATATAACTAGGATTTCTTGTTTGTTTCTTCTGTTTTTATAACCAAAGGCTAAGTGTCCCCCAAATAAACTAGGTAAATAAAGGACAGATCATCACTGGTAGGATTGCGGGAAGAGCTGGGGGAAGGAGACTCGAGGTTCCACAGCTTTGAGCACAACCCAGCTCTGAGGAGAAAGCCTTGCAGGGAGCCAGACCCACCACGCCTCAGGCAAAGCTGCCAGGCTACCTCTCTGCTGCCCCTGTAGCGCCAGCTCCATGGGTGTCTCCCTAAAGCTCCATGCCCTTGCCACCACCAGGCCAGCAGAAGATGTGGGAGCCACAAAAGCCTGTTTCCTCATCTTGTCCACTGTCACATCTGTCTTATAGGGGTATGTCATGCCTGTGAGTTTTCATCCCTACATTGGAAAGCTGGACTCAAATATGCAGAAATCTCTTACTATAGGAAGATGATTCAAATACGAGGAATAGGCAGCTTGAGGACTCTGTGTTGATGGGAAGACTGTATCTTGACTGAATCAATGTCAAAATCCTGCCTGTGATCTTACACTGCAATGCTGCCACGGTAAATGGTACTCGGGGTCTCTCTGATTAGTTCCTACCACTACATTAAAACTGCAATTACCTTAATATTAAACGTTCAAATGTGAAGACACTGCTAAGAGAATGAAAAGCCACAGGCAAGGGGAAAATATTTAGGAAATATCTGATAAAGGACTTATATCCAATACATACAAAAACCCCTTAAACTCAATGGAAAACAAGAACCCAATTGAAAGGTTAGATAAAGATCTGAATAGACATGTAACAAAGATATAGAACTGTCAAATAAGCAAAAAGATGTTCAACATGGTATATTGTTAGAGAATTGCAAAATCAAAACAACAACGAGATATCACCTAGTTAAGTGGTAAAATCCAAAATGTTAACACCAAATGTCAGTAAGGACATGGGGCAAGAGGGACTGTCATTTACTGTTGGTGATATGAAATAGGACAGTCACTTGGGAAGTTTGACAATTTCTTACAAAACTAAACATACTCTTTCCATAGGATCTAGCACTTACCAAAATGAATTGAAAATATACATCTACACAAAAACTTATACATTAATGTTTATAGTAGCTTTATATATAATTTTCCAAATCTGAAACCAACTAAGATGTCCTTTACTGAATGTACTGTGGAACATCCATGCAATGAAATGTTATTCAACAATATAAAGAAATAAGCCGCCAAGTCATGAAAGTGAACTTACATGAAGGAAACTTAAATGTGTGTCTTTCAGTGAAAGAAGCCAGTCTGCAAGGGCCACACACTGCGGGATTCTAATTATGTGGCATCTAGAAAAGGCAAATTCATGGAGATAATAATAAGATCGGTGATTGCAAAGGTTCACTGGGGAGGGATGAAGAGGTGGGGCACAGATTTTTTAGGGCAATGAGTTTCTGTATGATACCATAATGGTAGGGACACATCATATGTACTTGTCACAGGCCCTAGAGCTACATCACATGAGTGAATCCTGATGCAAACCATGGACTTTGGCTAATAATAATGTATTATTACCGGTGCATCAATTGTAGCAAACGTACCACCGTAATGCAAGATGTTAACAATAGAAAAAACTATGATGGGGGTGTATATTAGAACTCTCTGGACTTTGTGCTTAATTTTTTGTTAACTTCAACACTGTTCTTCTCTTTTCCTTTTTTTGATGGACTCTTGCTGTGTTGCCAGGCAGGCCTCCAATCTTGGCCTCAAGTAATCCTCCCACCTCAGTCTCCTGAGTAGCTGGGACTGCAAGCATGGGTCCCTGTGCCCAGCTGACTTTAATGTTTTAGAAAAAGAGAGAATTACAATTATAACAAAGTTGCTACAGAATTACCTAAAAGTTGGAGAGGTGCTCCTTTGCCAAGTGAGAAAACATGAATAGCCAAGTCGTATCAGAGAAAAACAAGTACATACAGATGCCTGGATAAAGAAAATGTAGTATATTCACGATGCTTGTGTGTGTGTGTGTGTGTGTGTGTGTGTGCGTGCACACCTGTATGTATGCATGTATACACACACACACACACACAGAGTGGTGTACTACTCAGCCATAGAAGGAAATCCTGTCATTGGATGATGCAAGTGAACCTGGAGGACATTTTGCTAAGTGCAGTAAGCAGCAACCAGACACAGATCAATATTCCCACCCCCGTGGCATCTAAAACTCATCAAAGCAGACAGTAGACTCGTGATTGTCAGGGGCTGGAGGAGGACCGAATTGGGGGGGGCATGTCGGTCAAAAGATACCAAATTCCAATTAGAAAATATAGTGGGTTCAAGAGATACATTGCACAACACAGTAACTATAAGTAATATATTCTTGAAAAATGCTATGGGAGTAGATTTTAAGTGTTCTCACTATAAAATGATAGCTTTGTGAGGTAATGCATATGTTAATAAACTATATATTATACAATGTTACAATGTTATTATACAATGATATGTTCTTTAAATCATCACGTTATACTCAGGAGGCTGAGGCAGGAGGATTGCAAGTTCAAGGTCAGCCTCAGCCACCTAGTGAGCCCTAGGTAACTTAGTGAGAGCCTGTCTCAAATAAAAAATAAAAAAGGACTGAGGATGTGGCTCAGTGGTTAAGTGCCCTCTATTCAACCCCTGGTACCAAAAAACAAACAAATATATTATATGGGATGAGCACAATTTATCTGTCAATTGAAATAAAGTAAAAATAATTAAAAATACACACCAAGAAGGAAAAATAAATAAATAAGCAAACACAAGGGCAGCAAAAGCAGCTGAGGAGAAAGTTAAAGGGACACTTCACACATCTTAGATCAGCAAACTGTAAATCAGGGTGCTACTTCGCATGTGTCAAATTAGCACTTGGCATCTGGTGTCAAATTAGAGCTTGGCATCTGGTGTTCAGCAAGCTGCAAGGAGGGCATGCAGTGAGAGGACCCCAGCCGGTGGCAGTACCTGTGATCAACACGCCTGCCTGTCACGTGATGAGCCAGAGCCACAGAGATGTCTGTGCCCTTTGTGCAGATAATTCTAGAAATTTATTCTGAAGAATGTTTCCTGAGGACCTAACTCAACAGAAGCTAAAACCCATTCTGAAATACTGTTCAGGGAAAATAGTCTGATCTCTCTAGAAATGACATTCTAAAAAATGGGTGCAGATGGGGAGACATTCCACGCAGAAAGAGTCTTTAAGACATGATAACCAAATGCAGTACAGACCGTCTGCACTTGATGTGAATAAATAGTTAAGGCTTCTTTAGACACAGGAATAAATTCTAATGTGGACTGGATATTAGATTATGTTAATGCATCATTGTTAATTTGTGTGTGAAAATGGCAGATGGTTATGTTTAAAAAGTCATTCATTATCAAAGAGGTCATTTGACATATATGGTAAAATGGCAGGCTAAAAATAATGCAAAACATATTTTTTTAAAAAAATTAAAACAAAACAGAAAAGAATGTAGGAGGTAGGGAGGTGGGGAAGACATAAAACAGGACATGCAAATGTTGGTCATGGTTGAAGTTCTGTCATGAGCATGTAGAAATTCATACTTTAACATACTTGCAAATTCATAATAAGAAGTTTTAAAATGTCCTCTTATGGCAGAGTTCTGTCTGCACCTTCCTATGTAATAGTTTAATTCTGCCCTAGTTGCCTGGTGGACTCTATTTCCCAGCCTTCCTTGCAGCTAGGTATGGCCACGTGACTAAGTTCTGACCAATAAGATGGAAGTAAAAGTGATGTGTAATACTCATGAGTCTTGCTGTTGACATCAATGTATTCCTCTGGTCTTCACCACTTTCCTATGTCTATCCTGCTGGGGTCAGAAATACTGGGAAAGGAACCAAGGACCCCTGACCCCTTCATTGCCCTGCTCTCAAGAACTTTATTTCTTACTACATAAAAATCAGACTGAAAGATATGTCATCCTTCTGGTCCTAGTTTAGGGCTAGTTTCTGTGACTACAGCAAGGGCTCACCCTTCCAAAGCCACCTATTGAACAGCCCATGCACAAGGATGGTCACTGGCTTGGTTTAAGTCTGCTAATCAGAGGAAATGCATAAATTCCACGGACGCAGCTGGGGACTTGCCGAGACAGCTTGTTTAAGAATCGTCTCAGCCACTTACTCACTGGAGACAGATTGTGGAAAATCGATACTTAGCATCTACTGTGTGCCAAGCACCTTCCTGTGTCTGGAGAAAACAGACGAATAAGATACCGTGAATCCCCTTTGTAAAGCACTTACAGTCTAATTATTTAATTTATACCAAACTGAGGACAGAAACACGGACACCATCGGTGGAAAAATAGCAGTGCTGTCTAAGATCAAGTTCAGTGCTACCATTTGTCATTAGATGCAGAAATCTGAATCTCTACAAATGTCTGCCTGCTTTGGTCCAGTGAACAAACCAGAAAGGATGGAGTAAATATTCTAATTTTTAAACTGCAAAAGCATTGCAATAACAAAAGTGTTTTAAAGGAGGAAAATTCTAGTAATCACATAACACATAAACTATTTTCATTTTTCTGTTTACTTCAGTTCTTGTCTATATTTATTTACAATTTTTACAACGTCAAGAGCATAGATACAAGATTACATTCTGAAGTGTTGGGTCTAACCCTCACCTCACTCACTCCTAAGCATTTTCTTGTATGTCTATCTAGCCTGCATAAATGTTTGAATGGCTACGTGATATCCCATCATTCTAATCTCATATTTTTAGACATTTAATATTTATTAATAGGGTTTTTAAGTGGTTAACGTTAAGTGTTTCTGATAACAAATGATACAATGAACAATTTCACAAATTTAATTTTTTCCTTTTGGATTATTTCTTAATAAAATCATCCAAGGATATAAATTACCAGTTCAAAAGATCAATTATTTTTATGTTTCCTACCACACTGATTTCCAAAAGAATATCAATTATCTTTACTCTAATGTAACATTTAATAGAACTTCACCAGATTTGAGCACTATCACTAACATTTTTTATTAATTTAGAATATATACTTTAGAAATTGGCTCATAAAAGAAAACCTCTTTACATGTGAATGTAAATATCCTCTGTGCACTTTTGGGAGGTCACAAAGATTTCATTGGATCTCTGGCTTTTAATAATGTCTCCTTTTGCTTTTAAGTAGTGCAATTTTTAGGAAAACTTTTAAATAACATTTTCTAGTAATTTAAAGCTAACAAGTATAAACATGGCAAATGAATCCCACAGCTTTTAATGTGATTAAGCAGAAAGTATGAACTGATTAATAATTGCCAAGACATACTTTCATGATACATGAAATAGAGTAGATCCCAGTGAAATACACAGCTCCATCTACTGTAAAGACTTTGAATTGGACATCTCCGGGTTTTGTCTCTATGGAGCTCCTTTCATAATAGCTTTGGGAGTTTTGTATGTGATGTCTTGCTCATGGTCCTTTGCTGAGCGTGGAGGTATATACACCTGGTGAACTTGGGGCTGCTGCTGCCCTCAAGGAGCTCCTGGCAAAACAGCTGGAAAGGCAGCACCTAGTTTAGGCTGACATGTCATGCTCTGCCGACCCTGTGCTGCCTCAGAAGGGCCAAGGGTTTAGGAGAAAGAGCGTTACTCTGCTCTACCTAAAGCAGGGAGCATTGGAACCAATGAAATTGAGTAATGAGCCAGGCAAAGACTTAGGAGAGTGCTGGAGAGGCAAGTGGAGAAATGGAAATGCGGGGGGAAGGGGAAGGAGACGCCATTGCTGCTCCTGCTTATCCTGGGCTGAGCAGTATTTTGAGGCAATGAAAGGGCATGGTCGGGGTGAGGGCTTCTGGATGGACCAGGTCACTCATTTATAGCAGCTGTGTCCTGTACAGGCCACAGCATGTTCTGAGCAAGGAGAAACTTCAAGCAACTCTTCTCTAGGAGATGAAGAGGACGCTCAAGTAGAAACCAGTCCCTGTTGTAAGTGTTAGAATAAAATTATATGCAGCATGGCTTGGAAGTAATGAGGAAGAATTCTTTTTGCTGCAGGGAGTAGGGTTCAGAGCAGTGGAGCATTAGGTGGCAGAATGGGGCGATGTCACCAAGGAACAGTTGAGATAGACCCTGGAGAATAATAGATTTCCAAGGGCACAGAAAGAGAGGAAGGATGTGTCAGGCACAAGGAACAGCATGGACTACGCCCTGAGGAGTGAAATTTCATCATGTGTTTAACAAACAGTGCACCTTGGTGTGGCTAAGCGTTGGTAAGGTAGCAGGACAATAAGTTATTTAAGCAGGGACCAGATTCTGCAAATCTTCAACTCTAAGGTAAAAAGTTTGCATACATGAGAGTCATTGAGAGGGTTTTGTTTTGTTTTGTTTTTCTTGTACTGGGGATTGAACCCAGGTGCATTCTACCACTGAACTATTTCCTCACCCCACTTTTTAAAATTTTATTTTGATAGAGTCTTGCTGTGTTGCCCAGGCTGGTCTCAAACTTGTGATCCTTCTACTCCAGTCTCCCAAGAAACTGAGAATGTAGGTGTGCACCAGCTCCTTTGAGAGCTTTGAACTGGAACAAAGACAAGAGAATAATCAGCTCAAAGCAAAGTGGAGGGCAGGTCATGGCAGGATAAGGATGCAGATTAGAGAAGCTGGTCAGGAAGAGAATGTAAAGAGTTCAGAAGAGATGCAGAGGAACCGAACCAGGACAGTGACAGTGTACAGAGGAGGAAACAATCACACATGGAGTTCGTGGAATGCCAGCATGGGTGGATAGCTGGACCTGGGTGGCACATTTAACAAGCTGGGACATTCCAGAGAAGGAATGACCAGGTGATTATGATCTACCTGTTGCCAATATAGTGAATTGCACATAGAAAGTGCTGTATCTATGTTCTGTATATTATTATTATTTACCTCAAAAATTAGGTCATCTTTATAGATAACTTTTAGGAAAAGTTATGTAATTATATGTCTTCAGAATAAGCAGATTACTAGAGATCACTAGAAAACCTGATTTATTGCCCATTATATCATTAACCCTTGAATGAAAGCCTGTATAATGTCTGTCTATTCAACGTTGGCTCTGAGAAGTAACTGCAAATTATTAGGATATTATGACACCCAGTTTACCCCTGTCTTCTAGCCTCCCAAGGGACTGTGTACCCTTCTCAAAGTCAGACACTTAACTTTATTCTCCATTGTATCCCCAATCTCCAGGGGAGTCTTAGAAGGTGGCCATTGTTCCACAGACATTTGTCAAAGAATGGATGATGGATGATGGATGGATGGATGGAATGATAAAAAGATTTAAATGCTTGGGGAAAAAGAAACTCTCTTTTGAATTAAATATGTTTTAGACTCTGAAAATGGTCAAATGATCCAGCCAAGGGAAGGGCACAATGACTCTCTGATAGACACGCTGGGAGTTAGAATCCTACACAGAGGCAACTCAGCTGAGGCTAAGCCACATTCTCCTTCAGAGCAGTTTTCTTGACCATAGACTTGTGCAAAGAGATCATGGTTGAAGGAAAGTTTGGCTGAATAGATGCCATGGGAAGTTTCAAAACTGAAGTTCAACTTAAAATGTTAAGTTTCAAATATTCCAGCATCAGAAGACGTGGTACCTGCTACAGCAAGGCTTCAGGGAATGTCTTCTTGGATGAAAAATGGCCCAGAACAGCAAAAGTGGACTCTGGATTATGTTCACAGTGGTACTGTCTATCCTGAGTCCTTGGACTTTCCAAGAGCACTCTAAGCAGGAGAGAGAAGGCTTTCCTTACTGAGGTCCACAGAAAGCCACTTGAATCAGAATTATCCAGGAGTTGCACGCAACTGCTGAGTCGCAGTTCCCACCCTAGGCCCTCAATCAGAATCTGAGAGTTGTCCTGAGAATCTGCACTCTTAACATCTTCTGGAATCAAACCAGATCTATATTTGAAACTCAACTATCCCACATACTGTCCATCTAAACTTGGGCAAACTAAAACATTTCCCTGGATTTTATTTCCTCTGTATGATGCAAATAGCAATAGTTCTTTTTGCCCAGGGGTTTATTCTGAGCAGTAGAATGAGGCAGCCAAAGCCCAGAGCACTGGAAAGCAGCAGCAGCTCAGGCCATGGGGGGTGGGGGACGGGCAGGAGAGCAGGCACAATATCCTCCAAGCTGGTTCTCTGTATTACCTGTCCAGGTCCTCCACGAGCGAGTCTCATCTTCCTCTCCCACTTCTTGCCACACCAGGCTTCTGTGCTGGAGTCACAATAGGGTTGCCTCTAAAGTACCTTTGCTCTGCTTACCCCAGCTCCTGGCTGAAAAACGGTCCTTTTCCCACAGCCACTGGGAACCACAGTTGCGTTTACAAGGGCTTCCTTAGGTGATCTTCCTCAGCCTCCCAAGTAGCTCCTTCAAACCTGGGTTGAGATCCAGCCCTGGTGCCTTTCATTTCCTTAATTATTTTTTCTCATGGTAAAATATATATAATTTTTACACTTTTCACCACGTTTTTGTGTCCAAGTTGGTGACCTTAAGTAAATTTGCAACATTGGGTGACCACCATCACAAACCATCTTCAGAACTTTATCTTCATCCCAAATTGAAACTCTGTTGCATTAAAAACCCTCACTCCACATTTCTCCCTGTTCAAGCCCTGTCGCCACCATGTGCCTGTCTGTCTATGCATTGGCCCATTCCAGGTAACTTATGTAAGTGGAATCACTTAATATTTGTCCTTTCATATCTGCTCCTTTCCTTAGCATAACGTTTTCAAGGTTTGTCCATGTTGTAATGTGTATCAGAATGTCATTGCTTTCTTTATGGTTGAATAATAGTCACTTGTACGATTAGACCACATTTTGTTGATCCACTCCTACGTCCAGGGCATCTGGGTTGTTCTGCCCCTCTGGGTGTCGTGAGTAACGGTGCCATCAACATTGGCTACACGTATGAGTTCCTCTTTTCAGATATTTTGGGCCTGTGGCCAGCTCTGATCTCTGCCTTTCTGTTTCTTGGCTTCAATTTCTTCTGAAACATACTCCCTCGTACTTAGTACATAGCTGCCCGTAGCTTCTAGAAGGACATACTTATAGCATCCAAGCAGAGACACAAAGGGATTCGTTTTCATGAATTCTTAGCAAGAAGAAGAAGAAAAAAAAACATCTTGGAAGATTTTCATTGGCTGGGATCGTGTGTCCACTCAGGGACTCGTGATTGCTTCAGCCTCCACAAGCCTAACTCCCAGGTTAGGGTAGTGTCCATGACCAGAGTCCCACAGAATGCATTGTTGGAGGTAGGGTCACAGGGAAGAAACTTTCTACTTACAAAGGGGTGTGTTACCCAGCAGACGAAACCACGTGTGTGCAATATACTAGAACAGGTCCCAACGCTCTTTTGTGGAAGTCACTGCATTGTGTAACTTGCCTTGAAATTACAGGAAAGCAGATAACCTCGCTGAACTTAATGAGTGCAATGTGTTTAAGTTACATGGGATCATGGAAAGGCTTAGGGTTTGCCCTCTCTTTCTGCTATGTGCTGGACTTGGGAGCTGTAGAGATAAGGGAAACACAAACATCACCTGCGCACTTGGGGCACTGTGCTTAGTGGGCAAGTGGAGTGGGGAGGACGGGGAGAAGAGAAAGCCCCATGGTGTCTGGCTATGATCAGGTGAAGTTTCTGTGGGAAACCCAGATGGGGAGCATCAACTGTCTTTGAGAGGAGCCAGGGAAGACAACAGGACGAGGGGTTTCTAGCCAAGTTTTGAAGGACCAGTACCTCTGTAGAGGGGAGAGGCCTTCCCAGCAGACCCAAGTCAACATAGGGACTCTGCAACATCCTGTCTCTGGAAAGGACAGCGCTTTCATATGACATCGAGGTCATAGGAGGTCAGCGTTGCCGGAGCGCGAGGGACTGTGGAAGCAGGATGAGCCTGGCTAGGGAGGGCACCGAATTGCACACTAGAGATCTTGGCTGGGGACAGTTGAAGATTTGAACTGTGGAAAATCAGACTTGGGAGTTAGAAAACTCAGGCTAGAAGCAATGTGAAATTTGAAGTGGAAAGGGGTGATCCTGGATGTGGCAAGTCCCCTGAGCTCATGGGGACTTCAAGGAATCCATGCCTAAGAGTCTTTTCCCTCTGAATTGTGATGAAGAAGGAAAGTAATAACTGGACAGTGAGGAAGCTTGCAGTTTGAGATGCCGTTCTGGGGTCAGTTATGTGTTTCTGAAAACCCAGATGAAAGAAGCGTCAAGCAGGGTTAAGGGCTGAATTGTGTCGCCACAAGACACCACAAGACACAACTCTCAGAGCCTCAGAATGTGACTGTACTTGAAATCAGGGTCTTTAAAGAGGTGACAGGTTAGGTTGTGAGAGTAGGTCCTACCCAACGTGACTGGTGTCCTCATAAGTTTGGGCACACAGAGATGCCAGGAACGTGCAAGCAGACAAAGGGGCAGGTGAGGACACAGGGCCTTCTGAAAGCTAATGAGAAAGACTTGAGAAGAAACCCTGACAACCCCTTGACGTTGAACTTCTAGCCTTTAGAACTGTGAGAAAATACATTTTTACTGTTCAAGCCATCTGGTCTGATATTTTTGTTGTGGCAGCCTGGGCAGACTAAATCAGTGTGTCAAAGTCCTTCAAGACACTGGACGGACACAGGGAACTACCCCGACATTTGCCTTCCTCTGATTGTCTCGGCTCGTATCACATGGGGAAACATCGGAAAATGCAACTGAAAATGCAATTTGAATAGATGAAGGCTCATGCTTACCTGTTTTAATTATTTTGTTAAAAACAAAACAAAATAACAGCAACAAAAGCAGCTTACCCCTGTGGCAGACTCTTCATCATACTTGAGAAGTCCTCTTTGGTCGGATCTCAAAGCTGTAATGGCTACTCATGTTCTACCCTAATTGCACCTCCTACCGCGGCCTCAAAACCACCACTGCCAAAGAGGGGAGTAGAAAGTTCCCGCTTTATCTCCAAAATGTCCTTCTCTCATTAAGATCATCCTCAAAGCCACTGCGTCTTTTACATTATTGCAAATGAACATGTCAGTTCTGTTCTTCTGGATTTGTTACAATGACTGGAGTTAACTTTAAAAATAAAAGCATACCTCACATGATCTTTTGTTTCAAGATCTTTCTATGGCTTCTCTTTAATTTTTTTGGTACTGGGGATTGAACTGAGAGGTGCTATACCACTAAGCTACATCCCTAACCCTTCTCATTTTTTATTTTGAGGCAAGGTTTCACTACGTTGCTGAGGCTGGCCTCAAACTTGCCATCCTCCTGGGCTGCTGGGATTCCAGGAATGCGTCACCACACCTGGCTCCACAGCATCTGTTAGATGAAACAGTAAATCCTTAACACAACACCTCAGCTGCTTCCTATTTCCTGTCTCTCCTCATCTCCTGCACTATACCTGGGTCAATACTGGACTTCCTTTTCAGTTCCTTGAATAAGCCACACCTTCTTGCGGCTGAACTTTGGGCATCCTGTTCCTTCTGCCAGAACAATCCTTACCTTTTACCTGGCTCCTAGTACTTCAGGTCTCAGCTTACAGGTAAGTTCCTTACTTAGGAACTTCTTCAACCATACTATGGACTAAGTTCCCTTATTGTGTGACCTCATCCCTGTGCATCTTCTATCACAATTATCAAACTTTATTGATACTGTCATTCAGTGTTGTTGGACTGTAAATTCCATGAGCAGGAATTTACAGGAACCACATTTACCTTTTTTCAACTTTGAGGCTTCTAGTAACTCAAATATGTAATGAGTATTATTAAACAAATGAGTGAGAAAAGATGTTACAACAACTGACACCCAGAATTCCTCTTAGGAAAGAAACTTTATTGGGGGAAATACTCCAGTAAAGCTGGTCACAGGGGGCAATCTCTGTTTGTTGTGAATGTCAGCAGCCTGAGACCTGTCTCAGGAAGAGGTCACCACTCAATATTGGAATTAAAAAAAGCTGAATGTATCATTTGAGAAAGGGAGACATGCACTTACAAGGAACAATCTATCTGATCAAAGCAAACTGCTGATTATAAATAGGCATTTTGGAACATGTGAAGTTCAGGAGTTGGTGGACTTTCAGAAAAGGGTGGCTAGGAATTGACTGATCATTAGCTATGGAAGCACCATTACGAGACTGAGACTTGTTAATTGACTGACTCAGAATGTGGGGGTTGCGACCAGTTATCAAAAACATGTATACTGATCGATCACTCTGGCCTATATGTGGGGGTTACATGTTGTAGCAAAACAACTGGTTGTTCCAGGTGGGTAAAGGGTGAGAACTTTAATTTTCAGACCATACAAGATGAAAATATGAACACGAAAGCCACTAAAAAAGAGGCGGATAAAAGAAAGGTGATGGCAATGGACTCTACAGTGACAGGGTCCAGAAGACAATTGAGGGACAGCAATAGCCTGTTTAAGGAATGCTGTTTTTGCTGGAACACAAATCCTTGCTCTTCCTTTCCACCCTAACTTGCCTTTTTCTTAGCCCTCTCTCGTACAGCTGTTATTTGTCAGGGAAATGCAGGGAAGACTGGCTTTCATCTGAGCCAGGGTGGAATGAGGGGGAGATGGTTTGTGCATTGGTTACCTAGAGCCTAGGGTGGCCATGAGAATGTGAGTTCCACTGGGGAGTCATAGATTTTGTTTTAAAGTCAAGTTTATTAGTATGTGCCAGGCCACACCTTGTGTTCAATCCCTAGTGTGTGAGCACATGCACACACACACACAAATTGAGGTCTAATTTAAATTCAATAAAATCAAGTGTATAGGTCAAAGAGCCTACAAATGTTTAGTGTGTCCCCACTCTTACAACCAGGAGGTAGGGCATTCCCATCACTCAAAAAAGATCTCTTATGACCTTTTATAATCATCTCCCTCCCTGTCTCCTTTAGCACCTAATGACTACTGCTCTGACTTCTTCCCTTACAGTTCTGCCTTTTTAAGAAAGACACAGAAATGGAATCCCACAATATGTAGCCTTTGTGTCTTGAAGTCAGGTAGTTGCAGCCTCCAAATTTCTACATGCACACATGTGCACACACAGTTCAATGGATTTTGATTGCCATTGCTTAGAATCTATATAATCAATTTGGGGAGAACTGACAGTTCTGTAATACTGTTTTTACTCCATGAACATGGTATACTTCTCCATTTAAATAAGTGTTTTTTACCTTCTCTTATCAATGTTTTATGGTTTTCTTTGTAAAACTCTTGCATATATTTATTTGACTTATTCACAATTGTTTTGTATTTTTTGATGTAGGGAAAAGACAAATTGATTTCTCCTCCTTCATAGCACAGCAATACAGGTTTCTGTGACTTCAAAAAGGTGTGCAGATTTCTCTCTACCAGCAATTCTGCAGTGGACATCAGCTGGGTATCCTGTAGTCTGACTCACTTCAGGCACTGTCTACATGGTGAAAGCATCTGATCCTAAAGAATGAGGTGTACATTCCAAGAGGGATTCTCCCCACTTCAGATGCTAATTATAAGCGCCAGGTTGTTTTACCTGTGCATTTGACCGATCAACTACAAATCATGGTTCCCACAACCCTCTCATTTAAATGCTAAAGAAGCTCACAGAACTCAGAGAAACACATTTATTGGTTTATTATAAAGGATATTACACAGGATGCAGATGAAGAAATTCACAGGGTGATTTATGGGAGAAAGGACATGGAGCTTCCATGCCCTTTGACGTTGTGTCCCCCCTGACCCACAGGATCTCCATATGGTCAGTTATCCAGAAGCTCTCCAAAGTCTAGCCTTTTGGCTTTTCAAGGAGGCTTCATTACATAGGTATGATTGATAAAAATCATTGGCCATTGGTGATCAACTTAATTTTTAGTGCCTCTCTCCTCCAGAGACTGGCAGGTATGGCTGAAAGTTCCAATCCTCTAAACCTGCCTTGGTCTTTCTGGTGACCAGTGCCTGTCCTACTGCTAGGGTATGTCAGCCATCAGTCAACTCATTGGCATGGAGAACTCACTGGCATGTCTTTTCTAAAAGACATCATTTTGATGATTCCAAAGATTTTAGTACACTTGGGAAATGAAAATGAAAACCAAATATATATTTCATATATTACAGGTGCCTTTGTAAATGATTTTAAATTTTTAATTTCTAATTATTTATTGCTAGAACATAGAAATCTGTGTGATTTTTGAGCGCTGATAGCTCTTTTATAGATTATTGAATCGTTTCTACAGGTTGGCTTCTAATTTTCATGTTTTATTTGAAAATAATTCCAAACACAGAAGTTGCAAGAAAGTGTAAAGAACTCCCCTATGCCCTTCACCTAGAAATCCCATTCATTTTTGCTATCTATACCACACTACTATTTAGGGCTAAAAGACCTAAGCTAGGATTAGGTCATTTCACCTGGTTGTCATGAATCAGTTTTTCATTCTACAACTAGTTTAGATCTTATCTTAAAACTTTGACCATTATAGTCGAGTCTTTTTTTTCCTTCTTTTGTTTAGGCTACCTTCATTTTGGGTCTTTCTCATGTTTCCACATGGTAATATTCAGAAATACAGACATCATGATGCTCATGATGATCTGTTCCATCACTGGTGATTAATGACAGGAGACACATTGGGAGGACCTTGGAGGCTCATATTCTTCCATCTTTGGTAGTAGAACTGAGATCTGACTGAGCTGGACCAATCATATCTCTGGAGGGACAAGAACTTGTTGGTGGGCAAGGCTCTTCCCAGGGGCCTCTGTGGGCAGACCTTGTTCCTCAGTATGCCGAGTCCCTAGAACTGTACATATGGTTTCTCTTGATGTATTTCTTATTAGAGAAACTAGGAATTCCTAAACCCTTAATTAGGTTAACATATAATTATGTAACACAATATAGTAGGAGCAGGGCTCACTTTCTGTCCTGGGTTGTGACTGTTGCAGCTGGCTGTTAGCTGAGGCAAACCCTGTTTCTGCTGGAACCTTCGTCACGATGCACACACATCTGTGCTCTGCCTATGCTGTGTAATAATGAAAGTTCAGGGGACAGCATACATCATACTACTCTGCAAGTTTTTCCCAATAAACCCCATTTAAAAATTTCTAAGTTGACAAGCTGGAGGATTTGACACTAGTGGGGTATGGCTACTTCCCTCACATGCCAGTTAACTTTGATTACTTGAATAAGGCAGTATCTATCAGATTTCTCTTTTGTAAAGTTCTCATTTTTTAAATAAAAATTTCATGGGAGATGCTTTAAACCTATGTAAATTATCTCATTCCTTGTCCAACTTTTACCCACTAGATTTGGCAAACACTGATATTTCTTGTCTGATGATTACAAAATGGTGATTTTATAATTCCATTATTCTTTCTAAATTTATTAATGAATTCTATCTGAAGGAAGAGCTTTTTCTTCTCCTCACTTATTTATTCATTTAAAAAATATCAGTGTGGACTCATGGACTTCTAAGGAAAAACAAATTAGCACACAGAAAATGCATGCTAAAAGGCATTATACTGTACTACTGGTTAACAGGATCTGAAGTATCAGTTCTAAGATTTCTAGTGAACCAAACAAAGTGTGAAACACTATACCTAACAAGATTTTATATCTCCAGATTTAGACAAACCAGCAACTGGAACATGAATAGATGAAGCACTGGAACAGATACCAAGTCTAGAAATAGACTGTTCAAAAAATGACCAATTAATGGGCAATCGTGGAGGCATTTGGAAAAAAATTAATTTGGAACCATTCCTCATCTTATATACAGAATCAATTCCAAATGGATCAATGTTTAATTGCAAAAGACTGAAAGTTTACATGTCCATCAGAACAGAATTCTTGGGCTGGAATTGTAGTTCAGTGGTAGTGCTTGCCTTGCATGCGTGAGTCACTGGGTTTGATCCTCAGTACCACATAAAATAAATAAATAAAGATATTGTGTCCATCTACAACTAAAAAAATATTTTAAAAATCCAGAATTCTTAAATTATGGCATATCTCTGCAATAAAATGTTATGGGGGGGGTTGGAGAAAATAGCTAGGAGCTCTGTATATACTGCTACAGATACATCTGGATATATTAATTTAAAAAAAGCAAGATGTAGTCAATGTGTATGGTATGCTGGTATTTTTTATAAAAGAGGAACACAAAGAATAAATAACAGTCTTGGTTTTTATATGCATAAGCATTTTGAAGAAAGAGCAAGATATAATGTTATCTTTTGGGGGCATGAGAACAAGTATAGTGGAGTTTTTTCACTGTATTTTTCACTGGTACTGATCATAATCCCAGAAAGGCACAATATCAAATGCTATCATCTCCAAAGATTAAAACCCCTAAAGTCTTAAGTTCCCAAATTCACAATCCCAAAAGATTAAAATTTTGAATGTTGAAATCCAGAAAACTCAAGACCCACTGAAGATAAAAGGCTTTTAAGAGGGTTAGAAAGTTGAATTCTGGGGAAGAGATTGGTGCATCTTGGTTGTATGAGGAAAGTTGCATCATGTTGGGTGGAATGAAAACCTAGAACCTCTTAAAGCATTACTCTGGGTGTAGAGATGAGGGTGTTTCTAGGAAATCAGTGTTTGAGTGGACTGGGTAGGAAAGCTACTTTCCCCACAGCTGCATTTGTGAAAGCCAAGTTTCTTGAGATTTGGGCTCTTAGGGCAACTGCACATGTGCAGATGGCCAACTATGGTTTTTGATTGGTCTCATCACAAGATTTAGGTTATCTATCACAAAAGCTGACGTATCTGCAGTTTTAAAGCTGGGTACACACATTACCAACTACAGAAACTACATTTCCCTTTTTGGCCCATTTGTGAATGTGGTTCATCTGCTCATAACTGCTTTTGCTGTGACACTTATTATTCCTGAGGGTTTATGCTTACAAAAATGTTATTGTTGCCTATTTTACTGTGTAAAAATAAAGCAATATCAAATAAAGCCTGTTCAAAGATGTAAATGACTGTCTTTAAATTTTTTTCAAAATTATTTTTTCCAGAATAGTATTTTTGAAATTTCTCCAACATTTGGGATGATGGCATTTGGAATTGGGCCTTTTGGGATTATGGCTCAAACCCATCTTTTATATGCTTTCTTGATAAATGAACTACATGTATGTATGCACTGTGTATTTTAAAAATTAAAAAACAACAATGAAAATCAGACCAACTTGCTAATGAAGAAGTCCAGTTGATAGACTATGATTCAGGACAATGGGAGGGAGGACAGTTTATCTGCCCATGAGTTTCCACTGCCAATGTACACCCACACTGCCATCTTGCTCAAAAAGGATTATCTCCAAAACACCCTTTATATTATTTACTGGGGGGATCTATTCTAGCAGTGCTTGACATATAGGAAATATTGTTTTTATGAATATGCCGATCTGTCAAAAGCATTCTTCCCATTACTTCCTAATTTTGCCCATGATGATTCCATGCTCAGTGAAACTTCAAGCCAATTTATGATAAATATATGATCAAAATTTCAGCACAGTAGAGATCAAGCCCATCAGCTCCAGAGCCAGATCTGAATCCACATTTTAGCTGCCGCCTTGCTGGAGTTTATTCAGTTTCTTAATATGTTAAAATGGGGAGCAATTTCAGCACCCACAAAGGTCCACATAGGATCACAGGCATATCAGCCCAGGCCAATCTATCCAATAACAATAGAATGCCAGCCAGGTGGTATTAAAATTTGAATAGTACTCACATCAGAATATTAAAATAAAACTAGATTTATCCCAGTATATCAAAAATAGTACCACTGCAACGTGTAACAACACAAAAACTATTAGTGAGATTGCTTTACATTCCGGTAATGAACACATACACCTTCGCGCATCTGAAGGGCTCGCAGCCCGGCCGGGTGTCACCAGGTGCCACCAGGTGCGTGTGCGAGCCTGTCTGCCGTTACCATGCCTCACCTGCAGCCCAGCCGTCTAGGGTCTTCAGGAAGAGCCGCCTACATGTCTGCCAGCCACTTCCCTGAGGGCCACGGATTCTCTGACCCACAGTGTGGCAGGCGGCCCGACCCATGCAAACGGACCGTCTGCGTGACTGGGGCCACCGTCTACTTGTCTGGACCTGGTTACCCGGGTCCTGGGGGAGTGACGTTCCCAAGGCGGAGGACCCTGCACCACTAACGCGTGAGGCCGGCGACTGGGAAGGTCCTTGGGAACCGGGAGGGGCGGCCAGAGCGCCGAGCTCGGCGGAGAACAATTACGGCCGCGGGGAGGGTCGCGCCGACGGGGCAGTGGGCGCCGGACAGTGCCGCCGTGGAGGCGGGCGAGTCGGCCGGGCCAAGCCGGCACCTCGGCCGCGGGAGAGCAGCTAGGACCCCGGGCCGCCGCCAGCGCGACGCCGCTCGGGTCTCCGCGCTGAGCCGCCAAGGCCGCCTCGGCCTCCTGGCCCGCGCCTGCTGTGTCCCAGCTCCTGAGTGGCTGGAGGGCCGGGATTAACCTTTCACCGCCGCGCTCTGTCCAATCACAGGCTCGCTCTCATGCCGCCGCGGGGCGAGCGGAGCGTGGGGGCGCGGAGCGGCGGCGCGGCGCGGGTGGGATTCTGCAAGCGGCTGTGCGCCGTTGCCGCGGGCCGTGCGCGGGCTGCGGGCGAGCCGGGCGCTGCGCAGTCTCCGCAGGCGCCGGCGGGAGGGGTCGAGGCGCGGCGCGGCGCGGCGCAAGCTGCTCCAGGCCCAGGTGAATGGAGTAACCTGACAGCGGCGACGAGGCGACGGCGAGCGGCAGGAAATGGCGGCGGCGGCGGCGGCGCCGGGCGGCACCGGGAGGCCTGGGCTGTGACGCGCGCGCCGGAGCGGGGTCCGATGGTTCTGGAAGGCCCGCGGCGCCCCGTGCTGCAGGTGAGGCGGGCTCCCGCGGGGCCGCTTTGTGTCCGGGGCGGGGGCAGCTCCGCCCGGCTGCGTCCCGCCTCCGCGAGAGGCCCGCGTGGGCGCCCGGGGCCTGGGCCGCTCCGGCAGATGGCGGCTTGCGGGCCGCGGCCACCCTGCTCCCGGCCGGCCCGCGCCCTCCCGGCCCCTGCTGCCGCGTCAGCCGCGGGGTGCGGCCGCCCGCGCCTCCCCGCGCGCCCCCGTCCCGGGCCGCGGGCTTTTGACAGGTCGCGTCCCGCGCCCGGAGGCGGCGCGCTGGCCCGAGAGGTCCACGCGGGCGCGGCGGCCGGGCCTGCTCGGACCGCGACCGGCCAGGGGGACGCCTTCAGAGGGCTCCGCGGGAACGAAGCCGGGGCGTGGTGCCGGCAGGAGAGCCCGAGCTGGTACCTCCCGAGGAGGACCGTGTGTTTACTGTCCGGGGACCAGGTCTGGCCCCAGGGGGCGGGTGGCCAAGGCCATGTTTTGCCCCTCCCCTTGGATTTTTTTTTTTTTTTGTGTGTGTGTGTGTGTGCCAGAATGCCTGGATCCTGCGAAGGAACTTCAGGGTTATTCATTTGGGGGAAAATCTGTATGTTAGGTTAGCCTATCAGGTTTGTGTGGGTTGTCTTGAAAAGCCGCGCTGCCCTGCCTGCAGGACAGAGGCAGTGTCCAGAAGACTTGCCAAAACGGATGGGCGAGGAGGCTTTGCTCAATAGTGGTCACCAATTGCTTTTGTGAGGAAAGTTGTGGTTGAAGGGATAAGTTCCCGATGCACGTGGTGCGTGTTAGGTGTGATGATCCGGTTTGTAGACGTCTGGTTAGCGGGAGGTACTGCTTCGGAATCTGTGCTTCTCTCTCAGTTTTCTGAGTCTTTACAATCCTGATTGTCAGTTGTCTTCCCTGAGATTGTTTTCAAGTGCAGCATATTCAGTAGAACAGGGCTCAAGTTAGGAGTTAAGCAACTTGGGAAATGTCTTTTAAAGATGTGCTTTAAGAAAAGTTTACCTAGCCAGGCGGGTGGCCCATGCCTGTAATCCCAGCGACTCGGGAGGCTGAGGCAGGAGGATCCCGTGTTCGAAGCCAGCCTCAGCAACAGGGAGGCACTGAGCAACTAACTAACTCAGTGAGACCCTGTCTGTAAATAAAATACAAAATAGGGCTGGGGATGTGGCTCAGTGGTCGAGTATCCCTGAGTTCAATCCCTGTTGCCCCCCATCCTCCATTAAAAAGAATACCTAAGTTAAAAATTTATTAGAATAAATATCAAATATCCACCGTGTCTAAGAGCTCAAATAATTTACGACGAGATGGATTCTGGATGAGCCTCTTAGCAAATAATAAATTTTTTAAAAAAATATTTTTTAAGTTGATGGATCTTTATTTTATTCATTTTTATTATTTGTATGTGGTGCTGAGGGTGGACCCCAGTGCCTCATGCATGCTAGGCAAGCGCTCTACACTGAGCCACAACCCCAGCCCCAAATAATAACTTTTGATGTTAATATCTTTGGGAACTGGGTTCAGGAATCGTTAGTGTATTTTGCAAAGTGTCTTTTTGACGACACCTGTGGCACATGTATATTATATGTAATGCATGCAATACACATACATATATAATTATTTCAAAGCCTTATTTTAGAACTTATTTGATAAAATTATTACGTAGATAAAAACACTAAAGGTTGCTTTTTATTTACTATAAACATTGATAATGTGGATTTACTCATGACACAAATGCTGATTTAAGAAAAGATGAATTACTCAATTTTAATTTCAGGATAAAAGGCCTTTTCCTGCACTTGGTATAATAAGGGTATTCTTTACTTTCTATGCTACTATCTCATGAAAGGTTCAGTTCCGAGTATTATGCCTGTGGCTCTGTATGAGTTGTGTAGCTAGGTTGCTCTGCTATTAATGAGCTTTTTTGGCTTGGTTTTAGGAGACATTTTGGTGTGACTCATGATTCTTAGTTGATAGTGATTTTGTGGTGTTACGTAATGGGTAATACATGCAGTGCTGATTTCTAGGGAGGATAACTTTCGGGGCATTGAGATGTTTAATTCTTGCCACTGAGCAACATGTAAGATGTTTGTTTCATTTGAGAAAACAGATATTTCATAGATATTCATTCACTTGTGACTTTAACATGCTTATTTATGGCAGAAATAAGGGAAACATTTATTAAGTACTTTCTCATTATAGGCCAGTATGTGTCCAGTTCTTTGCAAACATTCTCATTTACTCTTTGCAACAACTGAAAGTCAGCTTTTTTTTTCTTGCATTCCAAGACAAACTCAATATTGTCCTTAGTTTATAGGCAAGGAAACTAACACTCAGTGATTGTTGCCTTTAGTTGTGAATCTAGCTGAGGCATAGCCAGAATCGAGTCACTGATTTCAGAGATGTTGCATATGTTTCCTTTGCGATATATTGTGCCAGGTGGGTTTTAGGGGAGAAAATCTGCACACTGTGTAGTAAATCCTCAGTTAATACCTGTGGAGCGAATGCAGCTCTATCTAACCTTGAATGTTCAGATGACCTCTGCTTGTCTGAATATTTCAGATGGTTTCTTTTTTCCTTTTAATGTGGTAAAATACACATAACATTCACAGTTGCAGCCTGTTTGAGTGTATAGTTCAGCTGCATTCCGTGCGTTCGCATTGTTTGCAGTCCTTGCCACCATGCATCTTCCCCATCTTAAATTCTGTAGCCATTTAAACACTAACCCCACATGCTGCCCTCCTCTACTCCTCTCTCCTTTGAATCTGACCGTCCTGGGAACCTCATAGAAGTGGACTCCTATGGTAGTTGTCCTTTTGTGTTTGACTGGTTTCACTTTTAGCATGATGCCTTCAGGGTTCATTTGGCAGAGTGAATGTCAGGTGTGCCTGTCTTTTTAGGACTGAATGGCATTTCATGGATGCACAGATGATCCCAACCTTACGGTGGTTTCACTTACAGTTTTTCAGCTTTAAGATGGTGGGAAAGCGACACATACGTGGTAGAAACTGCAGTCTTCTCAGGCAGTGTTATTTCTTTGGTGTTCTACCTCCTTAACCTGTGGAACTTGAACCTTTTAGAATTTATTTCATGATACTTTGATTTTTACTAAATACTTTTCATGATAAAAGCTGATTTTCAGTTCTTTTTTTTAAAAAATACTTTTCTTTAGTTGTAGATGGGCACAATGACTTTATTTATTTACTTTTATGTGGTGCTGAGGATCTAACGCAGTGCCTCACACGTGGTAGGAGAGCAATCTATCGCAGAGTTACAACCCCAGCCCTGATTTTCAGTTCTTAACTAATTTCTTCTGAGGAGACTGTAGTATTAGAACATTTGTGCAGAGATGGCCATTTATTTAATAATTTATAATCGATCTACTTTGAGAAAAAAATTTAGATGTTTTTACAATAATAGCTGTTGTAGAGAGTTATGAAAATATTGGTAAAGAGCCATGGGGATTAGTGTGGAGGGAGAGAATTAGGTGAAAGGTAACTAAGGTTGTCTTTTTTTTTTTTTTAATTTGCCCAAGTGAAAGGGGAAATAGGACTAATTATAGTTGGCATTGTTTAGAAAGAGAAAGTATATCACTTAGTCAGGAGAAGTGGGCATTTCTCTCAGATAAAGAATAATTGTTTGGATTCTTACATAAAATAACATTAGCATATGAAGAAATGTTTCACATTTTATGGATGATAGAGAAACATTTTTCATTTGCCATTGTAAGCTGGATAAAAGTTTTTGGTGTAATGGGAAAGCCATAATAAGACAGGTGTGCATGAAGCTGGTGATTTCATTCATTGGAGTTTAGTAGATCTTTCAAGTGGTGTCCCTTAAATGTTACTTGCCTCATTTATACTTTTAACTGATGTCAAATAAAAATCCATTCAAGAATGAACTCTTCAGGACTTTATAGGCAGTCAAGATTTTCCCAGTAGTGATTTGCTGCTGGTCTTTGGGAATGTGCGTTGTCTAAAAAGTAGACCTGCTTATATTGTGGTGTTTACCCAATGAACGACTGAATACTGAGAGAGAAGCTTTGCTTTTGAGATGTAGCTAATGAAATTAAAAGTTTTCAGTCATGTAAGAAAACCTGTGTTAAAATAAATTCTGAGTCCAAAATAGCTTTCACATTTATCTAAAGTTGCTGATGAATTAATATTCAGTTCTACCACTATAAACGACCCGAAAGATGCCGCAAAACATTGTCTGAGGATGTCAGTGTGACTGTTACTAGAAATAAGACATGACAGGCTTCAGTTTGGCCTCAGGCTTTTAGTTTTTGAAGTACATATTGACACTAATGCTCTTGGCTGTTAAGATTTGTAGAATAGTGAGCATTGAGTATTTAATTCATATTCATTGCCAGACAGTGTTTGGCCTATAGGAGGTGTCCAGTTTTGTTGAATGAATAAATAAGTTTATAACACTTTTTCACATTTTTAGAAGCTGGAACAGTTTCATGGCCAGGCCTATTAGCACATAACTGTAATGCCAGCTACTTGGAAGGCTGAGGCAGGATAATCCTGAGTTTGAGGCCAGCCTGGACAATTTAATGAGACCCTGTCTCAAAATAAAATAAAAAGGGCTAGGTGTGAGGTTCACAAGTAGAGTGCTTGCCTAGTGTGCTGGAGGATGTGGGTTCAGTCCCCAGGACCACAAAAGCAGCCAGCCAACCAACCAAGCCAGTCTGTGGAGAGTAATAATGCTTTCATGTTAAGGCTCTCAAAAAGATTATTACTGTTCTGAGTTTGGACAAATAGTATTATTTCTCTTAGTACTACTTCTTATTAATAGTACTTCTATTAATAGTACTACCTGGGAGTTGCATGTGACTGCATAGTAGAAACATTGCAGACTGAGGATGGTATTAAGAATCATGGGAGGCTGAGTGTGGTGGCGCAAGCCTATAATCCCAGCACTTAGGGAGGCTGAGACAGGAGAATCGCGAGTTCAAAGCCAGCCTCAGCAATGGCGAGGTGCTAAGCAACTCATTGAGACCCTGTCTCTACATAAAACACAAAATAGGGCTGGGGATGTGGCTCAGTGGTCGAGTACCCCTGAGGTCAATCCCTGGTACCAAAAATAAAAAAAAAGAATCATGGGAGAAAATCGGAGTTTTATTGGTATTCTAGACTTTTTCATTGTTGAATGAGGCTAAGCCCACATTTTTTTTTTTTTTTTTTTAGTGACTGTATGCAATAGAGATTTTGAAAAACACAGTAAAAAAAATCTTGGGGATTAGAAAATAAGGTCATTTAACCAATTCAGAATTTTAAAAAATGTGGTCTAGGGCTGGATTTGTGGTTCAGTGGTAGAGCACTTGCCTGACATGTGTGAGGCACACTAGGTTCGGTTCTCAGCACCACAAATAGATAAATAAAATACAGGTCCATCGACAACTAAAATACATGTGTGTATATATAGAATTTTAAAAAATGTGGTCTATATTTAAATATGAGAGAAGAGTTTTGGATTAAAAATTGATCATTGAAATGATGGAAATAGTTCATTGATTAAGGAGTTAGATTAATAGTCCTATCTGAAGGGACGAAGAGCAGTAATAGACTTATCTAATATGTTAAGATATTCTGAGATTTCAGGATTCTGTCTTCCTTTCCTTAGGAGCTGGCTGGAAGGGTAAGATTGCCATGAGCCTGTGACCTCCCCTCCTTTTACATTTCTGCTGTACAGCCATCATTCATGGTAGCTGTAATCTTAGTGATCTTTTAGGTTTTTTCCATTTTGCAAAATTAAATGTTATTTATTTATTTATTTAATTACCAGAGATTGAATCCAAGGGTGTTTAACCACTGAGGCACATCCCCAGCCCTTTAAAAATATTTTATTTGGAGACAGAGCCTTGCTAAATGGCTGAGGCTAGCTTTGAACTCATGATCCTCCTGCCTCAGCCTCCTGAGCTGCTGAGATTATAGGCCTGCATCACTGCATCTGGCAAATGTCCTAGCATTGTAGGGATGTTTAAGAGCAGATGTTTGGTGTTAGAGGGACCAGGGTGCAATCCCTGTTTTTTTTTTTTTTTTGGTACCAGGGATTGAACTCAGGAGCACTCAACTTCTGAGCCATGTCCCCAACCCTATTTTGTATTTCATTTGGAGACAGGGTCTCACTGAGTCGTTTAGTGCTTTGCCATTGCTTAGACCGTCTTTGAATTTGTGATGCTCCTGTCTCAGCCTCCCGAGCTGGTGGGATTACAGACGTGCGTCACCACGCCTGGCATAATCCTTGTTCTTACAGTTTATGGCTGAGGAGCACTGGGCAGACAGCAGCCTGAATTGCAGCCTCCTCATTTGCAAAGTACCTGCTTGTTCAGGTTCTGGGCAAAAGCTCTCTGCCCAGTCATGGCATGTGACTTGCACTTGATACAATTTAGGTGATAGTGTTTTTCCTTTAAACATGTGCTTTAGAGAAAATCTTGCTCCATTCTTAGTGTGATTGGATTATATCAGGGCTCAAAATTATTGATGAAATGCATGTCCAGGTTTGTAATGGAAGATGAAAAGAGAGCTTGAGAAGAGTATTACTCTGACATGTTCTCTCTGAGGCTTCTCCATGCTGGTTTAGCTGTCCTAGTTGGATCTCTATAATATTGATACCAAGTCTAATTGTGCCTTTAATGTCTCCAATGTACCTTGAGTAGCCCATTATTCATCAGTTACACTTGAAATGCATCCATGAGACTATACCAGCTTACCAGCTTAAGTGTGTGTGTCATATATACTTGATGTAGGCAGTAGTTCTTAGGCTTTGGAGACTCCTGATTTGATGGAAGATATGAATCTATTCCCCGGAAAATATGCCTGTACATATTCATAATTTTATGTAAAATCAGGGGAGGTACAGGGCCCCATCCAGATGATTTTGACTATATACAAGCAATAGGTTAATGTAGGAACAACAGAATTCCAGATAATTGAGGCAGATGTGAATGATAGAACTGAATGAACAGCGTAAAAAGAAATCTACTTTTATTCTAGGTAGGCTCTACCTCTGACTTGCTTTGTGGTTAAAGACAAGTCAGCTTGGGCTTTCTAGACTCAGTTTTAATTTTCTCACAAGTATAATGAGAAAATGTACTAAATCTCTAAAATATCCTATAGTCAGCAATTTTTGAAATGCCCATATAATTCAGGTACTTCTCCATTTCAGGCTTGAGAATCTAGACTAAGAACCAGACATGGAGAGACCGTATCTGCCAGGCATTAAGGCGAGTCCACAGTGACTGAAAGAATGGAATAGGTGTTCAAAGCAGGAAGTACAGGATGAAAACCCTTGGGAAGAACGGCTGGAAAGCTAGATAAAGCTTGGGATGGGATAGCAGACCCTTTTAGAGAGGAGCGTTTCTTCTTCTATGTCCAGATTTGATTCAGCTTAGTAAATGTTTACTAAGGAAGCAGAATCTGACAGAAACTCTTTAAAACCTTCCATCTGGTCATTATAGCAAAGAGCAAGGAGGCCTTTAGAATCCTATCTGATGAGCACCTGGTATTTTAATTTTAAAAGCTTATTACATCAAGTACAACTAGAGAAATGAAAAGTTGTGCTCCATCTGTGTACAGTGAATCAAAATGTATTCTGCTATCATGTATGCCTAAGTAGAATAAATAAATTTTAAAAAAGATTGATAAGGACTCATTATTATCTGCATCATTCATTGATTCAGGAAGAATTTATTAATTACCTGTGATGGGTTAAGTTTCACTTGGGAAAGTAGAAAGTTAAAAAAGGAATCCAGAGACTTACAAAAAGGAGTACAAGAAGCTGCAGATACAAATACTGCTTTATTTATAAACTTTCCATGTTGGTTCTGTATGTCTTCTTGTGCACAATGTGGAATCTGTAAGCAAGTCCAAAAGATGTATTTTTTTCTCTCAAAGAACTGAAACAGTGTCAACCTGATATTGACCATTTAAACTTAGAAAAGTCAAATAATTAAAGTTCTAAGTCTTCTCAAAAAAAAAAGGTGATTACATTTTGTATGTAACAATACTGACATTACCCCTTTTTTTTTCAGGGTCATGCATATTGTATAGCTAAATATTAAAAAGAGAGAAAAAAGCAAATTCTAAATCTTTATATGTACCTGTTATCTATTATAAACTCAATGTATTAATCTTAGACCAGTCATATAGTATTTTCAGTACAAAGCAGAATTCTCTTGATAAAAATATGTGGACAAATAACAGAACAATGTAAATTGGCATTTTAATGCAGTATCTAAAAGAAAATTAATATTGAACTGCAGTTAAAGAAAGCTGAAATTTTTGAACTTTGCCAGTGTCTTAAGAGGAATAATTCTTCATTGCTTATGTAGTATACGGGCTTTAATTTCCAGCCTCTCTTCAATAAAATATGTGAAGGTATTGCCAAACAGTGCTTTCCTTTTGGGATCTGTTTATAAAAGAAAGTTTCAATTGACATATGACAGACTTCTGAGGGAGGATATTGTTTTTACAAAGGCTGTAGCTATCACTTAGTCTTTGTAAACCTTTAGCGTTTTTGTTGCTGAACATTAGAAGGATGCCAGGAATTCTTTTGTTTTTTATATATGTGAGTTGAGACCATACTTTGGCCAAGAGTAAAGAGATAAATAATTAAATCCTCTTCAGCATAGTTTATGGTAAAATGTCTCTCTCTTGGTGTATAATGTAGATAAAATATGTAAAACTAAAAAATATAAAATAATTATATGTACTAATACATACATGTATGTAATCTACGTCTTGTCTAAGCCACAAATGCTCTGGCAAAGTGCTTACCTGTGTTGTTTGTGTCATATGAAGTTACACACTACTTGTAGTTTCTATTTGTTGGCCTCGTTTATTGCACCATGCATGGACCTACTTTTATGGTGATAATCTTTTAATCATTTCACTAGAGAGAGAAATCATCATGTAGATCAATCCAGGATTGTGTATTACATTTAGTTGTCAAGTCTGTATATTCTTTTAATATGGAAGTTTCCCAACTTTTGTCTTTTATGATGTTGACATTTTTGAAGGGTTTGAGCCAATTGTTTTGGAAAATGAACCTCACATATGGTTTTTATGTTTCCTCATGTTTAGATCCAGGTTTTGCACATGAGATTCATGTTGTCAGTTTGTCCCAATATTGGTAATTTTAACTTTGTCAGTTGGGTTATGGTAGTATCTGTGAAGTTTTCAGGTTTTTCTGTTGTGTAAAAGTACCAGTTTTATTGTAATCAGTAGGTAATCTGTGCAGAGATAATTTCAGACTATGTAAATAATTCTTTTGTGATCTTCACCCAATGGTTTTGGCATCCATTAATGATTTTTGCCTTAGTTACTAATGTTATGGTTAAAAATTACTTATGCAATGGTGATTCTTCTTTCATTCTTATTACATTTATTAGCTGACATTGACTAAAGTTTTGCCTGAATTTTAAACTTAACAAAATACAATTTCTTTTTTCTTTTTTTTTGGTACTGGGGATTGAACTCAGGGGCTCTCGACCACTGAGCCACATTCCCAGCCCTATTTTGTGTTTTATGTAGAGACAGTCTCACTGAGTTGCTTATTAGCTCCTCGCCATTGCGAGGCTGGCTTTGAACTCGCGATTCTCCTGTCTCAGCCTCCCTAAGTGCTGGGATTACAAGCGTGAGCCACCGTGCCCAGCTTACAAAATACAATTTCTGAAATGAACAATTAAAATTGAGAAAAATTGTCTTAGTCTTTGGGGTTTCCCAGTTATAACTATTACCTTTAAGAACTTTAAATTGTTTTTGAAACATCTTCAAGATTAGAATCATAGTACTTTACATTAATGTAGAAGAAAATTTTGTAGTGATTAGGAGTTACCTAGAAGGACTCCAGTGGGCATGGCTGGATGATGTCAAAGGTAATCACTGTACAAGTTGCTGCCTTGCTGGCTTTGACAGTTTCTAGCTAATTCTTCCTTGGGATTGGGTGCCAAGGATGGAGACATTGACTTGTTAAAATAATTTGAGTTGTTTAAAGTTTTTTTAAAGTAACAGGTATTTAAGTTGAGTTTTGTGTTTGACCTACAAAAAACTGTTAACTCAATAGATGTTAAGGTTAGAACAATGAAGCTTGTTCTCAACTTAGAATTAATCAGTGACAATGTATTTATGAATATTCCCTTCCTTGCATTCCAAATTGTTTCCTCATTATGAATTTATAGTAAGGTGAAAATCAGACAAAGCCAAAAGTGTAAAGTAATATGAATATAAGTGAAGTATGAGGTTATTGTTCTTTTCAGATATTTTAGCAGTTTGGGAGGTGATGGCAGTAATAGCTAGCATAGAGCAGTAGGTGTGGTGTAAATAGCCCACATGCAGAGTCGAGAGATGGAGGTTTTTAGGGAAAGCTTGGGCATTGGGTCCATGAACGTGGGGCTAGGGAGCAGGGGTCATCTGTTGGTATCTACTTGTGATAGGGTAAGGTGGTGTTCACAGAAGATGTGAGGTAGTGCTTGTTTTAGTCAGCTTGTTTGTTGCTGTGACTAAACAATTTGGCCAGAACAGTTTTATTTATTTTTTATTATTTTGCTTTATTTATATTTTAAAATTTATTTATTCTACTTAGGTATACATGATAGAATGCATTTTGATTCATTGTACACAAATGGAGGACAACTTTTCATTTCTCTGGTTGTACGTGATGTAGAATCACATTATATGTGCAGTCATACATGAAGCTAGGGCAGTGATGTCCATCTCATCCACCATCTTTCCTGCCCCCATACCCCCTCCTCACTACCTCCCCTTTGACCAAAGTTTCTCCATTCTTCCCATGCCCCCTCCCCCATTATGGATCAGCATCCACTTATCAGAGAGAACATTTGGCTTTTGTTTTTTGGGATTGGCTTACTTCTCTTAGCATGATGTTCTCCATCATACTACCTTTTACCTCCATCCATTTACCTTTAAATGCTGTGATTTTATTCATATTGCTGAGTAATATTCCATTGTGTATATATGCCACAGTTTCTTTATCTGTTCATCTATTGAAGGGCATCTAGGTTGGTTCCACAGTTTAGCTATTGTGAATTGAGCTGCTGTAAACCTTGAAGTGGCTCTGTCACTATAGTATGCTGTTTTTAAGTCCTTTGGGCACAGACTGCAAAACAATTTTAAAGGAGGAAAAGTTTATTTGAGGGCTCACGGTTTCAGAGGTCTTAGTCCATAGAAGGCCAACTCCATTCCTTGGGGCTTGAGGTGAGGCAGAACATCATGGAGGAAGAGTGTGTGGAGGGAAGCCACTCACATGATGATCAGGGGGCAGAGAGACTCCACTCACCAGATACAAAATAAATACCCCATAGCCATGCCCCCAATGAACCATTCCCTTCAGCCACACCCTACCCACCTTCAGTCACCACTCAGTTAATCCCTGTCATCGGATTGATTCACTGATTGGGTTAAGGCTCTCACAACCCAATCATTTCTCCTCTGAACCTTCTTGCATTGTCTTTCAAGTGAGTTTTTGGGGGACACCTCACGTCCAAACCGTAGGAGTGCTTTACCCGTATTTACTTCCTGTCTCATATTTATTCACTGTTTATCATATTCAGTCATCTCTTAGGTTCATTTTGCTTCAGGATTGGTCTCTCTTTAGTATTCAAGTATTCATGTTAAGCTGTCTTTTTCTTCTTAATACACAGTGTTGGGGGTTGAACTCACTGCAGCCTCCTGCATGCTAGGTGAGTGCTCCACCCATGAGCTCCCAGTCCCCTTGTATTCTCAATACATCTTAACATATAGAAAATTGTAGCTCCTTTTTCCTTATGGATATTCTTTCTTTGGTGTAAAAAGCAGGATAGGCATGGATTGAATAAAATTTGAGCACTTAAGAATAAACTACAGAAACTTGGACTCAAGTATTAACCTTAAAACTCACCTTGAAAGTTAGTGGTGTATGAACTCGGTCTCTTGAAGCAAAACTGCAGGGGAAATGTCACTGGGTAACAGGGAGGGCCTGTTTGGGTATCTGCGCCTTTGGTGTTGGTTGGAATGTCATCTTTCTGAGAAGTACTCCAGTTAAGTGGGCCATTAGCTGGCAGCCTAGATGATGCTTTTCATATGGAGATTTTGATGGATGGAGTTTGTTAAAATGGTATTTGACCTGCGCTCAGCATCAGTTTTGGACAAATCTAATTTTAGGCATGATCATGTCGAAATCTAAACATAATATATTTATTTATGTTACAGATTTAGAAAAACCTAGAAATTTGTTTGGTTCATAGAGAAGTACATGGAAAGGACTGTGAATTTGTGGTTTAAATTAGATGTTGGGGTAAATTTTACCACATTTAGTGGCTTAAGAGGGGAGGAATATTTTATTACCTAAAACTTTTTTATTACCTAATTTTTTAAAATTACCTAAACCAGAATCATCTTTCTAAGCTATTGTCTTCACATAGATCATACCCAGTATGAAAGTTTGTTTTCCAGATCTAAAAATGATACATCTTCAAATCATAGGGAATTTTAAAAAAATATTTGTTGGTTGTAGATGGACACAATACAATATCTTTATTTTTATGTGGTGCTGAGGATTGAACCTAGGGCCTCACACATGCAAGGCAAGCGCTCCACCACTGAGCTCCAAATCATAGGGAATTTTAAAATGCAAAAATTTGGGAGTGAATTTTCTTTCTCCCTTCTCTTCTTATTTTTCCTTTCTTTGTTTTTTAACTTAAGACAAAATCATGATCTTATTCTAAATAAAAGTGTTCTTTTTTGTTTATCATAACATAGGCATTTTTGTTCATTATAAACTGTCATCATTTTTAATGACTGAATTGAGTTGCATCATGTATAGTGAACCATGATTTGGCAAACCATTCTCTGTTTGTTTTCAGTAAACTGGTGTGTATATGTTTCTTTGCTATTATAAATGGTAATGGCAAAGGGAGTATTTCTGTCTGAAGTGTTTTTCCCCCCTGTGGTAGGCTAGATTAATATGTAAGGACTTTTTATAATGACATGGCAATTAAATGCAAAAACTTAAATATTTCTCTTATGCTGTGTATTAATTATTTAAAGGTACTAGTGTTTAAATTCTTGAAATTATTATCTAATTTCTTTCCTGTTAAGTCTCTCAATCTTTGATTTGAGCTTGTTCTTCTCATATTGTATATTCACTAAATAATAGTTGATACACCCTTAAATTATCTTATATACTGTGGATATTTTAGATATCCAGAATTTTTATCTTATAGTTTATGTTTTCAGAACTTTCCATTTGAGTTAGGTGTAGTGGTGCAGGCCTATAATTCAGGGACACTGGAGGCTAAAGCAGGAGGATTGTAAGTTTGAGAGCAACTTAGTGAGACTCTGTCTCAAAAAAATATAAAAAAATTAAAAGGGCTGAGCTGTGGCTCAGTGGTAGAGCACTTGCCTAACATGCATGAGGTTCTGGTACTGTAAGCAAATAAACAGAAAACATATCTATATGATTGTTAGGATTTTTTTGCCCATATCTGTAACATTTCATTGTCTAAAAGAGTTTAGTGAAATATTTTCAGTAATGTTTGCCCTGCCACTAAATGGCACATAGTAGTTTTTGGTTTTGCTTTTAAAAAAAACTAGTAGGTACAAAGGTGTTTAACTTCATTTCATATTATGTACCATATTTTATCATTTTTAAAATTTTCATCATAATGTAAATTTCACATTGACTAGGTAATTGGGAATATAGAGGAGGAAAACATTTCTTCTACCCTCTTAGGTTTGATAGATGAGGTCTGTGAATTAAACTGACAAAAGACAGATTAACAGGAAAAAGAGCTTTAAAGTTGTATTGATGTTATTGCTATTTTTGTGTGCACCTGGCTTCAGAAATAGAAGTGAAACTCCCAAAGAAATGCCTTGGCTCAGAGATTTACATGCTACTTCCCTGAGGGCAGGTGATACAGCGTGAAACAAAAGAGAGTGTGGAGAGGGGACTGGGAAGTACCCAGAGGAAGCTGGTGATGGTAGGGGTTATTTAGTGAGGTTTGTTTCTGTAGACTAGTGCCTGGGCCTCTCTGTCTGCTACTTTAAGGAAATGGGGGAAGGTGTGCCTTAGTTTTTGGTAGAAAAGGCGAAGGAAGATAGAGAAGTTTTTCTGAATCTGTTGACTCTTAATTGCCTTCAGCTCAAAATAATGGGTTATAACAAAGCACAGCATAGATGAGGGTGGCATGTGTCAGTCCCCTATGGGAGTCAGTGGCTGTAAATACTGTAAAAGTCCTGTATAATTTAAATTATATGGAAGATTGCATTTTCTGTGCTAAATCTTAGGATTCATACAACATTTTAGGTTTTCTTTAAGGAGTTCCTTAACATTTTAAGGGTTTGAGAATTGTTTATAAACAGTGGTTCTAGATAGAGTGTGCTTTTTTAAAAGCTACCATTTTTGGAGCATTTTCCATGTTCATTTATTTGCTCCTTACCAAGTTCAAGATCTCGTTTCATCTTTATAATAGATACTCCTGTTTTACAGGCAATGACACAACCTTAGAGGGGTAGTGACATCTCAGTGTTCACCTTGGTCTTCCTGGCACAGAATGGTTTGCTAGTATTCAGATAATTTTTAAATGAAAGATACTTAAAAAAAAATACTGCTTTGTACATCCCTGAAATCTTAGTGCCTCCTATGCAGGAGAGCGTCCATGAGGAGGGAGTGACTGCGCATTAATAGCAAGAGCATCAACTTGACTTAGGAAGTTAGCTGAAAACTCCAGAAGTAGCGGGTAAGTGGAAGTTGTTTTCAGACAGCTTGAATCCTTCTGTGTGTGGGTTCATTTGTAGTGTAAGACATTATTTGCCCATTTAACTTCATCTTCATTTTCTGAACTTTCTCCCCAGTGTAGTTGGGTAGCATATTTTAGGATTTCTCAACTTCCAAGAAATGGAATTTTATTATTGGCATGAATATTTGAAAACTGGGCTATGATTTAAAAAAAAAAAAAGCCAATGTTGTGAAAATATAATTTAAAACACTTCAAACCCCAAAAAATATTTTCACAAGGGTAGAAGAGAAAACCGTTTTATGAATAGCATTAAATTAGACTGTGGTCCGTCCCTATTTTAGGCAGTCGAGAAGACAAGACAGACATTCGACTTCTGTAGCTAAATGGTGTCGGTAAATCCAGACTTTGTAAAAGTAAAAAGGGCTTTCTTTGTGGTCTTAGAACTACAATCCAGCAAGGAGATTCAGATAGCTCAGAATCAGTGTTTTGAGGAAGGCAAGTGAAGTGGGAGCTTATGTTGAGCAAAGAGCATTGATTTATCACAAGGCAATAAAAATTCTTTTGTGGAGGGACTTCTGTTGGAGTAAGAACAGGTGCTGTGTCAGAGGGCCTGTGTGACTAATAGCAAATGAAAAAAGGAATGTATAAACTTAGTAAAATATCCTTAAGACAAGAGTTCTGTAACCTCTTGCTGTATGTCTCTATTCTTAACCTGTTCCAACTGCCTGTGTTCAGAAGGTAGCCACAGTTCCCATGCCAGGGCCCAGCTGCAGTCATGGGTATATGGTCCTCCTCTGAAGCCCAGCTCCATTCTGGAAGGTCTTTCAGTGTTGTTTGCATCATATTTTCCTTTGATTTTCCCCAGTGGTTATTATCCATTATATCCACGTTTTCAAGATAAAATTGCTGATTTTCTTGTTTTTATGAATAGGTTTTATAATTTGGGAATTATAACTGGGAAAAAAAACGGGGAAATTGGCGGTGTCTTCCTTGCAGAGATGCTCCCGATTCTCTTGGAAACATGCTGTAGTTGAGACTAGAGGCTTAGATGTATGTGCAAGGAGCGGGAAAGAGGATGAAATTCTGACAAAGGAAGAGGGAGGAGTTTCTTACCTTTCATTTTCAGCAGGGAGAATTATTCCTCCTGTTTTGAATCCATGTATGACCTCGTTGCTTTGCAGTCCACATCCACGCGTGCCTTTAATGATTTAGGTGGTCACAGTTAAAGTAATGCCTTGTTGGCTCACCCACAGTGCTTTTGTTGCTAGAAACTGAAAGCCCTTCAAACATTTTTTAGTTTTCTTTGTCTGCTTACAGGAGTGCTTTTGGCATTGTTTTAATGCCACAACATCCATATTGTGTTTTTCCTGTCTTGTGTACCATGGGACTTTAAGAAAGTTGTTCATTTGAACCTGAGCATAGGATGAAATCTGATAATAATTATACAGTTAGTAGTGTCAGGATCTATGACACCGTAGTGGGATGGATGAGTTGGAAGTTTCTGTAACCAGTTTTGAAAATTCATACCAGGAAGGTCTGGATGCTTTTAGGTGATTGTCTTTACTAGTCTTTGAAAGGACACAGCCTACCACTGCCTTTAAATGCTAATGTGAGTGAAGTTTGTTGGTTTGTACTAAAACTTGACCAGGTGTCTGGTATGTGATTTGTCTGTTTCAGAGTTATCTTAAACTTGACCAGGTGTCTGGTATATGATTTGTCTGTTTCAGAGTTATCTTAAAGGGCTCTATGAAGCAGAACTTTGCTGGTTTATTATTTAAGTCATGGACATAAATTCAAACTCGAAAATGACCTATTGGCTTTGTATTATCTGGAATTGTCTAGGAAAATAATTTGGATAAATTAGCAGAATCAAATGATCTAGGGGGTGACATATCAGGCCATGTTGGTGTGTGTGGTTTTTGCTTCTTATTAGATGGCAGTACAGAATGGAATTAAAATTGGATGAGGTAGCCTTAGGACACAGACTGACATGTTGGAAGACAGGAAGAAATGATCATGTAAAGCATAGTACTGATTTACCATAGTGTGTAAGTATTTTTAAAGTGAGATTTTACCCGGGGGGGAAATGTTACTTAATGCCAAGAGTTCTCCCTTGTATCTAATTGGGTTGTACTAACAAGCTTTTTTTTTTTTTTCCCAGTTGTAAAGTGTATAATATTAATTTTAAAAGGTAGCTCTTTCAGACATGTCTCCTTGTCTTCCAGTAGACAGATTTATGAGGGATCTGATTCTGATAAGTTGAATATGAAAATTTGGTTAAGTAGCAATTTGTTAGTAGCCAATTTCTTAAAGTTGATTTTTAAATATGAGTTGTCTTTTCTAAAATATTCTCTCTGATTGCTTTTAGGTTACCTAGGGTATGAATTAATACAGACTTGGAATCTCTGAAAGAACTTAGAATCAGCATTTTGAGGTAAATATGTATATACTAAAGTAGTAAGGTTATCCCCATTTGCTTTGTTAACATCTTAGCAAAAAAAAAAATATGAAGTGAGGAGATTCAGTCTCCCCGTGAATGTCTTGAAGGGTTGGAAATAGATGAGTAATGATAGACGGCTGCCGGGGTAAGCGTACCTATCACAGTAAGCTCATTTGCACGAACGAAATTTTGGTGTGAGATCTTAACAGAACCAATGTTTGTTGATTAAATCTTTCTTTTTTAAAATATTTTTTTAGATATAGATGGACACAATACCTTTATTTATTTTTATGTAGTGCTGAGGATTGAATCCAGAGCATCTCATGTGCTAGGCAAGCGCTTTACCACTGAGCCACAACTCCAGCCCCTGACTAAATGTTTCTAATTGATGCTTTATGCTTTCTTAGTTTTTTAGTTTATAATCTCATTTAGAAGAGGCACCCCGAATTTAAACTTCTTCCCAATACTAACATTGTTAACTGTGTTCTTGAATTCTTTTATTCATAAACTAATTTTGTAAAAGAATTTACAGTGTGAATGTAACTGTGCTTTGAGTTTGTGTTTTTAATTTCACTTTAGGAAATGAGAATTGTTTGATTTTAGACATGTATTAGAGACTTAATTCTAGGTCATGTCAATTTATCAGCCAAGTCTCTTCTGGTGACCTTCTTTATTTCTTTATCTTTCTTTTTTTGGGGGGGAGGGCTGAGGGTGCCTGGGATTGAACCCAGGGATGCTTATTAACCACTAAGCTACATCCTCAGCCCTTTCTGTTTTTTAATTTTGAGATAGGGTTTCCTAAGTTGCTAAGGCTGGCTTTGAACTTGAGATGCTCCTGCCTCAGCCTCCTGAGCCAGAATTACAGGCATGTGTCACCTGCTCTTTCTTTTATATGTGTGAATTTAGGAAACAATGCACAATTACTTTTTCACTTTCCTATAATCTGTAAAGCATAATCTTTAAAACTTACTCAACTTTGATTTCGTTGTATTCCTTTTGAAGTCTTGCCTTGATCTTTTCTTTATGTCCCTTTATCCCCCACCCAACACTCCCGAGTTTCTGGAAGTTAGGCATAATGTTGTTAGAGCTCATTCTCTTGTTCTTTGTTGTAAGATAAGACTTCGTATCCTAAAATTACTCAAATATGTTTTGTTTAAAGTTTAATACAAAATAAGGGCCTTTTATTCAGTTCTTTATCAGGAGGACTCGTGTATGTTCAGTTTACAGGAATCTTACACTTGCCTATTTTTGCATTTATTTTTAGAGCAGAAGCTTGGGCATGCTGTGATTTTCCAATAAACTGCTATCACAATGTCAAAATGCAGTTCAGACAGCAGCAACACAGAGATCTCAGACATTAAAACGGTAAATCTATGATGCGTCATGTGGAAAGAAGAGTTCGTTCTTGTGTTCTATTGTTTTTTGTGATGCTAGGAATTGAACCCAGGGCCCATGTGCTCTGCCCCTGAGCTACACTCCAATCTTACTAAGTTATTTCTAAGTTAATAATACATAGAAGCTGTGAAACAGTCTCACCAATTTCATAAGTATAGTTACTTGACAATAAATTTAAAACATGCAGTTGAAAAATAGTCACTTGGAATTATTCTTTTGACTTTGCCAAAGTAGTTAACCATAGTTCATCTGTAAAACTGCAGAGCTTTTCCTTACCAGCAGGGACTCAGGGCTTTTCATTGGGCCAAGTTTAAAAAAAAAAAAAATCTGCTTAAATATGCCAAAGAAAGTAATAATTGACAAAATTACAGGTTTTTCTGTTTTTACATTATTAGATAACCTGTTGCATTTTTAAACTTGTATTTACTTTCCCTAAATAGCCCATTACTGGAGCCAGCCACTGTATATGAAATGAATGAAAATTAATTTAAATATAAGGACCTTTTGGAAAATATAATCAGAAGGCTTACATTGCTGTCTTCATTTCCTTGTAAATCTTCTTTCCTGTCCTCACGGGTCAGCTAGTAGGTATGGGGTAGATGTGCTTATCCAAACCAAATAAAAATATATATTGAACTATCCATGATTCTGTTCTCTAACATGTGGACACTCATGAGTCTCTGACTCAGCTTATAAATGTACATGTGGAACATTATAGCAGGAAATTTTAAGAGATACAAAGAATGAGACACATCTTGTTCTTGCGGAGCACGTATTCTAGTAGAAGAGTGAGGTGCGTATGTGTGTCTGTGAATGTAAACAGATATGTAGATTATGAAGGGCAGATGAGTAGAAGCTGTTGGAAGGTTTTCATGTCACTCAGGTGACATCATTTTTGTCCTGCAAACCTGCACTGTTGCTTTGCTATGTCCTGGGTGTGGTTCAGGCAGTGGGTCACCATAAAAATAAGACATTCAGCTCCTGCACTCAACCATTTCACTCAGTTATACATGTAAACCAGGAGTGGATTGTTTATATCCATAAACTAAAATGTTATTTCTGTAGTTTTAAAACAAGTATTAGGCAGTCAGGGAGCATTAGACATGTAGCCTACAGAGATTACTCTGGGTTGTGGAAAGGCTGGTAACTGGCGAGGAAGCAGAAGCAGCATTGTAAGCTGAGAATGACCCAAGTGAGGTGGATAGAGGTGTCAGAGGTCAAGCACGTGTGAGTAGGGGACAGTGATATCCAGAGTGTTCTTTGGGACCAGATATCACAGAGGGATGTGCTTTGATTAATTTCCCATTTTAAAATCAAGTATCTTTTCTATAAATTCTCTTCTAATATAACATTTAATATTACCACTTGCTAGGGTTTTTTCCTGAAAGCTGATAGAATCCTTGTGTTGTCCTTGTTTTGTTTTGTTTCTTTATTGCCATCTTTTTTTCCTTAATATTTTTTTAGTTGTTGATGGGCCTTTATTTACTTTATTTATATGTGGTGCTGAGTTTGAACCCAGTGCCTCACACATGCTGGGTGAGCGCAGTACCACTGAGCCACAGCCCCAGGGGCTTTTTATTGCCATCTTGATTTACATTTCCTTTATGTAGAGCCCAAATAATGACAAATACATGCTTTCATTTCATTGTTGTTTGATGTTATCTTCACCTTTATTTTAAAATTGCTTCTTAGAAACTAACCACCTGTTCTTTTCTCCAAACTGTACAAATTGTGAGTGGGGAAAGTTGTGAGAAGTGTCATATTTTCTAACCAAAACAAAACAAAACAAAAAAACTAGTTTTCTGCCTTTTGAGATTCCAGGAACATAGGCCGGGCAGTGAGTCCCCATGCATCTCCTCCTTTCCCAGGCTCTTTACCTGTTGTTTTGTAGGAACAAGATTGTCACTTGTGGGTGAGTTGGTGTCTTGAGGTCACACTGGTATGAAGAACAGGGGAGGTGGAAGGCTTGCTTTTCAACAGGAGTTGAATCTGCTCTGCTGGTCTCAATCCAGCTTCTCTGGCCTGCCTGCTTTCCTCTGTGACTTTACTATATTGTTTTCAAACAAAGTCTATTTTCTTCCTTGACTCACTACAGAGGGAAGACTGGCCACATTTCCCCCTAGTTCGTTTTTGAAACAAGCATTTGCTCATTTGCAGTTTAAGAAAAGATTTACTGATAGCAGAAAGAAAAAAAGAAAAAGAAAATAAAAAACCTGCCAGAACTCATAAGAACAAATTAGAAGAGAATTTCTAAGTTTCAAAAGTCTCAGAAGCTTCTAGATGGAATTTCTCCCAGTTTCTTGGTATAAGTGGTGCTAGACCAGTGGTTTCTGTCCTACAAACAAAGCTGCTCAGCTTTCCTGTGATGTGGCTGCAGGACCTCTTCATCATCTGTTTCTGATCTGGCTTTTCCTTTTTGTCTGGTCTCTGTCTTTCTTTTTTCCTTTCCTCCCTGTCTCCCTCCCTCCCTTTTCTATTCCATTTGTTTGTGTTACTTCTTCTTTTTTTCCTACATAGACCTTTTATAGGAGACTATAATAGTGATTTAGATTATCATTTAGTTTACTTTTGTTTAGAATTACAGAAAATTCAACTCCACCTAGCTTGGATAGGAAGAGAATTTGTTGGCACATGTGATTGAAAAGGCCACTGTTAGACTGGGCAGTTCACTGATATTACCAAAGACCCAGTTTCTTTATTTTTGCCCTCTGCAGTGTTGGTTTCATGACCCTTTTCTAGGGTATAGGGTAATTTCTGCAGCAGATGGGACTGTTATAATTTTTTAAATATTTTTTAGTTGTAGATGGACACAATATCTTTATTTATTTTTATGTGGTGCTGAGGATCGAACCCAGTGCTTCATGCGTGCAAGGCAAGTGTTTTACCACTGAGCTACAATCCCAGCCCGGGACTGTTACAATTTCTTAAACCATGTCCATAGGGAAAGAATGAATTTCTTCTCAACCATTAAATAAAAGTTGGAAACTTTTTGTCAGTGGCTTAGCATTAACCACTTTCTCTGGCCAAGGAAGAGTCTTGTGCCCATGGATTGGTCTGTCCAGAGAGCAGAAAATAAGAAACTGGATCCTTGGTAACTTCAATGAGCTACTGCTTGCCTAAGACAACACAGAGATGGGGACTGGACCTGTGGAGGAAGTGCACAGTGGGCATTTGAGGTACAGTACGCTCCAGAATCCACTGTAACTGTGCCTTTGGATACATAAAGGAGTGAAGTATTTGTTTATATTGCAATATAAAATTTAAGAAGGGACTCAGTAATACCCTGTCTGAGCGAGATCAGTATTTCTAAGAGATTAACAGCCTTTGCTTGATTTTTATTGCAGTATCATTCACAGTAGCTAAGATTGAAGCAAAACCTGCGTCTGTCAATAGACAAATGTACACACACAAGTACACAAGGATGTTATTCAAAGAATGAAGAAAAAGGTTTATGCTGCAAGCATAAGTATAAGGCAGTGTGTGCTTTACCCCTTTGGCCTTCCTTGCTTTCTGCTTCTACTTACCTGTCTCCACATACATTCTTCTTCTGAATCATTTGAGAACAAGTTCCATACATCATGGTCCTTTGCCCCTAAATACTTCATGTACATTTCATAATAATAAGGAATTACAGTGTAGTTATCAGCTTCAGGGATTTTTTTTAAAGATAAATAATATTCTAATGCAGTATTTTTAGAAACAAAAATTAATGCAAAAATCCAGACATTACAAAATATCAAAATCTAAAATAAAGACAGGATCTTTTTTTTTTTTTTCTTTTTAAAAGGGAGGTCTTCTAACAAGTATGTCAGACTTTCAAGCAGGATGCCCTGGTTCTTTTGTTTCTTGTGAGTTTGCTCAATTAGCTATTTCTTCTCCTATTTTTTCAGCTTCCTTCTCTATATATTCATTCTCTAAAACCTACAAACATCACCTTTAAAGAAAAAAGAAAAAGAAAAAGCAAGAATGGCTTCATCTCTGTTGTCTTGTTTCCTTCTAATACCTTCTTCAGTTCTTTGCTTTACTCTAAAATTCTTCAAAAAGGTAATTTATGCTAAAGCCTTCATGTTCTCACCTCCCCTCAACCCTCCCAGTTTAGGATTTCCTTCAGGGAATTTTAGCATTGCTGTTACCTACAGTTTTTGAAATGGATTCAACAGTGTCCTTTATGAATGAATGAAATGAGTATCTCTGAGATCCCTGCACTTGAAGGTGGATGGCAACATATTCACAGTAGCCAAGACATTGAAACAACCTATGTGTCTGTCAGCAAATGAATGAGAATACACAAACACACACACAAGAATATTTAGCCCTGAAAAAGAAGAAAATCCTGCCATTTGCAGTAGCACAAGTGAACATGAAGGACAGTATGCTAAAATAAACTAGGCTCTGGAAAATAAATGCTGCACGAGCTCTCTGATATGTAGGATCCTAGTAGGCTTCTTACAAGCAGAGAAGAGAGTGGTGGTTACCAGAGTGGGAAGAGGGAAAGAGGGAGGATGTCAATCAGAAGATACTAAGTTTCGGTTTTGTAGAATGACTAATTTCTAGCAATGTAATGTACAACATGAGGACTATAGTTAATAATACTATATGCACTATACACTAGAATTTGCTGAGAGAGCAGCTCTTAGGTATTCTTACTACCCCCCAAAAGGTAACTATGTGAAGAGATGGATGGGTTAATTAGATTGATTACAAACAGTTAACTATATCAAAACGTAACTCTTCATCTTTAAGCAATTTCAACTGTAAAAAAAAGTTCTTTATGGCAGTGTTCTTTAGTTTGGGATTCAGTCTGTCAGGTATTACAACGTTTAGTTATCATGCCTCTTATAGCTTTCTTTAATCACCAACATTTTCTTAGTTTTTCTTTGTATTTTTGGCATTGACATTATTGAAGAATATAGTCTCTTTTCCCTTTAGAAAATAACATTCCTCACACTTATTTTGTGGACTCTCTTTCTGGAGTTTATCATTGTTATATGATACCTACATGAGAAGAAAGGGTAGCGGTAGAGAGGAGGGAACACTGCTGCCTCCTGGATGCTCCTGGTATTTGTGTGGGGACGGGGGAGTGGTTGGCAGCACAGCCCTGCCCTCTTTTCTGCTTCCTTTTATCTTCCCTCACCAAGATTTCGGCTTCTTCCCTGACACCTCCCACCATGTCCTTCATAGGTCTGGGTTAGTGTGTGTGGAGTGAAAAGTGAGGCGTCAGACATTAAAGGGCGCACAGCCCTAGATGGGGTACAGTTGCAGTTGTGAGGAATAGAGAGGCATCAGGAGAACTGGGGGAGCCGGAGTGGTGGCGGCAGTGCTGGTGCCCGCCTTAGTCTGGGACCTTCAGAGTGGCCTGTTGGTTCCTGGGAGTCAGGGGAACTAGAATTCTCTATGGGCATTTTAGCCTCTGTCACTGAAGAAAAGGTTGAATTGATGAGCCTGCAAGTCCAAGGGCCTGAGGGGTTTGGGGAAGTGGATGCCAGGTGTGAGGCAGAAGCAGTGGCTGTTGGGGCTTCCGTCCAGCAGCAGATCGCTTCTCCTGAGGAGCACAGTGTGGTTGATCCAGGAGACAGCACTCCTTAGAGTCTCATAAAGCTCATGCTTTGCATGCCGCCTTCTGAGAGGATGAGACAGACCATCTGCTCTGTGCTCCGCAGGCCCCTGCCTTGTTGAGGTCTGCAGCATGAGGTGCCCCAAGTCATTCCTTGAGATGGCACTTTGTACTGGCTGGATGTTGAATTCTTGTCAATCAGAATTTGGTATTGTGCCTAGGCATGAAAGAAACTATACTTGAGGCTTCTTGTTGGATTAGATACAACAACTTAATCACATTTTGTACTCTATAAATTTTAACATGTCAGGAAGAGTCACAAGTTTTGTTTGTCAGAGAAAGAAGATCTGGATTCTCCTTCCAGTTTCAGAGTGATAGCAATGAACAGTCAAGCAGGTTAAGGGAGGACATTCCCACCTAAGGGGCAAGTCCGTCCTGCCTATTGATGAACTTTCTCACACAGATTTGAAACCCTAGCCCTCTGTTCTGGTTAAAAAGACTCAATTTTTATTATATTATTTTACATAATGAAATTTATTTGTATAAAAACAGATACAGAAGAGTGCTTAGGTAATTTGAAAAACTTTTCATTTCACAGAATGGCATGCTTTATTTTCATTTATCTGGGGTATGTATAGTTATAAAGATACATATCTAAATTGTTGATCAGCTCTGCAGTATGGTAGATTGTCAAATGAGTGAATATCTGTGTTCATAGCCCTTTGATAAAAATGACATCTTTAGGTGAGGTGTTCTAATCTCTACTGTGGTGTGGGCATGGTATTAAGTCCTTACATTATGTCATTAACTTATCAATAATAACATCATAGATATTTACTGATAATATATTTGTATATGTTTACATGTTTTATGTACATGTATCTTTAACAAAGCATCATATTATGCATATTTTCTTTTAAAGGTATAGTATGGACACTGTTCATTTCAATAATATAGATGTAATCTTAGTGGATTTAAGAATTAGTGTACAGATAGCTATACCATAATTTATTCAGCTAATTTTCAGCAAATTGATTTTAAAGTTATTTCTTGTTTTAAATAATAATGCAGCAACACCTGTTCAGGTACTTATAACTGTGCAGATGTCTGATTCATTATTTTAGAAAAGTTTCTCATTAGAGGTGTTTTGGGTCACATATAGAATGCTTGACTTTTAAAATGATCCTCTTAGATCAAGAAAAAGCTAAAACAACTCTAGGAAGAGTTTGAAATAGCCCCTAGGAATGATACTCTGATGTTTCTCTTGTTTCTGTGCTGCTTTTGTTTCAGCCCTGCATGGTTGTGTAATGGTGTTCTTTTTCCCTTTTGTAGTAAGCTGTGCTAGGACAAAAATGCAATGAAAGAAACACTGGATGAATGAAAAGCCCTGCTTTGCAACCCCTCAGCATGGCAGGCCTGCAGCTCATGACCCCTGCTTCCTCACCAATGGGTCCTTTCTTTGGACTGCCATGGCAACAAGAAGCAATTCATGATAACATTTATACGCCAAGAAAATATCAGGTACTAATGAAAACACTAATACTTGAGCGTTTTTCACTAAAATGGAATAAATTAGCATATAGTTGACACAACTTATAAAACTCATTTACCCTATCAAGCCTCCCTCTTCTGATTAATTTTCTCATTTGAAACACTTTTGTTCTTAATAGTTCTTTTCTTTTCTAATGTCTGCTGGGTAATTGATTTGTTGTATTTGTGAAATTTTTCCATCCTCCTGTAACCTCACTGTCCTTAATATCCATTTGGGCATGTCTGTCCTAATGAGCTGGGCAGGAGCTGAGGTTGGCTTGATAATGCCCAGTTGTGCATGGGCAGAACTATGGTTACTATGAGTTTAGTCAGTTGTATTCTATTGAAGTAGTCCATGCAAAATTAATTCTTAAATTAAATGCCATTCCAGCATCTATTTATAGCATACCTATGTATTGCAGGCGTTTTATTCCTCTGATTGTTATTCTTGTATAAAGATGTAGAAAGTATTTGTTTTGGGGACAATTTGTTTTGGGGACAATTATTTGTATTTGTTTTGGGGATGATTATTGGAGGAAGATTTTAGAAAACACTGAAATTTCCTAATTTAAAAATCAAATTTCCTAAATTTTGCCCTTAGGTAGGAAGTGTATAATCTTGTTTTCCACTGTATTTCTAGGTTGAACTGCTTGAAGCAGCTCTGGATCATAATACCATCGTCTGTTTGAACACTGGCTCAGGGAAGACATTTATTGCAGTACTACTCACTAAAGAGCTGTCCTATCAGATCAGGGGAGACTTCAACAGAAATGGAAAAAGGACCGTGTTCTTGGTCAACTCTGGTAATAAAAAATTATTTTATCAGATGGTGTGGAGGAGATTGGAAGACAGTTTGATGTTTAAGCAGAATATGTCTATGGATGTTAAAGTATTGAAAGTGAAGAGTTTGACAAATGTGCTGTTGAAGCTCTATTGGCAGAAATATATCCTTTGTAGTATTTCTTTGCTTTGTTCTAATGCTGTATGTCTTTTGAGTGAATTACTTTTGGAACACAATTTGTTATAGTTATTTTTATCCTTGATGTTTTAGCTTCTCAAAACATGTCAAAAGATGATTAGATACCTTTTTGATTTGTGATTTTGCTATGCCCAGCTATAGAAAGGAAGTTAAATGCTCTTAAAAGCTAGATACTCAGTATGAGTTTAAAGTACTGGTTTTATATGTTTGGGATTATATGTCAAAATAAAAACTGTCAAATGTGCATCTAAGCTGATAAGTTCTGATAGACTGTTGTCACTCCTCGCCGTTGTTTTGGATCCTCTCAGCACAGCTCTGTTCTGAATACATACGAGCCTGTCTTATTTCTTGGTGAAAAGGCCTGGTGGTGTTGAGAGGGCAGGAAGGGTGGATCTAAAGCAGTTGCCACTCCAGGCTGGAAGGGAGAGTCTGAAGTTGGAGGGAATCTAACATAACAAAGCAAGGTAGAGTAAGGGCCTCTGGAGTGAGTAGCAGAGAGCCAGGTGGTGAGTCTTGCTAAGTGCCTATGGAGGGTGATGTTGGCACTGTGATTATGAATTGGCTGTTTAAAAACTGGTGGCTAAGTGTGATGGATGACCATGAGCATTTCTGTGACTGTCTTACTCAGTAGTAGTCCAGAAAGTCATTGAGAAAGGGTTCTCATACTTACACAGAGTGTTGTGTTTGTAATCAGCAAACCAGGTTGCTCAACAAGTGTCAGCGGTCAGAACTCATTCAGATCTCAAGGTTGGAGAGTACTCAAACCTAGAAGTAAATGCATCTTGGACAAAAGAGAGATGGAACCAAGAGTTTACTAAGCACCAGGTAAGACTTGTAGAGAAATTACACTTTATAAATCCTACAAGTCCTTGACTTGGTTTATGAGATGACTTGTAGCCTTGGTTGTTTGAATTAGGTTTGAAAATTTCACTTTCTTGCTCCTTCTCAGCCTAGGGATCAGCCCTTAAGCTTTCTCTTTCATTGTAAGGCTTGTCTGAAAAGAAAGCGAATTACTAATTTGTGTTGCTTTTCATCTGTAGAAAAGAAACCGCTTTCCTTGATATTTACTTACTTGAAAAACATGAGTTTATATGACCTATTTCTGACTTGGGGATAACCTGCTTTCAGGAAGCTGCTCTTGAGTTCAATGTATTGAAACTGGAGAAATTTCTTGGTTGAGGGTTTTGGATTTTTGATGGATACTCCCTCTGAGGTCCATGTGTCCAAGTAGCATGTGCCGAGGGCCTTTTGTGTGTGACAGTAGTGATACAGAATGGTTAAGAGATGCTTCCTAACTAACTTTAAACAGCCCACAGCCTACTAGTCTTTCTCACATACTGGGCTAAAGCCTCATAAATAAAGCCCTTAAATGTCCACGGAATCGTAGGCTATAAACGGATATTTGGATGTCCAGACAAACTTGTCAGTTCTTTGGGGGAAACTTAAATACCGTGTGAAATGTTTTTGTGATTTAACTAAATTGACAGATTTCATCAGTCAGAATGTGGCTATGGGAACCTAAAAACGCCTGAAGGTCTCTCTTATCAGGAGGTTTTTTTCATAATTTTTTCCCCATATTTTCTTAATTTACTTCTTGGTTCCAATGTATAAAATAATATACATTTAGAATTTTGTTCTAATTTTGAACTAATGAATTTCTTATTCTTCACATATGATGTAATGGCTCTATGATGTGATCTCATAAAGTATATCCAAGCAGGTGTATGGCATGTTTATGTATTGATATCAATTTTATTTTAGGTTCTCATTATGACTTGCAATGTCGCCTTGTATGTTTTGAAAAATGGTTTCTTATCACTATCAGACATTAACCTGTTGGTGTTTGATGAGTGTCATCTTGCCATTCTAGACCACCCCTATCGAGAAATTATGAAGGTAGGTTTTTAGACTTTTATCAGTCCTAACAATTCCTGGTCAAACTACTGAGTATATGCAGCTTTATTCGTACATCTAAAAAGTAGTAATATTAGTTAACAATATGGGGAACTTGGTTGCAGTATATGAACGAATGATTATTAATGTTGATTTAAATCTATGTTTTTACACATCATACTGTAAATGAATTACATATAATAATCTTGTAGCATATCTAATATACCTTTTAAAAAACAGATCTTTTAAACACACCACAGTAATTCCATAATATTTTGTAGTCCTTGGTATATTGGTGTTTCCACTGAATAAATTCTTTTTTAGTGTTTGAGTGTGTGTCAGTGATTTTGATGTTTTAATATGATAGTGTCTCTGGTCACGGCCTTGCAAAATGAAGTCTTTATTGTCAGTATCTTTTATTATGTAGCTCTGTGAAAATTGTCCATCATGTCCTCGAATTTTGGGACTAACTGCTTCCATTTTAAATGGGAAATGTGATCCAGAGGAATTAGAAGAAAAGATTCAGAAACTGGAGAAAATCCTTAAGAGTAATGCCGAAACTGCAACTGACCTGGTAGTCTTAGACAGGTAAGCACTTCTAATTGGCTTGGCTTTATAAGACTAGTTACAGTTGTAACTAGTAAGCCCTCAATATCCTTTGTAGTGCCTTGCAGATAGCACCTGTGTCTGAGAACAGGTGGCCGTTAAAAGTAGTGAGCAAGACTAAGCATTCTTTTTTTAATATTTTTTTTTAGTTGTAGGTAGACACAATATTTATTTTTATTTTTATGTGGTGCTGAGGATCGAACCTAGCGCTAGGCAAGCGCTCTACTGCTGAGCCACAACCCCAGCCCTAAGCATTCTTTATAAGTACCTGCCAGTTCAAGAGTCTCACCTTGTTTGCCCAGCGAGTGTGCAAGCGCAGGTGGAGGTGCTTCTGCCTTGAGAGAGGACATTGCATAAACGTCAGCCCTTCCCCTTCCCTGGGGTTGCTGGAGACTGGACAGCAAACGCGTTCTTCCCTGTCACTGTGCTTTGTTGTTCTGACCTTGAGTCTCACATGATGCTTTGAAAGAACATTAATTATTTGAGAGAATTGAGCAATATACTTTAAAACATTTGGAAACACCCTATTGTTTTTAAAATGGGTTGCAGATTTCTGAGAAAGATGTTGTTTTTGATTTGTAGGTCCGTCTCTTTCAGAGGTTATTATTTTGAGTTTCAGTAATATACACAAAGAAATGCACACACACAACCTTACTGATGTGCTTTAATTGGTGGAAGGGAACCTATATAAATTATTAGGGAAATGGGTTTTTAAGTAATTATAACTAATTCAGTTTATAAAGTTTTAAACAAGTCTAAAGATTACCAAGTGGTGATTTTTTTTTTTTGGTACTGGTAGTTGAACTGAAGGGTACTTTACCACTGAGCCACATCCTCAGACCTTTTTAAACATTTTTTATTTTGAAACAAGATCTCAGTCACTTAGGGCCTCACGAAGTTGCTGAGGCTGGTCTCAAACTTACTATCCTCCTGCCTCAGCTTTCCAAGTCACTGGGATTCTAGGTGTGTGCCATCACATCCAGCCCAAGTGGTGATTTGTAGGGTAGTTATGATAAATAGAAAAAGACTGATTACTCTGGTTATGGATTTGAGTCAGACATGGGTTTCATTACTAGCTCCACTATTTAGAAGCTGTGTGACCTCAGGCAAGTCACATCACTGAATGAATAAAATGGCATTGACAGCGGTTTCGTGGGATTCTTCAATGATTAGTTACATGGACACATGGAAAATACCTTGTTGTGTGCCTGGCATTTAGTGGGAATTTGGGAAATTCTCTTTGTAGAGTAAGAGGAAAAGATAACATTTTGGATTTTGGACTTAGGTATCCAAATGCCATATGAAACACAAACCTATGGCCTTAGGCTCTTCTGTTTTAGACTTTCCTGAGCCAGTATGAACTGTGATTAGAAGTAAAAGGCTACACTTGTGCTTTTCTCTGACCTGAATTTTTTTGCTTGGCCTGGTCTAGTGGAAGTTTTTGGGAGAAGGAGTGCTGTTAGAGCATTTAAGTAATAATTGCTAAATGATCCTAGGAGTTTGCAGCCAGTTTTGAATGTTTGTGGCTTTTAATTTACCTACTTCTCCAAACTTGATTCTAGTTAAGTGTACATTCTGATTTTGGTTAAAGTAAGTCAAAAGTATAGTGTTTAGATATGTCTTTACTCTGTTTCTGAAATGAAATCATTGTGTGTAGGATGTCGTGCCTCTGGTTGCTGTGGTTCATGAAAGGCAGGACAGATCCAGGGAGTGATGTCAGGAATGAATGAAAACTGGGGAGGTTTCTTTATGAGGATAGATTAAAAATAAAATTGACTTTTGGAAATGTTCATTTCAGAAACTTCTCCACTGTGACGTATCCTCCCTTTCTGTTTAAACTTCTGAAAGGAATTGGTATTGAGTTTCATGAGTATTTTTGAACATTTTTGTTCCATATTCTGGCTGATACCTAAGGGGGCAAATGATGGAAGTCTAATCCCCAAAACAAAAGCAAAAAAACCTGTGATGATAATGAAATCTATCCACAACATTCTTTGAACACCAGCCTTACGCCATTGTTCCTTGTGACCTAATAGGCCAACGTGGTACAGATCAAAGGCACTTCGTAGCGCCACTCTGAAGGCTCACGGTTAGTTGGCCTTCTAGCCTACATGGAGATACAAACTGAAACTAGTTAGACCTGCATGGGTCATGATGTTGTACTGGTTTTTAAAAATGAAGCGAAGGGTGTTTGGGGAAAGTGTGGGGCTTGACTGAAGAAGCCTTTCACGCTTGGCACATGCCTATATAATCCCAGCTCTTTGAGAGGCTGAGACAGGAGAATCATGAGTTCAAAGCCAGCCTCAGCAACGGCGAGGTGCTAAGCAACTCAGTGAGACCCTGTCTCTACATAAAACACAAAATAGAGCTGGGGATGTGGCTCAGTGGTCGAGTGCCCCTGAGTTCAATCCCCGGTACCAAAAAAAAAAAAGATAAAGTGCCTTTCAAAGGAAGGTAGTCCTGAGTTTTGGTAGAAACATTTAATGCCTTTGAATTCTCATTTCCTTTGTAATCCTGTGTGAGGATTAAAATAAAGGTTAGGCCAGGTTCCTGCTTACGGTTCACATTGTAGTAGATGTCCGGTTTGTGTTCTCTCTTTCCCTCTTCTCTTCTTCCTTTGGAAAATGTCTCATAAATAATGATTTACCAGTTTGCAAATAATGTTACACATTTGTGGTGGAGAAATTCAGTAATACAGAAAAATACTAAAATAGATACCTACAGTCATACCATTGCCAACATTTTAGAATATTTCTTAGTATCTATTCTCTTGTCCTTGATTTTAGAAAAAAAGTTTTTAAAGTATTTTCTCTGTGGTGATATGGACAATCTGTTTCTGATCTTAAAGATACACTTCTCAGCCATGTGAGATGGTGGTTGATTGCGGGCCATTCATTGACAGAAGTGGGCTTTATGAAAGACTGCTGGTGGAGCTAGAGGAAGCACTTAATTTTATCAATGACTGTAATATATCTGTACATTCAAAAGAAAGAGATTCTACTTTAATTTCTAAACAGGTAAGCAAATACAAAGTAAAGTATGATGAAAAAGCTTCTGTTTATTTTTAATATTGAAATGAAAAATATGCTTCTTAGAAACAAGAGGCTGTTTTCTACATATTTTCGTTTAAGGCCTTATCTTCTTATCTCCTTGGATATTTTTCATTGAACATATCATATTGGATTGAAGATTGAGTTTACCTGACAGATATTTACTTACTTACTTATACTTATTTACTTTCTGTGGTACTGAGGACTGAACCCAGGGCCTCACACATGCTGGGCAAGTGTTCTACTACTAAGCTACATCCCCAATCCTTTTTACTATATATTGAGACAGGTCTTTCAAAAAGACAGGGTCTTGCTAGGTTGTCTAGGCTGGTCTCAGACTCCATCCTCCTGCTTTACTTAACCTCCTGAGTAGTTGAGATTACAAGCTTGCACCTATGCACTTGGCCAGATATGCCTATTTTCAAGCATAGACCTCCCTGATTTAAGGAGATTAGTTAGATTCCAAATCATGGTTATTTAAGTGTAAGGAGTGAGTCCAGTTCTTTTGTTGTTGTTGTTTTCCTCAGGTGAGTTAGTTCCTGCTCTAACCTCTGAACATATGAATTCTCCCAATGTTTCCTAGTGTCTGTAACTAGACATGAGCCCGTCATCCTGAGTGCTGAGTAGTGCAGCTTGAGAGAGAGCCTTTAGGGAGATGTTCTTAATGGGCCCCACATGGGTGGCACTAATATCCTGCCTCAGCTTATTAGGATTGCAAGTTATGCCCAACCCTGCACCTGCTGAGTCAAACTAGATGCGGTCCCCAGAACTGAGCTTTGAATTTGACAAACCCTCCAGTGATTCTGATGCATTGAAGCTTGAGGACCACTGTCCTAAGATCATAGCCATTTTTGGTTGGTAGTACTGTATTAAATGTGGGCTGTAATTTCTATTGTGCTGATTTTTTGATTTTTTCTTTTCTTTCTTCCTTTTTTTTTTTTTGTTTTTTGGTACTAGAGACTCAACCCAGTGGTGCTTGATCACTGAGCTGTACCTCTAATCCTTTTTTTTTTCCTTAGACAGAGTCTCATTAAGTTGCCCAGGCTGACCTTGAACTTGTGATTCTCCTGCCTCAGCCTCCTGAATAGCTAGAATTACAGGCGTTTACCACTTTGCTGATGCCCAAAGTTTTTTTTTTTTTTTAATTCTTTGAATTCTTGCCAAGTCTGTGTTCAGCTCAGCATGTCTTGTGCTTGTTGTGTAGAGCTGGCAGTTCCTCTGTGAGAGCCTAGCTGTCGTGACTCCGAGCTATAGTTGTGAGGCACGGATGGTACTGATTGGAATCTAGAGTTAGCGAGGATTTTAAAGATAAGGAACTCTGCAGTTGTGCAGTTGTGGTGGTATTTTAATTGAAATAATGCCAGAGAACAGTTACACAGTGAGTTTAGAACAATCTCACCTTTACAATCAGAAGTGCTAGGCTAATGGCTGACCAAAATTTACCCATAATCTTCCTCTGTTTAATATTCTTTGTAATAGAATATTTTTATAAGACCAAGGAATGTTGTACATAGATAAAGTTCAAGGAAAATTGTTTTACTACTTACTTCTTGAAGAGCAAAAGTTGCTGAAGTAAAAATTGCTCTACTACATAGGTCTTTGCATAATTTGTCAAGAAATAAATGACTCGGTTGTAGTTCTAACTAATTCACACATCTAAATTGAAGTTTTTCTAGGTTTCATTAACTTGGTACAATTGCATCTTTTTTGTGGTTTTTTTTCTGGAAGAACAAAAGAGATGGTTCTACACGTAGATACATGAAATATCAGAAGCTAAGAAGACCACTGGCCTCTCCTTCCAAGTTAGGGGGTTAACCTCAGTGTTTATATTGGTGAGGTAAATTGATTTTGAAGGGTGTTTAAACCCTAGGTAAAAGTACTGCGTGATATATTGTCTAGCATTTGCTTTTTTCTTTTCTTTCCTTCTTCTTTTTTTTGGGTAGATTCTCTCGGACTGTCGTGCAGTCTTGGTAGTTCTGGGACCCTGGTGTGCAGATAAAGTAGCTGGCATGATGGTGAGGGAGCTTCAGAAGTACATCAAACATGAGCAGGAGGAGCTGCACAGGAAGTTCCTGTTGTTCACAGACACTTTCCTGAGGAAAGTCCACGCACTGTGTGAAGAGCACTTCTCACCCGCCTCGCTTGACCTAAGATTCGTGACTCCTAAAGTAATAAAACTGCTCGAAATCTTGCGCAAATATAAACCATATGAGCGGCAGCAGTTTGAAAGTGTCGAATGGTACAACAACAGGAACCAGGATAATTATGTGTCTTGGAGTGATTCTGAGGACGAGGATGAGGATGAAGAAATCGAAGAAAAAGAGAAGCCAGAGACAAATTTTCCTTCCCCATTTACCAATATTTTATGTGGAATTATTTTTGTGGAAAGAAGATACACAGCAGTTGTCCTAAACAGGTAAACCTCTCAGGTTAATATTTGCTTTCAGGTAGAACAAAGCACCTTTTCGCCTTGTGAAGCCACAGCTAAAATGGCTCAAGAGCCAGTTGAATGGCGTCCAAGTGACCTTTGTCGACAAGTTGTTCACTTGTCATGCTGTGCTGGTATTGCTGAGGAGGTATTTGTGAACACGGTTGCTCTCTTTTAAGACCAATTTTGACATGACTAATATTTTCATCTTAAAAGATGTTAATCTGTTTTGATTTTAAATAAGGAAATAGAAAAATTAAGTAATATTTAAGTGAAGCATTCGTTGTTTTGTGTTTGATTGTTAGATTTAATTCATATATTAACCTTTAATTAAATATTAGGCATTGTGTTAAGCACCTTCACATCAAGCTTTCTCCTTCAGGTAATCGTACGATAATTTTTTTTGTTTTAATTTATTTATTCTACTCAGCTATACATGACTACAGAATGCATTTTGATTCATTGTACACAAATGGAGCACAACTTTTTATTTCTCTGGTTATACATGATGTATAGTCGCAACATATGTACAGTTGTACATGTACTTAGGGCAGTGATGTCCATCTCATTCCACCATCTTTCCTGCCCCCATGCCTTAGGATAAATTTTATCTGGGTATTGTGGCTTTTTTAATGTGAATTTTTTTTCCTTAGTGTGATATTTTGAGATACCTTTTCAGTTTTGTTCCTGTTTCCTGGCATATAGCTCTTGAAAATCCGTAGAATCACTGGCGTGGTGGCACATGCCTATAATCCCAGCACTTAGGGAGGCTGAGACAGGAGAATCGTGAGTTCAGAGCCAGCCTCAGCAACGGCAAGGTGCTAAACAACTCAGTGAGACCCTGTCTCTACGTAAAACACAAAATAGGGCTGGAGATGTGGCTCAGTGGTCGAGTGCCCCTGAGTTCAATCCCCAGTACCAAAAAAAAAACAAAACAAAATTTGTAGAATCTTCACAGTGATACCTAAGCCTCTTTTGTATGCAATCGATGTAATTTATGGCTGCCAGCCCCTTAATAGCTTTAGGATGGGCCTGATCACTGGAAAAACTGACAGGATTGGATTGTTGGGACTTTTAGTCCCACCCCTAACCTGTAGGGAAGGAGAGAGACTGAAGCTGAGTTGGTCACCAACAGCCAGTGACTTAATCAGTTCATGCCTCTGAAATGAAGCCTCCACAAAAATCCAAGAAAAGACAGTCTTGAGAGCTTCAGGATAGCTAGACATGTGGAAATTCCTGAAGGTGGCATGCCTGGAGAGGGATGGAAGATCTGTGTCCTTCCCACAGCCTTCAAACTGTGCACTTCCTGTCAATATTCTTTGTATTAAACTGTGAAACCAGAGTGTTCCTGACTTCTCTGGATCACTCTAGCAAATTTAGAAGCCATGGGGTAAAACTACCAGGGGCTTTAGTTGGCATTTGAAGTTATGGAATAGACTTGGGGACTGTGCCTCACAACCTGTAGAATCTGACCATACTCAGGTAGATAGTGTCAGAATTAAATTAAATTAGAGAATATCCCACTGGTGTCTGCTGCTACAGAATTACTTGCTTGCTTGATGGGGGAAAGTCCCCACCCTTTTTGAGGTCACAGGAGTCTTCTGGGTTGACTGCTGTGGTGTGGGAGCTGAGGCAAGACTGTTTTTCCAGCCTGCTAAATAATTTTGATTCATGCTTTCAAGGATGCAGTGGAAAAGTTGAGAACTGGATTTGCAGTGTGAATTGGATTATAAAGTACGGGTTAAAATGTTCTGAATCAGAAGAGAATAATGTTGGAAGATTTCTGAGAATATTGGCAAAGGTGACAGAGAACCTGCATTTTAGGCTGTGGATTCCAACTCATTCCCCTTCTTCAGTGAAGGCTAGTTTTTCCTGAGTATAGACCAGCCAAGGAACTATACTTAAATTTGTGTTAAGTGATCACTTAACATGTGGTCCTTTTGGTTTGTGGATGGATAGTCTATTATTTTCTGCCAGAAAAAGGGTCCTTATTTTGTACTTAAGACAATCAGCTTTTCTATGCGATCTATTAATTGGCTAGAGTTGATCTCTAAGAACCTTTTCTGCAAGTGGTGATCTCTGAGGAAAAATTAAGCTTTGTTTCCTGAGGTAATTTGGGAATTTTTTTTTTAACTGCTTCTGAATGTTTGGGGGTTTTAGATTTTTTTGAGTAACAAGAAATTGGACTCGAGGGTAGTCATCTGGCAGTTTTCAGTCTGGTAATTTTCATAGTCAATTGAGCCTGAACTTTTCTGATGAATATGAAATAAAATAACGTTAGGTACTGAATTACCTTTAAATCAGTAGTTTAAGGTTGGAAAGGGACCTCATTGACTATCTAATCCAACCCACTTATTTTTATAAAAAAGAGAAAGTGCCCCAGGAGGAAAAGTGATTTGCTCTGCATTAAATTGCTAGTCAGTGGCAGGACAATTCTAGAATCCTAATATCTCAACTCCTAGTTTCCATTTCTTTGTACAGTCTTCATGCCCCTGGGCCTCTCAACACTGGAAACCAGTGCTTCACAGTGGGAAGGTGGCCAGGAGACCTGCACAGGACTGACTAGGGATTATTTCTTAGAATGAGAAAAAGGCATGTTGAGGGTCATTTTCTGGGGCTTGGAAAGAAGAATGATGGGAGTTTATTTTCCTTCCCCCATTTCTGTATGTTTCCCTACAACTGCTTCATGGGGGTATTGATCTGCATGTTATTTTCATGTCGAGCTGTGTCAGTTTTCATTGCAGGAATATTAGCCTGGGAAGTTTTATCCAGAATCAATCAGTTACTTCCTATTGACTTTAAAGGATCAGATTAATTGTGATCAGCTTTCATAAAATGCGGCTGGAATTTAGTGTTACAGGATGAATCAAGAACAGTCTGAGGGTTGACTTTATGGGCATCTAATTAAATGTACAATAGAAGTCTTGTTCCAGTAAGCTTTTTAATAAGCTTAGAAAAACTTCCTGAAGTCCACATTCTTTCCTTCCATCAGTTTAATGGGAGGAAAACCCTCCCTCGGTGGCAGTGTCATGGAGCGCAGGCTCTTGCAGTGCACATCCAGTGTTTTGTTCTTCTGATGTACAAGCTCATTCACAGCGGTCTGTGTGCAGTGTAGGTATGTGTTCACCCTCATGTTCATGTCTTTCCTTTTACTGTATATAGGGTTTTATAGGTTACATTTATGTATACTTAAAATTTTTTCACAGAACACTGGGAGGGAGGAAGGTAAATAGATGTTCTTAACCTTGTTGCAGATGAAGAAACCAAGACTCATTCGGTTTGTGATCCTGCCAAAATTAACAGATACCAAGTGGCAGAAAATGACTCCTGCCTGGTCACCAAGTGGTATCTTTTTCGTCCTGTGGTTTACTGGTATTGTGAGGTATTAGCATTGAACAAACCCCAGTTCACATCCTGTCTCTGCCCCTCCACACTTTTTTCCTACCATCTTTTGGTTTTGGAATAGTTTCAGATTTATGGAAAAGTTGGAAGGACAGTACAGAGTGTTCCCATATTCATCCCCAGACTTAGTTTATCCCATTGTTAACATGTCACCATTTGTCATAACTAAGAAAACTAACGCAGCACCTTAGTCCTTACTAAACGTCAGTCTTTTTAAAACATCTTTCTAAACGTCTCCTCTGGTCTGTTAGCAATTTCCTTGTCTTTCCTTGTTTTTGAGGCGCATGGCCAGTCTTGAGGAGTACTGCTCAAGCATTTCATAGCATGCCCCTCCGTTTGGGTTTTGTGATGTCTTTTGGGATTTTGAAGACTCCTACAGAGGTGCCCTCTGGTCACATCATACTGGGGGCTGGTGGTACCCATGTGAAATAGCATTGCTGCTGTTAAGTTTGGTCAGCTTTCACCTTTTCTTCATACTTTGGAAGCAGGTCTCCAAGTCCAGGTCATCTGGGAGGGCAGGATTGTTCTCCATCTCCTGGGAAGTGTGCATTAGGGAATGTTGTTTGGAATTCTCCTGGAAGGGAGACTTGCCCCTTTTGTTTGATTTATTGATCTTTTTGTTCATACTTATCAGACCACATATTTTTTCTCAGTGTGGACCCATGTTTAGGTTATCATCCAATGCTTTTATTTATTTTGCCGCACACACTAGTTCAGCGTTAGCCATCGGGAGTTCTTTGAGCTCTGTGCCCTTTTAAGATACATTTATCCCTTTGTATATTTGAGCGTTTCCTTGTTTGGTAACAAGATGCTTCATTATCCTCTTTACCTTAATAGGGGTTCATAGGTTATTTTCATATGTGGGTGTATTTTTAAAATATAAAATGCAAAGCTCTTTTCCTGCCCTAGCTATAATCAGCCATTTTGCCAAGGGGACTGTAGCCCTTTTACTTCTGACTGCCTTTTGGATGTATATTTTATGAAATTCATTTAACTTTAATAGTAGTAATACTTACTTTTTTATTGGTTTAATAAAAGACAGTGTATATAAAAATGCTGTTATATTCCTGTCACTCAGTAATACTAGTTCTAAAGTCCTAAGTTCTTTTTGTTTTTTAATATTTTTTTTAGTTGTAGATGGACACAGTATCTTTGTTTTATATATTTATTTTTATGTGGTGCTGAGGATTGAACCCAGCGCCCCACGTATGCAAGGCGAGCGCTCTGCCACTGAGCCACACCCCAGCCTCAGTTCCTAAGTTCTTTATGGACACATTTGGGGAATGTAGCATCAGCTCTATGGCTGTCAGTGAGAGTGATGGTTTTTTTATTTTGGTTTTTTTTGTTTTTGTTTTTTAAGATTATAGAAAAATATATTTGGTTTTCTCATATTTCTCATATTAACAAGAAAATATAAGAAGTATGGGATTCTCTTAGTGGTTTTATTTTTTATTTATTTATTTATTTTTTAAAATATTTTTTTAATGCAGATGGACACAATGTCTTTATTCTATTGCTTTGTATGTGGTGCTGAGGATCGAACCCAGGGCTTCACGCATGCGAGGCAAGCGCTCTACCGCTGAGCTACAATCCCAGCCCTCTTAATGGTTTTATTGATAATGTACTTCAAGTACATGGTAGAAATTTCAGGAATTTATGAAAAAATTTTTTCTTTTATAGTTGCGTTGCATGTTTAGTCAAATCACAATTTTTAAGTAATCCACTAGTTTTTGTTCACATATATTTTGCTTTTGGCCAGTCTAATTGGGGAGAGGTTGTATGTAAATACAGCATGGTCTTCCTCTGCCCAGAATTGCATCAAGAAGTCAAGAGTAAACATGGGCACTCTTAGAAAGCAGTATGATGGTAATTTTATGTCTACTAAATATAATAAAATAGGCATTTTAATTTTAATGGTTTTTAAATTTTCTTTCCTTCCTTCCTTCCTTCCTTTCCTTCCTTTCTTTCTCTCCTTCCCTTCCCTTCCTTCCTTCCCTTCCTCCCCTCCCCTCCCCTCCCCTCCCCTCCCCTCCCCTCCCCTCCCCACCAGTGATTGAACCCAGAGGCGCTTAACCACTGAGCCACACCTTCAGCCCTTTTTAATATTTTATTTAGAGACAGTGTCTTACTGAGTTGCTTAGGGCCTCACTAAGTTGCTGAGTCTGGCTTTGAACTCAAGATCTTCCTGCCTCAGCCTCCTGAGATGCTGGGATTATAGGCGTGTGCCACCACAACTGGCAAGTTTTATTTTCTTAATTTTTTTTTAATTTTTAGAGAGTTTTTCAAAAATATTGGTCTCTATATTAGAGAATTTTCTAAAATTTAATTTTTCAGTCTTCATAGTGTGAGAAGCACTGAGCATAGGAGAACAATATAGTTTATCAAGCAGCATGTTTGTAGAACAATTCATATAAACTCAGTTGAAAAATCAAAAATGATTTTCTCTGACCCAGTCCATGATAACAAGAAATCAATCAGATCTATCTATCTTTCTTTTCCTCTTTTTTTTGGTACTGGGGATTAACCCAGGGGTGCTCTACCATTGAGCCACAAATCCAACCCTTTTTATTTTTTTATTTTGAGGCAGGATCCTGCTGAGTTGCCCAGGCTGTCCTGGAACTTGCAGTCATCCTGCCTCAGTCTCTTAATTGCAGGGATTGAAGGTGTGCATCACTATACCCAGCACCAAGAAGTCTCTAGGTAGTTTGTTAGTCTTTGTAAACTCCCTGAGGACTGTGGACACTTGTTTTGTTTCCTTTGAAGCTTGTGGCTTTATCTTGGGACGTGGTTGGCCATCCCTTAAATTCATCCAGGAGAGAAATCATTCTTTTCTTAATGTTATTAGCATAAGTGTATGACATCTAATTATTGCTTACAAGATGTTTTTATTAATGTGTGTTGTCTCTTCTGTTCTCTGCAGTATTGATGTGGGTATCATTAAGGAGAAATACATTATGTTAGTGTTTCCATTTTTCTGATAATTAAAGTCTACCTGATTGATAAACTTGGCCAAGTATATTCTTTGCCTGATTAAGAGTAACTTGAAATGCATTTTTAAAACTTCTACTATGTTCAAATTGATGCTTATTTATGTAAAGTAAAATTTGGAAGTACATATTATTTCTAAGATAATTCATTTCAAATTTCAGACTTTGGGGCATCTATTTGTTTGCATGTAATTCTGTTCTCTATTACTGGCATCATACATTTGTCATAAAAATAATTAAACAAAGAACCTTGGGGGCTGAGATTGTGGCTCAGTGGTGGAGTGCTTGCCTCGCATGCGTGGGGCCCTGGGTTCGATCCTCAGCACCACATACAAAGCAATAAAATGAAGACATTGTGTCCATCTACAACTAAAAAAATATTTTAAAAAAAAAGAATATAGACGTGTAAAAATATATCTTTAAAAAAAAAAAAAAAAAAAGAACCTTGGAAGATAATAAGGAAGTTTCAGGTTCTGGACATTTTAAGTCCTTGAGTGTGGAGCAGACTCTTGAAGCACCTGGACACACAAGTGTTCTACTGGTTGGTTGGGGACAGGAGATATTCTGGATGGCCACTCTGTTTCTTCCAGCTCTTTGATATTAACCTGTTTTACATATTTCAAAACAAAACAAAAAAGATCTGACTTAAAAATGCAATTTTCTGTTAGGAATTTATACTATGCATGACTTCAGAGGATCCATATGGAATCACTTACGTCAGGTGTGGAACCATTTATCCTGTGTGCTGAGTTTTCGAATGTGGGTATTTCCAAAATAGCTGTAATGGCAGCACTAACTGTTAACCTTTGGTGCCCATGTAATACAATCCTGTCCTGTAGCTCTTTCCATGTCTTAGCCAGAAGGCCAGCTCTAGGTTACTGGTATTCCAGGTTAATACAGAGGAGCAGGCAGGAAGGGGATCATAGCTCAGGGGTCTCTTTCATGACAGGAGAGTGGGAACTCCATGGCATTGCCGTACTAAAGTCCATTTGTCTGCTGTGCAGACGCTAGTCAGTAGTCTGGGCATAGAAGGTGCCAGGAGGAGATGACCAGGCCTTTCTGTCTCTAGAGCTCTGCCTCCTGAGATACAGGGTGTTGGAGAAGATGAAAAGGAGCAACTGTTCTTTTCCACATGCAACTGGAACTCTTTTGCCACATAGCGAGGGGCCTGAGTCCCTCTGCTTGGTGTCAGGCATGGCAATCCTTGTTCTGTGTAGGCACTGCCACAGAGGAAGGAACACAGCGGCTGCCAGAGCCCATTGTGTGACAAGTGTCTTTCCTCAGAAGTCCAGTTCTGAAACCAAGATGTTCGAGGATCTGTGTTCCTCTCTAACTGGTCTAGTCCTACTCTGGGCCAAGTTCCTTTTGTGTCATTATCACCAATCAAAAGTTGGAGGTAGTGACCCCATTTCATTTGTCAGCAGAAATCAGCCTCATGTACAGCATTGTAAGTACTTGGTGCACAGATGTATATATGAAAGTGTGGCAGTGATTTCTGTTGAAGCTAGGTAGGAAAGAAAAAAAACAATGCTGTTTTGTTTGGTATGTTGGCAAACAAGACTGTATATGTATTTCTAGTTTAAAGGAGACCTTAAAAACAAAAGCTTAAATGTTTTTCCCTCAGCAGTGTTTAACTTCCAAATGTGTATAATTTTCTTAGATTGATAAAGGAAGCTGGCAAACAGGATCCAGAGCTGGCTTACATCAGCAGCAACTTTATAACTGGACATGGCATTGGGAAGAATCAGCCTCGTAACAAGCAGATGGAGGCAGAGTTCCGAAAGCAGGAGGAGGTAACTTAAAGCAAAACGACTGTGCGATAGCGATTTTCAGAACATAATACAGACGAACCTTTGGTGCCCATGTAATACAATCCTGTCCTGTAGCTCTTTCCATGTCTTAGCCAGAAGGCCAGCTCTAGGTTACTGGTATTCCAGGTTAATACAGAGGAGCAGGCAGGAAGGGGATCATAGCTCAGGGGTCTCTTTCATGACAGGAGGGTGGGAACTCCATGGCATTGCCATGGAACTCCCTTTCTTTATAGTTCTCCAGCAGTTTCTTTCTCTTTGAAATAAAGGACACTTGTTTATTTGTAGAACAGCTGTCCTCTGTGAGATGCTCTATGGTGGTATATATGTTCATAGAATAGTCATCTGGTAAATCAATTTAGTGTCTTAATTGTCAGCCAGTTCATTTTCCTTCATTGGATTGATGTCACAGCTACATGTCACAGAAAAAAACAAAGCCTGGATAACCATAACTCCCATAGGCTCCATACAGCTATGAAGCAACACCTGAAATCTTTTCCTAGAATATGTTTTCTTTCTCTCTCTCTTTTTTTTCCATTTAAAGTCATGTCTTGGTTGAATACTTCAAAAAATAATGCTGTATTTTGTAGATTTTAGGTTAAAATTTGTTGTGCTTTTAAAGGTTTTATATAGAAGGCAGCATTATCAAGATGCTGAAAGTTAATACAGTACTCAGGCTTACAAGAAAAACCTTTTATTTAAAGTTCTTATTTAACTTAAATTTAGCAGACTAATTCTTGTTAAAGGCATTTTCATCACAGCTTTTTGATAGTATTCAGGGCTGGGGAAGTCCAGAATCAGTCAAATAGATCTGACTGTCTGAAACCAGCTATGTTGTTATTTAACTTACCCTGAGCTGAGGAGTGACAGGATTTTAAATCTCACGTGAGAAAGCTTTTATTTTATTTTAATCAATTCTGACTTTTTAAACTGAAAATTTCCCAATGTGCCAGAAGATAAGCAATGCTGTGCTTGTAATTTTTTATTTTAAGTGGATTTGGGATTTTAGTGATGGAGTTTTGATACTGGGAGGGTTGTTAGCAGTGGTCTCACAGACATAAAGTATCACTATGCAGAATTGGAATAGCCATAGGACTCAGAGTGGTTTCATTTGGTCATTTAGTTGGTTAGACCTATTTGTCATTAAAGAAGTTAGCCCCTTCAACCTGAAGGCTTGCTGTCATTTGTGACTTTGGTACTTCTCTAAAGTAGAAAGGCATTTTGATTTTCTAGTCATTTGCAGTTGAAAACTCCTGTCATTGAAGTTTCTGTGGCCATGTGGCCATGCATATGGGTTTCTTTGATGCTCTTACCTTACTTAGGCTGACCTTAGAGATGTAGCATGCCCAGGGTGTATGTTAGAAATGATCATTGTTAATTATTGCTGTTGTATTGTTTTATTTAGAAAATTTCTTAGAATTGCTTTTCTTGGTGGATTTTTTTCAGGTACTTAGGAAATTTCGAGCGCATGAGACAAACCTGCTTATTGCAACGAGTATTGTAGAAGAGGGTGTTGATATTCCAAAATGCAACTTGGTGGTTCGTTTTGATTTGCCTACAGAGTATCGATCCTATGTTCAATCTAAAGGAAGAGCAAGGGCACCGATCTCTAATTACATTATGTTAGCAGATACAGACAAAAGAAAAAGTTTTGAAGAAGACCTGAAAACCTACAAAGCTATTGAAAAAGTAAGGTCAAAAAGTTAATGTGGTGTCTTCTGGATAAAAACAGCTTATCCACAGAGAATAGTCTGAACAAGGGGTTGCAATGTATCTATTACAAGAAATTTTAGAATAATTACAAAGACCCAGCAGTATTTTGTGAAGTGTTTAGAAGTTCCCAATAAAATAGCAATGAAAATGGTCATAGGGATCATTGGGGAAGGATGTGGGGAGGGTACTCTGAGTGTGGACGGGGTAGTGACTGTCGATAAGTTGTGGAGGGAGGTGAGGAAAGCACATGCATTCATGCAATACTGGTGGTCACGTGTGCATGTGTGTGGAGACCTTGTGCTGTATGGTGTGTGTCTTCATATGATTAGAGCTGGGAGGGATTCTGCGGGAATAGTTCTCTTTAGCAGGTGACTTAGTGTTGAAGTATGTTTAGGAGAAATGGATGTGTTACATCAGTAGAGCTTTGTCTATAGGTACCAAGGCAGACAACTAGCATACATCAGAGAAGACATTTGTTCTCATCCTTAGTTCTATTTTTGAATGTTTAGATTTTGAGAAACAAATGTTCCAAGTCTGTTGATACTGGTGAAGCTGATATTGATCCTGTTGTGGATGACGATGATGTTTTCCCACCATATGTGTTGAGGCCTGATGATGGAGGTCCCCGAGTTACAATCAACACGGCCATTGGACACATCAATAGGTACGGAATCAGATCATTTGTGTGGAAACCTGTGAGTATTGCAAGACTTAAGTCTAAACTTATTAAGTATTATTTTTATTTTTATTTTTTTACATTTTGAAATCATCAGTCTTCAATTATGACTTGTAGTATTTTGATGACAGAAAGAAAAATGACTTTCTTTTTTCATGCAAAAACAGGATTATAATAAATACTTAGTAGTCATGGATAAGGTTGACAGGAACATGCTTCTTTTAATTAGATAATTTTATTAGGAGCTGGGTGCAGTGACACAAGCCTGTAATCCCAGCACTTAGGGAGGCTGAGACTGGAGAATTGCAAGTTCAAAGCCAGCCTCAGCAATGGCGAGGTGCTAAGCAACTCAGTGAGACCCTGTCTCTACATAAAACACAAAATAGGGCTGGGAATGTGGCTCAGTGGTCAAGTACCCCTGAGTTCAATCCCTAGTACCAAAAAAAAAAAAAAAAAGTAATTTTATTAGGCTTGATGATTTTTTTCTAAATCTTGAGATTTGTTGTTTTGTACATGTTGGCTAGTTGACTTCATTAGTGATTAAGCGAGATTATTAATAAATTTATATTTTTAATATGTTCTAATTTACTTTGTCCTAAGCTGATACCATGTCTAAGAATTAAGAAAGACAGATACATACCTAGATTATTTATCAGGACAAATTTTAATCAGAGGTAAAATAAATTTTGATGTCAGAAATTCAAATCTGGCCATTGGGAACCCTTCAAGCTAGCTTCTCTGTCTTTAATCATGTAACCATTGTTCTCGAATGCTTTCTTCTTTTCTGCCCCAAAATGTTCTAATCTCAAGTGGAATAGATTCCTGCCCCAACCCTGATACTGTGGCTGGTTTTCCAATGGCCCTAGTTCCTTTCAGTGGAGAATGAGTTCTGTGCAGAAAGCAAGATCTGGATCATAGGTGTATTCATTGACACTAGGGTGTTACTGGTGCTAGACTTTTTAGTGGATAGAGCTAGAAAGTTTTTTTGCCTGTTTACATTATGTACATATTTATATCTGTTTGTGTTCAAATACATATTTACATCTCCATTTATTTCTGTATCTGACTACCTGTCTTTTGGTACGTCCACTTTCAGTATGACACTAGAGGATTTTAGATTTTCTCTTTCCTTTGTGCCTCCCTTCTCTGATGGTGAGAAGTCTGGTTTTGTTGTCCTTGAAATAATCATGTATGTGCTCTGTTGGCATGCATGGAGCCAGTTTCCTTACTCTGTAGGATGCCCTCATTGCCCACTTTCTACTTTCCTGTGGCTGCTGTCATTCCAGCACCCTCCTTAATTGCGCCTAGCTTCCTGCCCATCACTCTTCTTGTTTTGATGCTTTTCTTGTGTCAGGCTTTCTGTGTATCTTTTTTTGATACCTTTCTTACACATGCCCCAATAGTTGCTGGCAAATGTGAGATTACTAAGGAGTAAACACTACCATTCAGAACTAGCATTCAGAAAAATGCTTTGTGTGCTGTACAAAATGGTCACACTAGACACATATGGCTACTTAAATTCAAGGTTCAGTTTAAATTAAAGTAAGACTTAAAATTTTCCCAGCTGGGTATGGTGGCACATGCTTGTAATCCCAGTGACGGGTGGCTGAGGCAAGAGGATCACAAGTTCAAGTCCAAGCTCAGCAACTTGATGAAGCCCTAGTCAATTTAGTGAGAGTAACCTCCTTCCCCATGCCTCATCTCAAAAAAGTTCTGGGTGACGTGACTCAGTGGTTAAGCACTCCTGGGTTCAATCTCCTGTAACTCCCTCCATCCCCCCAAAATAAAAGTGCAGTTCCCTAGTTGCACACATTAATTTCAAGTTTTCAGTTCTATCTTATGGAAAGTTTGAAGCAATGAAGTACCTGCTCCATGTGGAAATGCCAATCCCGACGGGAAGAGGAACATAAGAAATCAAAACACAGTTGTGAATATCAGTACGAGTTTTTCTATTTCTCATTTGTATATTCAACTTCAGAATTTCTTTTTGTTCACAGATACTGTGCTAGATTACCAAGTGATCCATTTACTCATCTAGCTCCCAAATGTAGAACTCGAGAGTTGCCTGATGGTACATTTTATTCAACTCTTTACCTGCCCATCAACTCACCTCTTCGAGCCTCCATTGTTGTAAGTTAGAAAAATAAAGGATTGTGCCTTTTAAAAGTATGTCATAAACGGATTTTTTTCCTAGCTTCTCAAAAACATGCAAGTTATAAATTTGGCTTTAAAGTCTACTTTGAAAAGTAGATTTATAATTCTGTTTTGTAGTCAGCTACATATTCAGATTTTGAATAGACTGTGTAATATACGGACTCTGAGAATTGCTCTAGAGGACCTCTGTGGTTTCCTCCAAGGTCTGCTGTGTGAATATTTTTGACTGAATCTTTCAATTGTGGTCTCGAGACTCCCAGTGACACAAAATTCATTCCATGTAGTTGGGCTACTCTAGCTACCTTGTGGGCTACTCAGAAATCTGCCTTTTGTAAAACTGTTGTCCTTTCCTTGGTCCCAACATTGATTTGCAGATATTGCAAGATAATGGATTTATATTGCACATAGAAAGCTGCTGAGTACTGCTAATCTATGTTATATCCCAGTAGATCTTTATTTTTGTAACATATTTATAGATTAGTGAAAATTAGGTACTTTAAAATCTTAGTGAGATTTATCAAAATAGGACTCAGTTTTTTGCAGGCAGAGTTTTTAAAGATGAATAGTATAAGTAAGGAGATTAGGATATTTTAAAACATGCTGGTGTCTTTAAAAATGAAGAACTTTGTTCTGGTAAATTAAAGATACTAGAACACAGATTTCATAGCGTTTCATGTGCTGGTGATAATATAGCTACAGGCACATGCAGTGAAAAAGTTTTTTGTCATCTCCAGGGCCCACCAATGAGCTGTGTGCGATTGGCTGAAAGAGTCGTAGCTCTCATTTGCTGTGAAAAACTGCACAAAATTGGTAAGTAAACATGTTTGAAAAACATATAAATAAAAATAAATTATAAACATTGTATAAAAGAAGTACATCAAGGACTTGACAAGTTTCTGGGGAGTTTGTAGGGCTGTGAATTGGGTGCTCTTGTTGTGCTTTTATGGATATCACCGTAAACAGAACTGGAAAACCTGCTGTGTTGTGGGAGCTCTTCCACAGCCTTACTGCAAACAAGTGTCATTTATTTGCTTCCTTTTCTGACCCCTGTTAAATACATAAAGGTCTGCTGGTAGCTGGGATAATGAATCCTAAGAGTGTGTGTCTGTGTGTGTGTGTGTGTCTTAGTCTCTTGTGTTCACCTTTACTGTGTTGAGCATAATTCTTTCGTTTTTAATGGGAAGACTTGTTCTCCATGGCCTTTTGTTTAAAAGCGGTGTGTGCTATTTTCCTGTTCAGATTTTTCCCCCTAGTGGTGGGGATTGAACCCAGGGCCTTTTGCATGTTAGGTGAGCCCCCACCACGAAGCTACAACCCCAGCCTTCGATGTTTTTAGTTTTGAGACTTAGAATTTGCAATCCTGCTCATATTGATGTCAAAGTAGACCGCCTGAAGTTTCACCCCTGGTTGGTTTGACATTATTAAAGGCAGAGGTGCTTTGGTTTTCCTTGCTCTTTCACTGTCTTCCTAGCATAGTACTGTTTTAGGTTATTTACTAACCAATTAGGCAAAATCTGGGTTGTTTATATTAATTCTTTTTTTAATTTCTCAGGTGAACTGGATGAACATTTGATGCCAGTTGGAAAAGAGACTGTTAAATATGAAGAAGAGCTTGATTTACATGATGAAGAAGAAACCAGCGTTCCAGGAAGACCAGGTTCTACAAAACGAAGGCAGTGCTACCCAAAAGCAGTTAGTATTGGTTAGAACTGAATAGAAATCTGGCCTTTCTGACTTGACTTCCTGTGTATTAAATCTAAATTCCTCTGCATGGTTTTTTTTCCATTCTTGTAATTTGGCTCACTTAGTGGATATCACCTCATTTCTCTAATTCATAACTTCTCTCAGATTAGCTTGTTTCACTTCAGATATTGTTTTATTCATTTTGTAATGTTATTTTTTCCTCAAAAGAATCATTAATCAGATTCCACCCAGAATGAGTTTGTTTCATTTAGAGACACTGTTTGATTCTGCCTCATGGTCTGAGTCTTGCTTGCCATTGGCACTGAGACAAGAGGTCTGTGATGAAATAGGCAGGTGAAAGGTGCACAGGGTGGGAGCACGGTCTCAGTCAGGAGTTCAGGTGTGGACCACTAGCGTCAGAACAAGTGGTTTCTGTGGACTGTCGCCTGGTCTGTGACATCTGGCAGATTCACACATTACAACCTCTGAGTCTAATTTCTAGGTATGGCCATACTTGCTGAAGTTTATTTATTTTTAAGATACTTAAATTTTCATGTCATAAGAACTTCAAAAGCAAAATTTCGCTGTATACTTTTCATCTTTGCCTAAATGTATGGTTCTTTTGCTTTTATAGTTTTTACTGAGTTTCACTTTTAAAAAATTTGTACCTAGCTAAGCATTTCCAAAATTCACAATCATATTGGTTTCGTAAAAATCTTGAGCTCTGTCTACTTCTGTGAATGCTTGTTTGCCTCATGCTGAATTTTCCTGTTGGACTCATTTCATTTGACAGATTCCACCAATGATGTGTTCTGAGAAGCACAGTACTGCCTTGTGAACTGTTTAGCAGACTTCTGCTGTCCCTCGTCCTGCATTTCTGTACCTTTTAACTACAGATGCAGTGATTTGTCATTGCCTCAGAAGCTGCAGGACCCTAGTCTGTAGGTTGTATTCATATTGAAAACTTAGAAACAATTGAGATAATTTAATTATGGCTCACTCGCATAATGAGATAGCCATTAAAAATGTGGTGATTCACTGAAAGATATTCTCATGTCTTCATTGGGGATAAAATCAGATTATTTTACACACACACTCATGCACAGTCTATAGTGTGTGATTCCATTTGTATTGAAAAATAGGAGTGTGTATATGTTTATATACATTTATGCATAGAAAAAAGTTTAAGGAATTATACAGTATATCAAAATGTTACTGAAGGTTATTCTTTTAAAAAATAAAATCAATCTAATGTAGTACATTAGTGGCGATATTGCAGTGATTCTTGATGGCTCCTTCCTTTATCCCACCATCCATCCTTCCCCATGTATTACTGGGATGGAACCCAGGGCCTCACACATGAGCAGCAAGCTTACTACCACTGAACTGCATTCCAACCCTAGTACTGCTAGGAAAGATTTTCTTTTCTTGCCAACATCTAGAATAGAGGCTATTGATACTTGTGCATGATACTCAATTTTTCTTTCCAATTGTAGATTCCAGAGTGTTTGAGGGATAGTTACCCCAAACCGGAGCAGCCCTGTTACCTGTATGTGATAGGAATGGTTTTAACTACTCCATTACCTGATGAACTTAACTTCAGAAGGCGGAAGCTCTATCCCCCCGAAGATACCACACGATGTTTTGGGATACTGACAGCCAAACCCATACCTCAGGTAGACCCTCCATCATGACTGTTGTGTTGAAATATCTTATATTTTGCTTAAAAAAAAAAGGAATAGGAAAAATAGTATTAAGTGTCTTTGTTAACTCAGCATATTTATTATTTAAAGATGGGGTATCTCTAAAGGCCGAGGTATCTCTCCTACTGATAGAAGGCATCATTATCTTCTAAAGTTAACTCTAATGGTATAAAGACCTATTGACTTCGAAGGGTGCTTTTGTTTTTTCTTTTTAAGATTCCACACTTTCCTGTGTACACACGCTCTGGAGAGGTCACCATATCCATTGAGTTGAAGAAGTCTGGATTCACGTTGTCTCTGCAGATGCTTGAGTTGATTACAAGGCTTCACCAGTATATATTCTCACATATTCTTCGGCTTGAAAAACCTGCACTAGAATTTAAACCTACAGACGCTGATTCAGCATACTGTGTTCTACCTCTTAATGTTGGTAAGAAAGGCCCAGGCTTAAAATGTAGTTACAGAATGAATATTTTGTTTACAATTAGGTAATCAGATATTCTACAAAAATCTCTTGGTTTGGTAACTCTACATTAGGTGCATGTTAGTACACAGCTCAAGTAAGAATCTTATCTATGTTATGTTTTAATAAGCTAAAGAGTTTTTTTTTCCTTTCATAAGTTAATGACTCCAGCACTTTGGACATTGATTTTAAATTCATGGAAGATATTGAGAAATCTGAAGCTCGCATAGGCATTCCCAGCACAAAGTATTCAAAAGAAACTCCCTTTGTTTTTAAATTAGAAGATTACCAAGATGCAGTTATCATTCCAAGGTAGGTGGTCAGCGGGAAGGAAAGCAGTGTGGTACTTGCGACCTTAGCAGTGGGAACTGCGTGATCCTTCATGGCAGAAGGGGCTGTTTTGTCTGGGCTGCTTGCTTTACAGAAACCAAGCACTATTAGTGAAGAGATTTTATTTATGAGGGTCAGAACATCTGAAGAATGTTTATTGTCTTTCTTCCTAAAACTTCCATCCTCTTAATCCCTAAAGTCATATAGAATTTGATCCCAAATAATAGTTTTGCTTCCTAAAATTTATACAAGGAATAATGTTATGTAAGCTCAGTGAAGATAAGAAGTCAGAACACTTTTTTCTTATTTTGTAAAAATTTAAGGAATGAAGTTTTGAGACAATAAAATACAGGTACTTTTCAAAGAATTAGAGTATTTGCTGTACTTTAATCTTTCTTTGATTTTTTTTTTTTTTTTTTTTTGGTACCTGAAAGCCATGTTTTAAATGTCAGGTATAACCAGTCTCTCACTGTCATAGGTGAAATAGTAATTCATTTTATATGTCAAGTATCTCATTGTTAGCATTAGAGATAGTCAAAGTATTCATTAATTTGGGCATGGTGGCACATACTCATAATCCCAGTGACTCAGGAGGCTGAGTCAGGAGGATTGCAAGTTCTAGTCCAGCCTCAGCAACTTAGTGAGACCCTGTCTCAAAAGGTAAAATTAGGGCTCAATCCCCAGTACCATAAACAAACAAACCAGTTATTCACTTAGTTGTTTGGATATTGTAAGTTTTCTCTTTTGTTTATATTGATGACATAGATTTTCAAAGATGCCATTTATCATTTATGTGTTATCAAAGTGTAGATATTAGAGCAAAAATAATAAAACAGGAGAGAACAGAGAGTCAATTTTTACTTGATAAAAATAGAGTTTTTATTGTTTCATATTCACTTGAAATACATCCTTTGGAATTGATGTTTTCATTTCTTTTTAACTTTTTGAATTCTTAATCATAATTTGTGTTTCTATATTAAAAGAGTTGTGTCTTGACAAAAGTTGATTTAAACAGAAAATAATTGTTTTTCTTTTTTAGATACCGCAATTTTGATCAGCCTCATCGATTTTACGTAGCTGATGTGTACACTGATCTTACCCCACTCAGTAAATTTCCTTCCCCTGAGTATGAAACTTTTGCAGAATATTATAAAACAAAGTATAACCTTGACCTGACCAATCTCAACCAGCCACTGCTGGATGTGGACCACACATCTTCCAGGTGAGATCTCCATAGGTGACATTAGATTGTACTAAAGGCTTTCTTTTTGGAGGTAAGGTCCACATGCAGAGGTTCCCTGTGCCCCGGCCTACCTGTAGACTCTAAAATCAGGAGACTTCTGCACAAAGGCTTACCTGGGGAGTTTAGGAGTCCGTGGTTAAATGAGCTCTGTGGGTGACTTGTGAGCACACTGAGGTTGGAGAATCACTGTGAGAGCATGACTTATTTTTGTTGGTTTGACAACATTGTTTTGGAATTTTTATAGACTTAATCTTCTGACACCTCGACATTTGAATCAGAAGGGGAAAGCTCTGCCTCTCAGCAGTGCTGAGAAGAGAAAAGCCAAGTGGGAGAGTCTGCAGAACAAACAGGTACCGACTGGGTTGTTGCTGGTGTAGCTCACTGTGTTTGAAGATAAGTTTCAGTTTTACGTTATCAGGTTCACTGAGTGTTTTGCAAATTTGGGGAAGTCACCCAACCTTAGATTGTGTCTCATTCTAATCAGTGTTATACATTGGATTTTCCTGGGATGCCCTCTTCAGTGAGGAGTGGGTGTTCTGCTGTTACCATTAGTCCATGTCGTGTCAAGTCATCCTTGTGAATCTCAGGCTAAATCCCATTCACACTCACAGGATTGTTTAAAAATATATGTGAAATTAGATTTTATTAGCATTTGTAATTTTCATCTTTACCCATTAGTGAAATTGGTCTTTAATTCATTTTAAAAACACTTTGTGTGTGTGTGTGCGTGCTTTATATTTCTCTATCCACCTTTATTCTTACTCCAAAGATCCTGGTTCCAGAACTCTGTGCTATACATCCAATCCCAGCGTCACTGTGGAGAAAAGCAGTGTGTCTCCCCAGCATACTTTATCGCCTTCACTGCCTTCTGACTGCAGAGGAGCTAAGAGCCCAGACAGCCAGTGATGCTGGCGTGGGAGTCAGATCACTTCCTGCGGACTTTAGGTATGCCTGCGCTGTTGGCCAAGAAAGCATGGGTCATGAGGTCCTATTTGTGGGAATGGAATTAAGTTAAAAATTTAATTTTGTATAAAGTATTTCTTAAAAAATTCAAGGCAAAACATGTGCATCTAATTCATTTAAAAAATGTACTGTTGGATTCCTGAGTGAAAATTGGCACGTTGGGTTATCAAGCCCTGTGTTACTACCAAGTTACAGAGGGAGGCGAGCCCCTGAAGCAGAGAGGATCACTCACTTGCCCTTCAGTGCTGACGTGGGAGTGAGTGAAAACAGTTCTTTAGGACTGCTTCCTTTTTGGAAAAAAGATGGTATATTAAAAAGCATTTGCCTTGGGCTGGGGATTAGCTCAATTGGTAGAGTGCTTGCCTTGCATGCCCAAGGTCCTAGGTTCAATCCCCAGCCCCACAAAACAACAGCCAAAAAAACCAGTTGCCTCAGTGTATTCTTTTTGTTCACTATTTTCTTCCCACAGTAAAGTCTCTGCACTCCAAGGAAATTTTTGGTTTAGCCACTCAGATTAATTTTGGTTATCGAGTGGACAACTGAGATGATTGTAGGGATTGAAAGAACTTTAAAAATATAACATTAGGGCTGAGGTTATGGCGCAGTGGTAGCGTGCCCGCCTAGCACGCATGAGGCACTGGGTTCGATCCTCAGCACCACATAAAAATAAAATAAAGATATTCTGTCCACCTACAACTAAAAAATAAATATTAAAATAAATAAATAAGTAAAAATGAAAATATAACATTAAAAATCGCAGCTCTATTGATTACCTGCTAACAGCATTAAATACACATTTAAATGAGTATTAGCTATATTAGCTCATTTAATTCTTAGGGCAGTCCTGTGTGGTAGGAATTGTGGGCTGCATTCCAGGTACAGAAACTGAGGCACACAGTTGTGTAAGTTGCTCACCTAGTTAACCAGAGGACCTAGGTTCCGCCTGTGCAGTCTGGGCCTCCAAGTCCCGCAGGCCACCTTCAGGCTGTGCCGTATGTATCAGCATCACGCTGTGCTTGGGTGGGGAGGAGAGCAGTGGAGTGAAACCCACTCTGCCTTACAGCTGACCTTGTGCAGAGTTTCAAATAATGTTGGTTTCCAGCTTGGAAACTTGCTTCTTTCTAAAAGTAGAGGAGTATTGTTGTTTTGTTTTGTTTTGTTTTTAAATTCAAATTGCTGCGTTCCTAGCCTGGTTCTTTTGAGGGATCTGATAAAGTTATAAAAATGTCTTTGCAGATACCCTAACTTAGACTTCGGGTGGAAAAAATCTATTGACAGCAAATCTTTCATCTCAATTTCTAACTCCTCTACGGCTGAAAATGATAATTACTGTAAGCACAGCACAATTATAGTCCCTGAAAATGCTGCACATCAAGGTGCTAATAGAACCTCCTTAGAAAACTATGACCAAATGTCTGTGAACTGCAGAACGTTACTCAGCGAGTCGCCGAGTAAGCTCCAAATTGAGGTTTCAACAGATCTTACAGCAGTTAATGGTCTTTCTTACAATAAAAACCTTGCCAATGGCAGTTACGATTTAGCTAACAGAGACTTTTGCCAAGGAAATCAGCTGAATTACTACAAGCAGGAAATACCTGTACAACCAACTACCTCATATCCCATTCAGAATTTATACAATTATGAGAACCAGCCCAAGCCCAGCGATGAATGTACTCTACTGAGTAATAAATACCTTGATGGAAATGCTAACAAATCTACCTCAGATGGAAACCCCGTGATGGCCGCGATGCCCGGTACGACAGACACCGCCCGAGCGCTCATGGACAGGAGGAGTGCCGAGCAGAGCCCTTCTATTGGGTACTCCTCGAGGACTCTTGGCCCCAATCCTGGACTCATTCTTCAGGCTCTGACTTTGTCAAATGCCAGTGATGGGTTTAACCTGGAGCGGCTTGAAATGCTTGGCGACTCCTTTCTAAAGCACGCCATTACCACATATCTGTTTTGCACTTACCCCGATGCTCATGAGGGCCGCCTTTCATACATGAGAAGCAAGAAGGTAAGATGTGGTTCTCTGTGTTAAGCAGTAAGTTCTTCAGTGTGCGTGCCAGTGCTCTCCTCCAAGCACTGTGCTCCATTCCACAAGGGCCAGCTGAAGCCTGCGGGGACCCGCCAGGTGACATGAATGCTCCATGCTGTCGACACTAGGGTTCAGGGGTCAACTGATCTTTGTATGCTTTATTTATTGGTAGAAGTTCAGTTCAGATAAACCTGTTGGTGCAAGTGTGTGTCCTAGATCCCAAGGGAGACAGAAAGGAATCGCAGAACGTCTCAGGCCAGTGCTTTACCCCAGGTGTGTAAGGTTTTTGGTGAGGAGGGTGTTTCTGGGCAATCAGGTGTGCACACACAAGTGAGAAGCTTCAGAGAGCCGGGCAAGGGAAAGAGTCACCGGTGTCCCAGAGCCAGTCACTCACTGGTGTAAGGAGTGACACCAGAGTTCCAAATAATGCTCAGTAACCCTGAGGGAAGGGTGTGTTCCTCAGGTTAGTGTGGACGAACTCACAGAAAATATTAAGTGATGATAAAAAAAGTGAGCTGCCAATTCCTTTGGCACTTGGAAGGAAGGCAGGCCACTTGTGAGACAGAGGAAGAGGTGTGTGTACGCACATGACCAGCCCTAGCGATGGCAGAGTAGTCAGTGCTCAGCTACAGCTGGCCAGCCAGGTGTGAGAAGAGCTGAGGAAAGACCTGAAGGGGTGCAAGGCCGGCCAGGCTGAGGCGTGCGGCCTGACTCCATGGGCACTCGTTGGGGGATGAAGCGAGGGACCGTGGATATTAGTAAGCTGATAGTTTTTAGCATGAGTAATCTCTAGAATGCAGTGTGGGTTGAAAAGCAAAACCAAACCAGGCCAGAAGCAGAAAAGTGGGGTGAACTAGAGTTGTGGTAGTGAGAGAGCGGCCGAGGTAAATGATAAAAGAAGTGGTAATTCAGCTAACACCAAACACTTCCTGTGCCAGGCACCACTCTAGTCACTATATGTGTACTTGTATATAACACGTACACACCCACACACAAACACATAAACCTAATTTAATCCTGAGTATAATTTGGAGAGATGTATACTTTCATTATTTCCATTTTTTTTTTTAATATTTATTTTTTGGTTGTAGGTGGACAGAATATCTTTATTTTATTTTTATGTGGTGCTGAGGATGGAACCCAGTGCCTCACGCGTGCTAGGCGAGCACGCTACCACTGCGCCACAACCCCAGTCCCTGCATTTTTATATATAGATAAGGAACAGTGAGGCAGGAGAGGTTAACTTGCCCAAGGTCACGTGGCAAGTAAGGGCAGAGCTGGGACTCAGCCAAGAGTCTGGAGACCTTGCCCATCATTGTCACACTCATCTGTTTCTTGTGCCTTCTAATATCAGGCACTATGCTGAGCGTTTCACAGAAGCCACCTCACAGGATCGCCTCAGCAGGACTCCAGGAGGCAGCTAATGGGGCCCATTCTATGGATGAGGAGACAGGTGCTGGGGAGTGTGAGTGGCTTGTGCCAGGTCATCCTGCTGGTCCAGGACAGTCATGAGAGTGTCTGAGGCTGGAGGCTGCCCCATGGCCTCCTGTCCTCTGCTGCCTCCTGATGAGCTTGAGACAGGGTGGTCATGCCCTGACAGGAACTCTGTAAACTGGGAGGTTCAAGATGGAGGTCAGATAGGTAGAAATGTGGGAAGATGGTTGAGGGCTGGGGATTTGAGACCTCATAAAATATGAAGTGGGAATGTTCAGATAACTGAGAATTTAGGACTCAGATATGGTTTTGCAGAGAAGTCTGTATAAGAATGGTCGTTGAAGCTCTGAGGACAGATGAGGTTTCCAAAGAAAATGTGAGCGTCTGAGAATAAGAATCTCTTGTTAAGTGAGAAAGGGAGGGTTTCATATTGCACACTTGATTTCTACATCTGCTCAGAGCTTTTTGACTCCTAATTTCTTGCCCAAATAACCATCCCTCCCTCAGCCAGAATGAAGGCCAGGTCAGCGGACTCCCAAGGGTGGGGCCCCACGTGCTGTCCACCGGGCCCTGTGCCTTCACTGACCTTGTTCCTCCTTGTGGCATGTTCTCCCCCATCGCCACCTGCCTGTCCTGAATTTCGACTCATTCCCAAGTTCTTCCTTAGTTTTTTCTCCCTTCTCCCTGTGGCCGACCCCTTCTATCAACTTCAAATGTGCTTTCCCTTCCTTTGCGTCCTCTTTGCATGCTGTCCTTACGTGCGGCTTTACAGTCAGAGTGTGGAAAGGACAACTCATGTTTTATTGGAGTCACTTCCCTTTTAGGCAGTGGGGAGGGTGCTTTGCACATGGCCATGGTCCTAGGCAGATCCCCTCAACCTCCCCACAGGACACTTTGCAAGGATAGCTTTGTCCCTCTGATCAGTTGCCACAGGGCTGCCTGGCCAAGTGCCTCTCGCAGGTGGGTACTTGCTAAGTAGAAGTGGAGTGACGTGCAAAGGGCTCACAAGTGCTGCAGTGATGTTTTTAGAAAATGGAAAGGGGATTGGCAGTTCTAGACCTGGGTCTCTAGGTAAAAATGAGACAGGTAAAAATGATGCAATGGTGTGAACAAGTCAGGGAGAGGCTGGAGGCATCAGGAAGAGCAGGTGGACCAGGGGTGGGCAGCGCAGCTGTGGCAGTGATGTGCATAGACGAGTGCTTTGCATTGCCAACTGTGGAACAGAGTCACGCAGGCCATCCGAAACAAAGGAGTTGAATTTGAAGGAACATTACAGTTAAAATCACATATGTACTTAGGCTCTAGAAGGGAAGACCGAGCTCTGCGTAGCACCTGTTTTCCCTTTGCACCTGGAGGCCATGGTGTTCCCTTACGTCACTGGGAAGGTTGTGACATCTTGACTTTTTACATGCATTCTTTCCTACTCTGATAGCTGTTATTAGCAATTTGTATTTTATACTAACAGGTTGAAGACTTTGAGTGAACTTTGACTCAATAGGTATATATAGTATACATTGCCGTTAATGTTTTTATTAAGAAATATTTAATTACACTAAAGGATGTAGAATACTTGGGACTTTAAAACTCTTTTCCTATCATAAATAGAAAAGCTATACAGCCCTTAAAATTGGTGACCCATTGTAGTAATATAAAGAACATTTAGCTGAGAATATATTAATAAGCCTTGTAGGGTTTCCCCCAGTGATCTTAATGGTAAGTGTCTTACGAGTCTTTTCTGCTGAAGGTCAGCAACTGTAATCTATATCGCCTTGGCAAAAAGAAGGGACTGCCCAGCCGCATGGTGGTGTCGATATTTGATCCCCCTGTGAATTGGCTTCCTCCTGGTTATGTAGTAAATCAAGACAAAAGTAACGCAGATAAATGGGAGAAGGATGAAATGGTAAGTTTTTGGTAAGCTGGAGGATTTTGTTGTTTTTTGTTTCCTGTTCATGGTATGTTTACAATAGATATTTAATATATTAAATTAATTCTTTTTAAGTAAACTATCTTTTCTGTGAATTTAGAAATAGTATATATTTTTTTTTTTGGTACTAAGGATTGAACTCAGGGGCACTCGACCACTGAGCCACATCCCCAGCCCTATTTTGTGTTTTATGTAGAGACAGGGTCTCACTGAGTCGCTTAGCACCTCGCCATTGCTGAGGCTGGCTTTGAACTCGCGATTCCACTGTCTCAGCCTCCCAAAGTGCTGGGATTACAGGTGTGAGCCACCGCGCCTGGCTCAGTATAATTTTGATGGAGGATGATTTCTGTTTTTATCTTCCTTTACCAAAGGCAGAAGACTTTGTTATATTCTGACTTAAAAAAAATACAATACACAGCCCTTAAGTTTCACTTTACTATTGTGTATTACAGTTTATTCTGAATCCTTATCTGTATTCAAGGAAATGACTTTGAGTGACCCATGATCTTCAGGCTGTGTCTAGAGTGATTAATTTCAATAGGATCTAGCTTTTGCACCTCAGGGTTTTCTCAGGACTATCTCTGTTCTTGTAAACTAGCGGGGGTGGAGGGCGGTTGCGGGGGTTCATCACACATAAAGGTGCTGTGCTGGAGATCCTGAAGGCGTGCTCCAGCGACTCCGTGTAGCACTGGCTGTCTCCCTTGTCTTGTCTCGAAGGCCAGCAGAGGGCAGCTGGGGCCTGTGCGCTGTGACGCAGCTGCCCACTGGGCAGTGGGAGAGTGCTGGGGCCTCTCCAGCTGCACGGCATCTTCAGGCAGCTCCTTTCCCAGGTTATCGTGCACCAATGGTAAATTGGTTCATGTTACTTCATTTTTCCCTCAGGTGACCACACTGTTTCACAGATTCTGTTTTCTACATAGCATTTCTGTATGCCTTTCCTAGGACATGTGTTGTAGGTATGTCTTAAGTATTTATAAGTAGTCTGTTCTGGGACTTTAATTTATACCTGTTTGTTGAGCATACTTTTAACTCATGTAGTATTTGACTTATTACAGAAATGGTTCTTATTTGGAAAAACATTAAGAGAATATTTTAAAGCAGGCTAGTTCAGAACAATGACATTTGTTATTTATTTAAAAACATGTAAAACATTAGTAGAAAATGGATAGATTCAGTTTTAGAAAAAATGTTACATTGCTATGAAAAACCTTCCAATAACAATTGTCCTTCTTTATAAATCCTATTGCACAATGTATTTGACTCTTTAAAAATTGTAGCATAAAGGTGACTTTAGCATGTCAGCTTTGTTTTTATTTTTTTAAAATGGAGGGTCTTGTTCCTCTTGACATTTCTGATGGTGTTGCGCTTTGGTTCTTGGAGTGCCTTGTAAGCCTGGCCCTCCTTCTTGGTTTGTGTGCCTGGAACTCGGCCCTGCATCATGTTGACCCTCGTGCCTCCCGTTTTCCCGTTTTCTCCTGCTCTGCGGCAGTGGGGTTAGGTGACACCTTTGCACACAGGTGCCTCCAAGAAGAGAGAGTGATGGTGACCCAGGTAGAGAGGTGACATGAACTTTCAAAGAAAAAGGTTCACACTGATGTTTCCCTTACAAGGTGTGAAGTGCTTTTGGAGAACTCTCTGCTAGGCTGAACCGCACTGTTGTACAGATGAAGAATCTGAAACCCAGAAGCATGAAAGGACTTTGCCCAGGATCACACTGTTGGTGATAAAAATTAGTCCTTTGTGTCCTTGTGTTCTGTTGATTTTAGCTTATGGTGATACCTTATTAAAGAAACACAAGGATTTATTTTAATTTTTTAAAAATTATCCAGCATGATTTTTTAAATTGCAGTTTGGCCTATTTTGTCTTAGGATCCAAACAATAGTTGAAAACAGCTCATGTTACCTTGGAAAATGTAGGGTTTTAGTGGGAAATAGTTCCTTGAGGTCTACCACTGAAGTTTTCTTTTGGTGTCCTTTCTTAACTCTTCAAAAAAATTTTTTTTAATTTAAAAAATGAAAAATATATAGTTATAGATATATGTCTATACTTGTCTTACCATTATTCCTTTTCAACAAAAAAAGTGTTTCTCTTTGGATCCTGGTTTAAAAGGAAATCTTTGCACTATTTTTAAAAAAAAATGCTTGGCAGATGGTTCGAAAATGTTTTGTCAGAGTACTTTGAAAAGTTGTTACAATCAAAATTGAATCATGCCTTCCTGCCTTTCCCCCCAAAATAAAGTGGCAGAGTTGTTGGTGATTTTGTTTTATTTTGTTTTGTTTTCACTGTGTAACAGAAATTTGGCATCTTTCTAGTATTGTGAAAAAGTTACATCATTACTAAAGCCTAACCTATTATTAAGGTTGTCATTCACAAATAAGCTTGTGCCAAAGAAATTGGAATTAGCAAAGATTTTTTTGACAGCAGTTGTATTGTTGTGTTTCATGTTAGTCTAAATTTTCTCCTATTTTTGTCAGTTATACTATAATCTATTATCCTGATTACTACAGCTCTGAGTGAAGGGAAAAGCATAATTTCTCAAATTCATAGCTTACTTCAACAATCATTTTTATTTGTTAGAAAGCAAAGCAATTTGGTTCTACATTCTAGCAAATGTGCTTTGATTTGATGTGGAAGTAGGGAGAAAAACTTTATTATAATAACCCTAGTGTTTGTTTTTAGTGTTATAAGGTTTTAAAAATAATTTCATTTGTTTTCATAGTATATGTTTACTTAATTGAAAAGATAATGCTTTTCTACATCTGGAATTTCATTTTATGAATTTGGAAATTAGGTCACCATGATTTAAAACTTCATCAGCCAAATGGAAGATGCCTGTGACCAGCAGATGAGTGCTTGCATTGTGTGTCCTGCCAGAGCTGAAGTTTGCAGTGTGGACATTGATTTTAACTTTATATCCGTGTTCAGGATTCTTAACTTAAAGCTTTATTCTGGATAAAGGTCATTTTATAACTTAGAAAATGAGCATTCAAAGTACATGTTTTACTTTGTTTATATGATTAAATAACTTATTTTATGTTAATTGAAAACAAATGGCCATGATTTTAAAGTTGCCTTTTAGTATTTGTGGTTGTCATTTGAAATTATCCATAACCCTTGCTTTTATTGAGTTTCAAACCCTTTTAAAAACAGCAGCTATGACTCCCCTCCTTCTCCCCATTCCCTGTTTCAGACAAAAGACTGCATGTTGGCTAATGGCAAACTGGACGACGACTCGGAAGAGGAGGAGGAGGAGGAGGAAGACGAGGAGGAGGAGGAGGAGGAGGAGGACCTGATGTGGAGGGCTCCAAAGGAGGAAGCCGAGTATGAAGACGATTTCCTGGAGTATGATCAGGAGCATATCAAATTCATAGATAACATGTTGATGGGCTCAGGAGCTTTTGTAAAGAAGATTTCTCTTTCTCCTTTTTCAACCACTGATTCTGCATATGAGTGGAAAATGCCCAAAAAGTCCTCCTTAGGTAGCATGCCGTTTTCATCAGACTTTGAGGACTTTGACTACAGCTCTTGGGATGCCATGTGCTATCTGGATCCTAGCAAAGCTGTTGAAGAGGATGACTTTGTGGTGGGGTTCTGGAATCCGTCAGAAGAAAACTGTGGTGTCGACACAGGAAAGCAGTCCATTTCTTACGACCTGCACACTGAGCAGTGCATTGCCGACAAGAGCATAGCGGACTGCGTGGAAGCCCTGCTGGGCTGCTACCTAACCAGCTGCGGCGAGCGGGCTGCTCAGCTTTTCCTCTGCTCGCTCGGGCTGAAGGTGCTCCCGGTAATTAAGAGGACTGGTCGGGAAAAGGGCCTGTGCCCTGCCCGGGAGAATTCTGGCAGCCAACAAAAGAGCCTTTCAGGGAGCTGCACTGTGGCCGGCCCTCGCCCTTCCGCATGGAGGGACTTGGAGTACGGCTGTCTGAAGATCCCACCACGGTGTATGTTTGACCACCCGGATGCAGACAAAACTCTGAATCACTTGATATCAGGGTTTGAAAATTTTGAGAAGAAAATCAACTACAGATTCAAGAATAAAGCTTACCTTCTACAGGCCTTCACGCACGCCTCCTACCACTACAACACTATCACTGGTAAGGAGCCCGGCTGCACCCTGTCCCTGAAAAGGAACCTCTGTGTCTGTCACATTGTGTGGGCCTTATAAAAACAGCCTGTCCTTGTGCAGTCCTGGGCTTGATGTGCGTGGTCGGAGAGGAAGCAGAAGAAAACAGAAAGAATTCTTTATTTTCATCTTACGGGGAGTGAGAACTGCTTTGCAGCCTTGACAGCTGGGAGTGTGACGCTCTGTGTGCTCTCCTAGATGTCACTTTGTGTGTGGCAGCCCCAGGGAAGTCTGAGCCCTGCTTTTGCTGTGCTTTCCCATCTTACCCAATACCTTGCTGATGTGCATTCAGTGCTGCTTTTGATTCTTGATTTATTAATATATTCTCTGTGTGTTTCTAAATCTTTTTTATTGTTCTTAGTAGACAAAAAGGCCCCTCTCTTAGGGTCTTAGGGTCTTTTAAAAAATCTGAAGACGGAAAGATTAAAGGAAGCTTCCCCAGGAGGGTTGTGTTGTGCTGGCCCTGGTTTTGCCGTCACCTTCTACTTCTCATTACCTGTTTTTCTCCTCCTTCATTGAATAGCCTCCCAATCCTTGAGAGTAGAAAGGAGAATAAGTCATTAAAACAAAAACCAGCTTCAGCCTGGGAAACAAAATTTATATTTTGTTTTCTGTATGAGAATAGTAAGTGCTTGAATTCAACATATCAAAGCATAAAGTTTGCAGCTTGTATAATCACACTGTGTAGATTAAGATGAGATGCACAATAGAAACCAGAATGGGAAACATTCTCTGGTTCTGGACTAGGAGGACTGATGTAGGTCAAGCCCAGTGTTCTCAGTGGAAGAGGAGTGGTGTGTGGCTCCACGCTCGCTCTGCTGGCTCACAAGGCCGGGGTGCCAGCCTGTCTCAGCCCTTGGCTCTTGACTTACTGATATTCTGGGACAAGTCACTTCATGTCTCTGCCTGCATTTCCTCAGCTGGATGGATTCCTTTAATCACTGAGAAGGTCGAGATGGTGGTTGGCCCTGGTAACTTCACGTTTTGGCAGCCATCCATCCTTGCCCAGGTGCTTTGCTCATGCACACAGCTCCTTGCTATCTCTTGGTTTGTGTCAGATTCAGCATTCTAGTTCAAGTTGAGAAGAGGGCCTCCTTTTCCTGTCATCCTGTGGAACATGTAGAACCCAGCAGAGGTAAAGAGTGGTGTCACTTAGCCACACTTGCTGCAGTGGCTAGGACACTGCAGTGATGGGAGCAGAACTTAGGGTGTGGCAGGTGTGTGTCGGGTCTGGTTTTACTGAAGCAGCAGTGTGTGGGGGAGACGTGAGAGAGTGCCCCGCTCCTGGTGCACAGAACAGCACCCTGTTAGACGTGTCACTTGGCAAATGGCAAATTAGTTTTTGGCCACTTGAAGATTTTATGATCCCAATTTATATTATAATAAATTTACTTAAAATTGTTACTAAAATTTAGTTTTCAGAGGCTTTAGTATGATAAGTAATTTTCTCACTGAGGAAGATATATAAATAGACATTTTTAAAACGGGTCTGGGGATCACACCTCACATCAGTTACATATTCGGAAGGAGAGTAAGTGTTGCTGCACGAGCTGATGGTTCCACCTTGGATCCTCGTGCAGATTGTTACCAGCGCTTAGAATTCCTGGGAGATGCAATTTTGGACTACCTCATAACCAAGCACCTTTATGAAGACCCACGGCAGCACTCCCCAGGGGTCCTGACTGACCTGCGCTCTGCTCTGGTCAACAACACCATCTTTGCGTCACTGGCTGTGAAGTATGACTACCACAAGTACTTTAAAGCTGTTTCTCCCGAGCTCTTCCACGTCATTGATGACTTTGTGCAGTTTCAGCTTGAGAAGAACGAGATGCAAGGGATGGACTCTGAGGTCAGTGCTCTTTAAAACATGTTGAACTCAGGGTTGAAGAAAGCCATCCAACTAGCAGTCTTGGTAATTTGAGCTCTGACTTAATTGCTGTCCAGAGGGACAGCTGAAGGCCAGGCTGCGCTGTCTGTGGGCTGCGCTGTCTCGGGGAGAACTGAGTAGTGACTTGCTGTGGTCAGGTAGGCTTTCGGACTTGACTGCCCACACTCCGGGCTGTTGTTCAAGTGGAGAGGAGGCACAGGGGATTTTCAGCCACCCTTCCGCAGGCTCCCATGTTGATGCACGCCAGAGAAGTGCACCTCTTCCCTCCCCCAGAGCAGGCTTGCCCTTGGTGAAAGCTCAGTGTGGTTATTATACCTTTTCTTTTTAAAATGGATCTAAAATATTTGCTAATATCTCAGGTAAGCATCACAAATGTACATTCAGTTTTACTTGCAATGGGAAATTTTCATTTAAAAACCAAACTTCTAAATTTTTTTTAACTGTTGAGATTTGGGAGGCATCTCCTGTAGGTTCAGCCAAAGGTCCTCTGGTGGTGGAACTAATTGTGATGTCTGCCCACGGTGAACTGTCTAGAGCTTTAGGATGAGAGCTTTTGGGAGAGGATGCTGCTGAGGCCTTGCCAGCTGCTGTGGACTCCAGGGTTCACCTCCACCCCTGGCCCTGGGAGAGCACTCCCATTCCTTATTCTTCCCATTCTGATTCCTTTTGTTTTCTTATTGTATAGATTTCTTATAGAATCAAGGAATTTATTCTTAACTCTGTAGCTGTCTTAGTTGTTCTTGTTTTAATTTGTACCTTCTCTCTTTTCTAATTGCTCCAAACTATTGTGGGGCCATAGTGAATCTCTTTGGTGTTTTGTGAGAAAAAAATATAGGTTTTAAAGCCTAGCCATAGGGTGAGTGTCAAGTGCTGTCCGCTGCACGGCTGTGCAATGGAGGAAAGTCAGTGGGCAGGGCTCCCTGCTGGGCCTTCCTGCAGGGTCCAGGGCTCAGGGCAGAGCAAGAGCAGCCCAGCAAGGCAGGAACGGTCTCACCTGGGTTCTGGAGGCGTTGCTCCTCTCACTCTCTAGGAATATTTTAGTTCAAAGGTTGAAGAATTCACTAAAATTAGATTTATGTTCTCTTTTTGATGCTAGTGGGGCATACTGGTTCCGTTAGGTTTTATTCTTTCTTTTCCCTTTATTTATATAAACACATATATAGAAGTTACCAACACTTACTGAAAAATGTCACAGTCTGGCTTTTCTAGCTTAATATTTGATCTTACGGAAGTCTCCCTGCCTCCTCAAGTTTCCTTTGCTATAAAAGGAGAGGATTTAATTTACTAAGTTCTAAAATTCCTTTTTATTTCAAAATAATGAGATATGAACAGTAAGCATCTTGTTTTTCTAGTTTTCAGCATTATAGAGCAGTTTGTGTGGCTAAGCCGTTTAGAAATTAACAATGTCCTCTGTTTATTTCTTTTGCAGACAATTTGCATTTATTTTAGAATAATTAGAAAATATAAGTGAACAAAAAGAAAATTAATTCAAGTTGCCTAATTATGCTCCCCAAGAAAAAACTAATATAAACATTTTGGGATATATTGTTGCTAACACATATAAACATAAACATGTATAAAACATAAAACGGAATAATGCATAGTGCTCTTTTCACTTAATATATTTTAGCTGACTTTTCATGTATTGATTGGCATTATGGTTTTCAGTAGTGAGTCAGATATGGCTAATTTATGGTCCTTTATAGCTGGATAGTTAATAGTTTTTAATGAGGACTTCTAGTAAACATGGGTGTTTTAAGAAAAATTCTTGAGGCAGAATTGGTGCACCATAGAATTTTGAACTTTTAAAAGGCTTTTGATACATACGTAAAATTTTATCCTATCAATTTTTATTTGCTGTGGAGTACTCTGTTACAGCGAGCATTTATTAAGTAGTTTAATGAAAAGAGAGCCTGAAGGGGAAAATCTTTCAGAAAAAAAAAATCTACCATAAAAGTTGTGCTTTCTTCCCCAGAGCAGAGCACACCCCGCGCAGCCTGTCCTGGTAGTGTCCTGTTGCATCCTTGCGGGGCTTCCTGGGGGGAGGACTACTTCAATGTGCGATTCTTTGATTATTATGAGTGAATTAAAAAAAATTTTTTTAATATATACTTATTGACCTCTAATTCTGTGTTAAACTTGTTTTTGTTTTGATTTAGAAGTAATCTTTTCTCCTTTGCTGGGTATAGATACTAAATGGAGTAGGGAATTTTCTCCTTTTTGTTCCCTAAAGATTAAATGATGTTTATGGAAAACCTATCACAGTGTTGGAGGTGATCCATAAACGGTTGGTATTGTTAGAGTTGTTAGAAGTCCCAGCTAAGAAAGGAAACCCATGCCTCTGGACTGCCTCTATGTGACCTTCAGTTTATGTCACTTTCTCTGTTACAGCTTAGGAGATCAGAAGAGGATGAAGAGAAAGAGGAGGATATTGAAGTTCCAAAGGCCATGGGGGATATTTTTGAGTCACTTGCTGGTGCCATCTATATGGATAGTGGGATGTCGCTGGAGATGGTGTGGCAGGTGTACTATCCTATGATGAGGCCACTAATAGGTATTGCTGGCTCTTTTTTGAAAGAAAAATAAAACTTAAAAATGTCTCGGGTATTACACACATAATTCTTTGATTTTGATCACAGAAAAGTTTTCTGCAAATGTGCCCCGTTCCCCTGTGCGAGAACTGCTTGAAATGGAACCAGAAACTGCCAAATTTAGGTGAGCAAAGCAATGTGTGTGGAAAATAATTAACTGCCTTAAGAGCAAAGGGAGAAGTTCTCAAAATATCATTAAATAATGATTTTGAAAAATATTAATGCTATGGTGTGCTATTACCCAATTTTAGTCTGGCTGACTGCTCTTTCTTTCTCTTTGTTTTTATAAAACAAAGCAGAAGTAAGGAAGGAACGGCAGCCGGTCTGTCAGTGGCGTGCCATAAGTCCTCACGTACGTTTCCTTTGTTCCATGTCAGCTCGTACCCAGGACCCTCGGCCTGCCAGTGCCTATGAAATGCTGATTGACAGTGATAATAAATACTTCTGACTTCTAACTCAGGCTGTTTGGGTTTTTTACAGCCCGGCTGAGAGAACTTATGATGGGAAGGTCAGAGTCACCGTGGAAGTAGTAGGGAAGGGGAAATTTAAAGGTGTTGGCCGAAGTTACAGGATTGCCAAATCTGCAGCAGCAAGAAGAGCCCTACGAAGCCTCAAAGCAAATCAACCTCAGGTTCCCAGCAGCTGAAACCCCTTTTTAAACTTAAAGGCAACAACAGCAACAATAAAAAAAATAGAAAAATAAATAAAACAGAATTAAGGGGAAAATATTTAAATCAAAAAGAATGATTTAAAGTTGGTATTGAGCAGAATGAATGGAAGGCAGAATTTAAAGTTTGATAACAAGATAGATGACAGAATAAAACATTTAACATATGTATAAAATTTTTGGAACTAATTGTAGTTTTAGTTTTTGCGCAAACACAATCTTGTCTTCTTTCCTCACTTCTGCTTTGTTTAAATCACAAGAGTGCTTTAATGACATTTAGCAAGTGTTCAAATAATTATTGACGGTTTTTTGTTTGGTTGGTTTTTTTTTTGCGTTTGTCGGCTTTGCCTAGCATTAGATGGCCATGGAGCTTAAACCTCAAACGGTCCCTAGAATTCCATAGAGTCTGAACACCCCTGGGTTTGTGTGGTAGTGCCAGTCCTGTGGGAGTTGATGCCCCCAGTAGAGCAACGCTGTGGGCGAGAGGAAGCGCATGCGGGTGCTGGCTTTTCTTTCCATGTCATGTCGTGTAAGGTGAAATTCCAGGTGCTGTTACATTTGATGGTAAGGAGTGGACTGTGGGTCAGCATTGGCTGGCATGTTAGTGAATCAAATCTGAGTTTTCAATGCCACGTTGTCTGCATAAAAAAAGGTTCTTGCCTTAAAACCTTCATGGATATTCTTTAATTTCTGAACAAACCATTTATATTCCCTTTGTTCTGTCATGCATTAGACATTGAGATAGAGTCATATTTACAGCTCACTAGTGTACTTGTTACTACAGGATTACACTAGAATTCCTGTCACGTGTGTACGGAAGACATTTTAAAAACCAGAATATGTAGTCTATGAATTTTTTTAACATAATGATAAAAATGATCTTTGACTAAATACCCAGTTTTACTAAAAACCTCCTGCTTGGTAGTTCCACTGATGGAAATGTTTATGGCAAATGATTTTGTCCTGTAGGCTGTTGCTCTAACAAAATGAACCTTAGACATATCACACCTAAAATATGCTGCAGATTGTGTAATTGGTTAGTGGTTGGTTGAAGCAGACAGAGCACCTTGCTGTAGTCCTCTCACCTGCGTCTCCTGCATGCTCTCCAGTGTGGCCTGTGTCTCCCCAGAGCTGTGTTGGCAGTGCCACGGGCGTGGAACGTGGGCAGTGAACTGCCGTGACTTTGCTACATCTGTGATTTAGGCCATTGATTTAGATAAACAAGCTCATTATTTCCATCTTGGGGGGAAAAAAAATTTAGGCATTTGCCTAAGTTTCTTTGATTAGACGTGTAGGCACTCTTCACTTAAATACCTCAGTTCTTCTTTTCTTTTGCATGCATTTTTTCCCCTGTTTGGTGCTATGTTTATGTATTATGCTTGAAATTTTAATTTTTTTGCACTGTAACTATAATACCTCTTAATTTACCTTTTTAAAAGCCGTGGGTCAGTCTTATGTGCCCACCAGTATACCAGTAGAGGTTTGCTGCAATTTGCCCCATTAATTATGCTTGAAGTTTAAGAAAGCTGAGCAGAGGCGTCTCGTATTTTCCAGCACGTCGTTTTGAAGTTGATATTTCATATAATGCTGCATTTATGTTTCAAATTACATTTGTTTTTTTGTTTTTTTTCTGCGCCATCCACTCGCAAAGAAGGACCTCTGCATGTGCACACAGCGGCCGTCAGCTTCCTAAGCAGCCCCGAGTGAAGGGGATGTTGCGCTTCTCCAATGTTTGTTGTCTTTGATCTTAAACTTAAGTTGAGATCTAAATTATTAAATGAGTTTTGGAGCAAATCAATCTAGGTGACTGATTTTAAAAATACTTAATTCTGATTTGAAACCTTAGATGTCTATTTGATTTAGAAAAAAAAGTTATGTGAGGTATCATGGCAAGTTAAAACCAAGCCATTCTTGAATTATATCACTATAAAAGTGTACAAGGAATAGGTGAGGCTGGATATGAATTTTACTTGTGGGGTAATTTGTGATCATATCATAGCTCTCTTGATAATTTATAAACTACCTGATTGCCCGGAGCTTTAGGCTTTCCATTGAATCTAATGCATTTATCCCAGTGTTACAGCATTCTCTTGCCTCTTGGCACCCAAATCAGATTGTTTCAGTTGTGATTCCCAGTGGGAGAAAATCCCTCAACGTATTTTGTAACCTTAAGAAGAGTATTTTATGTTAATACTAAAAAAGTTGAGACTTAAATGTGATTAGGCCATACATTCTCAGGGGCATGAATTTCTTGCTACCATTCAAAATGTTTTATCAACAGCAAACATTAGCTACTACTATTATCCCCGCCTTGGGGAGAAAAAAGAGCTGATATTAATAGTTTGAAGCATTCTATGATCCCCTGGTGACTAAGTCAAAAAAATGAACAATATTAGTTCAACATATGAAATGGTTATGAACGCTTTTGTGCTGCTGAGTTTTAATGCTATCAAGTTTTCCCCAGTTTAGTTTGTTGTAATATTTTGCATCTGTCAATTAAGAAAAAAGTCCCTCTGTTGCCCCACATGCACAACCATGTGTGCATCTTTTGCTCCTGCAATCGCTGCAGGGCAGACCATAATGTGGAAATGGGCTAGCGAGTGGGGCTGTGCCCCGGCACACGGTGAGGGACTGCCGAGGTGCCACTGGACACAGCCGCTGCAGGAATCCTGATGGTGTGCAGGTTGGTTGGCATGGATCCTCACTGTAAATGTTTCCTTTCTTTCATAATATGCTTTCTGCAGTCCTGACTATGCTGCGTTTTGAAGAGCTTTTCCCCTCTGTTCTGTTCATGCACAGATAAGCATTGCACTTGGTACATGCTTTACCTCATTTCAAGGAGAATATGCTTAACTGAGAGGAAAAAAATGTGGTTTGGCTTTGCTGCTGTTTTAATTTGCCGAATTTGAAAAAGATAATTATAATGCCTGCAATGTGTCATATACTTGCACAACTTAAATAGGTCATTTTCGTCTGTGGCATTTTTACCATTTGTGAAGGTATTGCAAAGATTTGTTAACTGAACTCTTAATTATGTTTTAAAATGTTTGTTACATTTCTTTTACATATGTGAAATGATTAAATTTAGAATGACCTCTAACACTCCTGTAATTATCCCTTAAAATACTGCTATTTTTACTTTCTTAATAATAATAGCTTGCCCTCAGAAAGATTCAGATACCCTGCCTAAATAGCAAGAGTCTTGAGACTACTTTGATTCTGTGCGTCCAGTGCATAATCGCAGTCGCTTACCCAGCAGCCAGCTCTTCCAGTCGTTACCTGAAACTGGGTGGTGGCCACAGAATACAGAGAGTGATCAAGATCCAGACCCACCACAGTTCACTCTGAAGGCCCTGTTCATTTAAAACTTTGTATCTTGCTTGGTTTGGGCATCTAATCCTTTCATGCAGAAGTGAAGGCCAGCAAAGACTGGCATCTTTATGTACCTGTGTCTGAGTCATGTTTGAGTCTGTAACTGGTTTACAGTTGTGGCGGAGGAGGAGCTCATGCCATGTGTACCACCCGTGTGGTTTTTTTAATCACATCTAAATAGGTATATTTTTCCAGCCACTGATTGCTTTTCTGAAATTTAATTATTTCCAGATAAATTTCCTTATTTTATATTGTACATGAGAAGTTTTAAAGATATGTTTAAGACCAAGAGTAGTAAAATGATTTTAAAAGTTGTTGGAAGTGCCAGTAGCAATATCTAGGGAATTTGCATTGAGACCATTGTATTGTCCACTAATGGTGAAAACGATCTTTCAAAACTAACTTGTAAATATGTTTTAATCATTGCTTGTTTTTTTTCTAGTCCATATTTGGACATCAACCACAGACAATTTAAATTTTGTAGATGCACTCAGAATCCACTGCAGCAGCAGGTTACAGAGCAAAAACACAAAGGTGAACGGGAGGAAAATCTCTGCCTTTTCTGCTGTAAATAGTGAAGGAAAATGACTAAAATCAAGTAATACTAATACATCGTTTCATTGACAATAAAATCTTTACATCACATGCTGCAGCTGTTTTTTAAGGAACATGATGTAATTCTTTCATAGTAATCATGCTGCAGAAATTTGCAGTCTGCACCTTATGGATCACAATTACCTTTTTGTTTGTTTGTTTTTTGTTTTCTTTTGTAATAATTGTAGACAAGTAAATCTCCAATAAAGTTATGGTCTGTTCACTTTGCATCCTTTTCTTTTTCCTCTCCTGTTTTGACTTTCAAGTGGGTGATAACATTTAAATAATGATAGCAGAAATGGTTTTTAAAATGTTTGAATTCCGTGGTGAGTCATGTGAGAGTGCATATTTTAACAGGAAATTTTGTTTCTTCAAATTCTGCTGCTTGTCTACCAGCAGAATTATAACAATTGTCTTTTATGAGACTTAATACAAGTGTGTTTTTCTGAAATTCTGTCACAGTTGATTAACGTGCTCCAGGTCCTGGATCATGGGTGATGTGTTTGACACATTGCTTGCGTGAACCTAAGTTATTCTGAAGCAAGTGCACACAATGTTCAGCTTCCAGGCTTTTAGGACACATTTCCCGTATTATCTATTAAGAAAGAATTCTGTTACTTCAAGCTTTTGATTTAACCTTTTTGTAAGTAAACTGAGCACAAAGGGGAATCACTTGACTGTACGAAGTTGGTAGGCAGATATTTTTTAGAATGAGAAAAAATTTTTAGTCTCCCTTTTACAATTTTAAATTAATCCCTTCCTTATCCCTCCCGATGGCCCTAAACCAAAGGTGAAAAAAGTGTATGTATTTCAGTCCTAAACTACTTGGGGAAGGGCTGCATGCCTGTGCGTGTTGGTGTTACTGCCCAGAATCCACTGGCTGGCCTGGGCCAAGCCTCATGGCCTCACCTCCTTCCTGCCACTGTTGACTGTGACCTCCAGAGACAAGCAGTTCTCTTCTGTGGCTCCCAGGACCAGCAATAACTAACAGCCTTGCCAAGGGATCACTTTAAGAATCAAAATGGAATGGGAACGTTTTGTGTGTGAGCACCAGGCAGGTTTTAGATGGAGGTGAAGCCCAGGTCACGGCCAGCTCGGCTGTGTGCAGACACAAGGAGCAGATAGGCCTGCAGGCCCGAGAATGCTTCATTCTTTTGCATGTGAACATTCAGTTTTTCCAGCACCATTTTTTGTACCTTTTGACCTTCATCTTATTTTGCTGATGCGCTGCCACCAGTCCCTCTGCTCCCCCAGCTGCCGAAGCCGGAGCTTCCCCTGCGTGCTCTTTGGTTCCGGCTCTTCCCTCTGGGTCTGCTTCCTGCCAGTGCATCAGCAGATTCTGTTGGTTTGTTCTCCTGAACACAACCTAATCCCACATCCACTGCCACTACCATGGTGGAAACTGCTGTGGCCTTTACCTGGGCCACTCACCGCTTCCTGCCTGGGCTTTCCCACTTGAATTCTTTGTCCCTCTCTGGCCTGTTTTCCACCCCTTCTGAAGTGGGAGTGGTCTGTTTAAAATAGACATCCAAGCAGACCTAAACTCCTCCCAGGGCCTCAGGGGCCCCTTGCTCCAGCCGGGGTGGCCTGCCTCCTCCCTCCACCTGGAGGCTTGTGGGCATAACCCAGTAGGTACCAGCTCGTCCTGCTGTAGGGCTAGTTGGACGTGTTGCAGTCCTTCTGCAGCTGAGGCCTGTTCCTTGCTGCCTGTAGCCTTGGGCGAGTGGCTGCACACTGTGCCTGCGGCTCCTCTACCGTGGGGCGGTACCCACAACTGGAACCTGGAAGGCAGTGGGGGGCCAAGAGTGTGGGGCACAGGCCTTGGTGGAAAGGTCTTAGCCCAGCTCCTTCCTTGTGGTTCAGGCTCCCTCCCCCCACCTGCCCCGTCTCAGACAGGACAGCCCAGACAGGACAGCCCGTATTTAACATAAGGGAGTATTTAACTTAAGGGAGCCCACTACACTGGCCCAGCGGTCGGGACGAGCCACGCATCCAGCCATCTTATCCTCTCCCGAGGGTGCTATTGTCTACACATGTGGTGGATCCAGTACCCAGCACCTGGCTCAAATTGGAGAAAAGTATTCAGTTCTCAAACCTGTTTATCTAAACCCAGCCGTAAAACAAGGAACCTTACACTGCTGTGGGACCAAAAGTCATTTGTTTTGCATTTGCCTCTGTGGCCCCTGCCCCAGCCATTTACCTTATGCCAGCAGTTACCTTGGTGCTTCCAAATATTCTAACACCAGCACACAGGTCACCGCATTCCTCAGGATGAGAACATTACGGACTATTTCACTTCAGCACTGCCGTTTTTCCTTACAGTTGAAGTGGGGCGGTGATAGAAAGTACGCTGACCTTCAGGACGCAGCCCCAGTTTTTACGTAAGTGTGTAAGTGCAAGGTACGCCCCAGCGGACATGCTGGGAGGTAAGGCAGGTTATGAGAGCTGTAGCCTCTTCAGTCCCTAGAGTTTGGGTGGTAACTGCAGGTAGGTGGGCGTGGCTGGCAGGGAGGTCACAGGTGAGCCCTGCAGGGTGCATCCTTCTGGGTCCCTGCCCCTGCTTCCTGGCCTCCCTGAGCTGACAGCTCTCCTCCACAGGGCCCTTCCCCCATGACATGCTGCCTCCCGCCATGGGCCCCGGAGCAGTGGAGCTTATTATCTGTGGACTGAGACCTCTGAAACCCTGAGCCCCCAGTAAACTGCCTCCTCTAAGTCCTTGGTGTTTTTGGTCACAGTAACTCAAAAGCTGGGTAAAATACAAGGGTGCATGTGCACATGTGTGTCCATGTGGATCGTATCGGGGTGAGTGGAAAGAAGGCTTGTGGAGTCCACAGCAGGTGGAGGGATGAGTCTCTGCCTGTCCAAGCGGACCTGCTGCGGACCTGCTGCGTGTGTTAGATGATATACGAGAAGGGCGGGAGTTACCATCCATAAATCCTGGATTAGAACACACATTGGCCTTAAGGCCTCAAAGATTTCAAGTAAGGACTCGGGGAACTGAATTACAGCGCATGTGCCCAGTCTGTGCTAAATGTTTTACACGTTTATTGCCACTTATCAGTCCAGTTGCAAACGTGGCTACTTTGGAGGGAAGAGGGTTATAGGGGTCCACACTGGGGTCTGGAGCCACACCATCTCCTCCAGCACGGGTGGCTTTGCAGAATGCTTAGGCTGTCCCCCTTCACACCCTCACCCTTACAGTGTCAACAAGGAGCTGCTGGGCTGAATGCACTCACAGGGGCGCTGGGTGTGGTGCCAGTGGAACTCGCCATCTCCTGTGCTGACCTCTAGTCCTCGGCTCAGCTGGCAGCTGGCAGACAAGAATGGAATACGTAAGATAGAAACAGCCCTCCCTTCTCTAATGCCTACAGCAGTTTCCTACTTGAGCTACCCACCCAGGTTAAACTCTTCCCTCCCAAGTTAAACCCCAACTTTCAACTCCTAGAAGTGACCTTGGGCGTCACAACCAGACCACCAATCCCTGCCTGACACAACCAGCCTGAAATAACCAATCCATAGTCCACGACGCCTTTACCGCACGCAGGCCCTGTAAAATCCCATGCCCCGCACCCGCTCTCCCCTTTTTTTCCTCCCGGATGTCCACCTGCACTGATCCCCGTGAATAAAGCTCTCCTGGTCGCATGAGGTGTGCTGTGTGTGGTCCGGCCGTAACCCTTAGGGAACAGGCAGCCACTGGAGAACAGGAAGCCAGGACTGCGCCCTGACCGTGCACCAGAAACAAGAGCAGGTTTGCTTTTGTGTAATACTCAAATTTGTGTGTTTTTTGAAATAAAGGTGCGCACATTTGGATGTATATGTACACAAGAGACGTTTCCTGTTGAGAGGAAAGCTGAACAGGGCAGGTACAGAGCCTGTGGCTCCCCGTGTAACCTCGATCCTTTATCTTCCAAAGGAGAAGGGAGCATCCTGGGTTCCTGAGTTGGAACCTCCCCTCCTTACCTAGCTCACATCAGCCTGCAGTAAGGGACGTGCCCAGTGGCCACGGGAGGGCTGTGTGCACCAGGCCAGGCTTGGGAAGATAAGCCACCCACACCTCACTTTAAACCCCCTCTGCCTGATCAACGAAAAGCAAGTCCCTCTATTTTGAAGAAAAAATCCCCCCGAAGCCTCATCTGTGATGCTGTGAGTTGTCGTCATAACGGGTCCGACACTGAGGATGCTTCTCCCAGCATCCTGTTGGAGACCAGGTGACTTGGAAAGGTTTGGAGCCTTTTCCTTCAGAGTGAGAGACCCCCCTCCTGCCTCCACACGGCCTTGCGGCAGAAGTGTGGCCAGAGCGGCCTTTGCCCCCTGCAAAGTGAGCAGTATGCTTCTTGAGCTTAGGAAGCTCCTCTCAGGCCTC
>CM053401.1:8746348-8774861 GCA_028644305.1 Xerus rutilus
GGGTTCCATCCCAACAGTGCAAAAGCAGGAAAAGAAAAGAAAGTCACTGGGATTGAAACCTGTTAGGACTATGCACGACTCACTGGTCCCCCAGGGTCTGGACTTCCATCATATCTGCACTCTGTACAGCAGCCCCTGCATTCCAGCCTGCCACCTGCCCTGGGTAGGTGAGCAGCCCTAGAGGTGGTAGCATTACAATGAGGGCTTTGAGCACCTCCTCGTGAGTTATGATGGGGTGCCCTGGTGAAGGGTAGAAGGTATTTGAGGTCCTTCCGGATCAAATGTGAGCTATTACGAAAACGAGACTCCATTTAATAGGGGATAAATCTTGATATTGTAAGTTTAATATAGTTTGATGGTTGTAAATCTAGTGAATCTACTGTAGGAATTTGCTGTGTGTTGTATTTATGAAATATTTAGCCAGGTGTTTTTAAAGGTTTGGCTTTTCTCCTAAGGTGCTAATGTTTATGGGCTTAACAAGAGAGTTTTTGCTGGTGCCAAGTGTGCTGCTGAACAGGGCCTTTGAAAAAGAAATGTATTTATATTCTAAGGGAGCTCTTAGTTAATACACTGACAGCCAAATCAAGAAGTAGATTGAGCTGATGAATATCTTTTAAGATAAGAAAACCAGCGGGTAAAAGCAAGCTTGTGTCTGATGCTTGGATTGTCAGTCTTTGAAAGAAGTCCACACACAGGGTTGAAGTAGTGGCCACGTGTGAACGTCGGGGCGAGCCCCTCTGGTGGCCAGGGGGCCCTGGTTTTGTCCCTGTCCATGAGCATTTGTTTTCTATTGCCGTGTAACGAGCCACCGCATTTAATGGCCCGGATCCCATGTTCATTATCTCACACGGTGGCTCAGTCAGCCCACTGGGAAAATCCCCGTTCCCCTAAAGGAAAACTCCTTTCTCCTTTGCCACCTAAGGAGAAAGAATGTCCTTACCTGACCATGGTAAGGACATTCTTCATGTCCCTGGGCTCCACCCACACTCAGGTGGGTGTTAGCAAGGTGTGCACACCAGGAGCAGGAGTCACGGCCTGCCACGCCACTGAGTGACCTTAACCTCTTTGAGCTTCTCATCACACAGGGATGGTAATCCCCACCTGTCCCCGAGGGCTGTCATCAGCCTTGAGGAGGTAAAGGGGTGGAAACCTGGCACCAGGCTGGAGAACCCCTGGTGCTGTCTGCAACGTGCCTGGGGCAGGCAGGGGGTACCTGGATGAAAGACTTAGAAGTGGACTGTCACCAGTGAACTGCTGCTTCCGCCCCAAGATAGCAGCAAACACAACCGGATGTGGGAAAAAAGTAAAAATTAAAAAATGAAGACGCCACAGACAGATCCTCCGTCCTCTCTCCTTCACTCCGAGAGCTCAGTGCATGGGCGCCGGAGCCGCTCCCAGTCCACTTTTCCAAATCCCCACGCTCCATTATGACCATGGACATCTTTTTTGGATTAGAAATAGATGCACTGCCCATTTATTTTGCTCATTTCCTCTGGAGGAGCATTCTTTAGGACCGGGAAGACACTACAGGTCACCACGAGTGCCACTCAGGGGGCCCTGAGCCCTCCCTCCCCACAACTCCCCTCCCTCTCTCCCATCGCTTCCCCCATCACTGCCTGGTTGGCGATTGATGCACAGCCCCATCACAGACAGATAGGGAAGGGCAATTTTTTAAACAGATGCCGTGGGGTACGGCTAAGCCATTGGTGGAGCAGTTTCTGGAACACAGATAACTACTTTCGCCGCTGTAATAAGGCCTAGGTTGCACGCCTTGATTACAAACGCAGGGAAGTGGAGGGCAAATCCATCTTATTTAAAAGTGTTTTAGTGTCAGCAAACGTGTTGCGTTGCCATTAAGAACGTCTCTGCGAAGGACACGTCCTCCTTGAGGTTTTTAATTTGTTTGAAGTATTTTGCTAAAACAGAATTATGTTGGAGTTTATATAAAAGTAGAGAATGACATGAAAAGTTTTAACTTAAGCAGCAAAATATAGAGGCTAATCTTATTTAAAAGTAATATGTATGTCTTGATTGAGTGCCCAGATACGCTCAGCTGGGACTTTTTAGTGGAATCGGGTCTAAGCTGTTACACTGAGTTATACCGAGAAGGTTTTCCTGAGCTTACATTGCCAGACCTGAAATACTCTTGTGGCTGCATTTAATAAAGAAACGAAAGTCTTGAGTAAGGGGGATATGATTTTTTATGACAGAAGGAATGCAAATAACTTTTAGTCTCATTGCCTTGACCGGGTTTGGTTTGATTTGATGGAGTTTAATAATGACTTATAACCTGTGCTGACAATGTGCAGGCCCGCACAACGTCATTTAACTCATTTATTCTGCTTGCTGTAAAAACAAAGAGATGGCAAATAAATATAGGGAACGCTCATTGTTTGTCAGAGGGCCCAAGCCAAGAGTTTTCAGTGACCTTTTAAAATATAGTCCCAGGCTAGTACTAAAATGTCTGTCACTCAACATACACACTTGCACGCTCTGGCCTTTTAACCCACGCAGCTTGTGTTTTTCTCTTGCAAATGGGTGTATGAATTTCCAATCAGCTGCAGCGATTTAGGCTTTTGCATTGGAGGATTACTGTAAATTGCAGCCTGACAATTACAATACACAGGGCGCTGGCGAGTTATTAATGGGCTCGCCTACTGATGGCCTTTCAATGCAACCTCAGACCTGCTGAGCCGCAGCCTAATTGGATCCAGGGGTGGAGGCCCCTGCGGATGAGGCGGGTGGGGAGCCGGGCTCCCTGGGACCCCGCCTCCGGCAGAGGAAGATATCAATTGATTATGTATGGCTCCTGTCCGCCACGTCGGATCCCGTCCTCCTCCTCCTTAATGACTTGTGTTGGCTTAAGGAGCTCTGTGCTATTTGACAGCGTCAAGCTCAGCTGACAAAGACCAGCAGGTGACTTTAACTGAGGACTTGTATTGCAAGAGACTTTATGCAGGACAGAGCAACAGTCCAACAGACACAAAAGAGGCCTGTAAAAAAAAAAAATCTGCAGGCATTCTAGAAGGAGACCGAGACCAGACCTGGGGTTAGCTACTTGACTTTCGTTTAGTTTATACTTTTTCACCCCTTCAGTGGTGGGATCAGGAGGGAGACCCCCTCTCCCACCTCCCCTGCCCCTGGAAATGCTGCAGCCGTCTCTCTTTTCTTGAGTTTCAATATTTATCTTGAGGGATGAATTATGTCCAGGCATAAATTATGTTTGACACATCTTGAGGCTGGGGGGGAGAAATTAGATTTTTCACTGCTCTCAAAAACATTCCGCAGAACACATCACGCTCAGAGTGCATCCTGAGAGAACCAAGCGTGCTGTTTAGTTTTACAAAATTAAATGGACGGCCTGTCTGAGCGTCAGAGGTTTGGAGGATAATGATCAGTGAGTGAATGAATGAAAAATAAAGATGACGGCTGATAGGATCGCAGGCTCTGAGCCCTGGGATGATGGAGGACTACGCTGGGTCCAGCCGGAAAGCGCCCCACTGTTAGGGTGGGTTAGAGACTCTTCCAAGGAGGCCATTGTTTTGGGAGGATTGAGCAGGCTCAAGGCCTGGTCCCACCCAGGTGGTTAGGCCTCTGATGTGCACTCTGTGCCAGGGCCCAGGAGGCATTGTGTCCACTTTCTTGGGCATTAGATGGACAGTCCAGCCTGACCTAGCACCTGGGAACTCCAAGTGCTCTCCCACACCCTCTGGTCCCCCTCTGCACCCCACACTTCTGCCTCACCCTACTTTTCCCCATTGTCCAAATATGCCAAGGATTTTCAGGCTTCTGATCTTGAGCCCAGGCTACTCTCTCGGCCTGAATGTCTCTCCCTCCTCCTTCCGTTGTCTTGCAAACATCTGATCTAGTTTGGTCCTGTCCTCCAGGAAGTTTTCCAGGTCCTTCTTCTCCTTCCTCCAGTCATTATTATTCCAGAGCCTGCACTACTGTCCACAAAGGGACAAAGAAGTACTTGGATGCCCAGGGTGACCAGTCGGAACTCTGCATCCCAAGGCAGATCCCAACGATGTCCCAAAGTTTGAGGAGAGGGAGTGAATTCTGATGGAGGTAGAGAGACAGAACCAGGGGTTGCCTTGAAAGGGAAATGGAGTGGCTGGGGGGTGGCTGGTGGGTTCAGGCTGCGCTCAGGGAAGTCCACTGGGCACCAGGGCCAGGAATGTCGCCAAGGACTGTTGCTTTGGATTAACGACACAACTGGAAAACTCCAGGGTCTGGTCAGCCTAATAGCCTTGCTTGGTTCACAGGTCAGGAACAACCCCTTGGATGAGCAAATCCATATAAGGTCTTGGCTTCAACTTCTCTCCCTCTGCTCTGAAGAAAAGCCTCCTCCTTGCACCTGGCTGGCCCTGTCCAGTGCTCGAGGCTGTGCATCCTCTGAGGAGCCTTCTGGGCTCCTAGTCGCAATAGGCTGTCCATCTCAGTGTGCCTGGCATGCTCTGTCAGTCTTATGTCTGACATGTGGAGCCTGTGGTAAGCTGCTTGGGGGTGGTTCTGGGCCAGATTCATGTCTGCATTGCCCAGGGCAGACACAGCCTTTGGAATGAATGAGAAGCATAAGTACAGGCCTTGGTCCCCAAGAACGATCTTCATCCACAGCTTTGAGAAGTTGAGTTGCTTTTCTTTTCTTTTCTTTTTTTTTAAAATAGAAATGTAGAACCCTTTCATGATTATTTGTCCATCAGGAACTTTTCTAAGGTAGCTCAGCATGCTAATTCAGGTTATCTTGTTGGCTTGCAAAACCCCTACGGTGGTGCACTATGTGGGGTTGGAGGTTTCTGCCAGGGAGGTGACCCCAGTCCAGTTTGGGAGGTGATGCTCACCGGGAGACAGCCACGCAGCAGGGACAAATGCTTCTGAGACAACAGAGAGGAGCACTGGAAGCTTCCATTAAAGTGGAAGGGAGGTGGGACTCACATCGGGGGACCTCAAGTAAAGCCTGGGGTCTGGAGAAGCGGTGGGGATGGCGTTCGAGCCTCTGGGTCACTTCTGAGAGGAAGGAAAAGGTGAGAACTCTGTGGTCTCCTAGTGGTGCGGCAGGTATATTCTGCGGCGCAAGGACTGTCTCAAGGCCTCTGTTACTTCCTCCAGCTAGTCCAGAGCCTGAAACAGATTTTCAACACATTATTTATGGAATGAATGACAAACGTGTGGAGTGGATCAAAGTCCACATTTCAGCCCGCCGCTGAGCCCCAGCCTGGCGCCCACACAGTAGGCCTACAGTTTCCTCTGTTTTTCTGCATCTCTGCCAACCTCAGGCCCCACTATAGTTTGGATCCAGAACATTCCTCAAAGGCTCATGTATTGAAGACTTCGTCCCCAGCTTGTGGACAAAGGGAAGTCGTGGGAACTGCCGGAGGTGGGGCCCTCTGGGGAAAGGTGGTCACTGGGGTTGTGCTTTTGAAGGGTGAATCTTGCTGGGGCTGCGTACTCTCTGGCCCCCAATCCCTTTCTTTCTGTTTCCGGGCCGCCATGAGGGGAACAGCTCTACCCCACCCCTCATTCCCCACCCTGAAGAGCTCCCTCACCAGAGGCCTAAAGTGACAGGCCGAGTGACCACAGATGGAAACCTCTGAAACCATGAGCTACAATAAAACTTTCCTCTTTTAAGTTGATTTGCTCAGGGGTTTTGTCACAACAACGGAAAACTGACTGACATTGCCGTCTCCTTCTCCCTCAGGAACCATCTTCCCACCGGCCGTCACCACCATTTGTGCAGACTCTGCCCTTCCTCTGTCCCACCAGGGCCTGTTTCACAGTCCTATGTGGTTTTTCCATCTTCTTCTTCCCTCTCCTTCCATCCTTGTCCTGGGCAACTACCAGAATTTTTGTACAAAAACCCGACTCAGAGCACATCAAGCCCCTGACCACCCAGACAGCCTCCTCTACTACCCTTCCTCCATGCCCACTGCCCTGCCCACTTCCTTGCCCGGGTTCTCACTGGCCCACCATGGCCTGGCTCTGTCTCTCCTTCCCCGCCTCATCTCTCTGGAACCTTCTGTCTGCCCTTCCTGTGGACATGCAGGACTGGGCACCGTCCATTGGCTCCATACCCACCGACCCTCAGTCTGCTGAGGTGAGTGGGTTGTTTGGAGAGGAGGACGAGAGGGAGAGGCCATGTGACAGAGAGGGGAGCAGGGCCCTGGGTGTAAGCCAGGCTGGCATAGAACCTGACTGTGCCCATTAGCAAATGGGAATCGTGTCTGACCTTTGAACTGATTTTCTTCTCACCACAAAGGGGACCATGCCAGCACCTCAGGACAGTGTCCCGAGAGCTTAGCACAGGGCCTGGTACACAGCAACCATGAAATAAACGTGCCCATTGTGGTCTGTCTGTGTGTCTTGTAGTCGATGATGCATCTCTGCCAGCTATCCACCCTCTGATGGGAGAAGGGCACTCATTGTGACCGTGTGCACTTAGATTCATTCTTTCTAAAGGGCCCAGCCCTTGCGACCACGAGCACTGGAGCTGCCTGGAGTGGAGGCCCAGCTGGGAAGACTGCATGCCAAGGCACAGCCAGGTCAGTTCCCCCACAGCCAAACTGGCCCCGAGATGTCATCATCACCCTGGCCCCTTCTACAGCTGTGCTCAGGAAGGCCTCTTCAGGCAGGTGTGAGCAGGAGGTCTGGCCAGGTTGTCTCTGACCTTGGGTGGGTCGAAGTCATCCTGACCCTTCTCTCTCAACCCTGGGATGGGAAAAGAGGGATGGCGGGCAACCTTCCTGCCTGCTGGGAAAGCCCTTGGAGGAGAGATTTTTAGTTTCAAACTCCTGCCAAAGACACAGTGATGGATGGGGTTTTTCTGCCTTTGCCCTCCCCCACCTACCCCAGTTGGATTCTGCATTTCCAAGCATCAGGCTACCGAGGGCTAGGGGAGGGGTGGGGAGGAGGACACCACAGGGGTGTGGGTGGGAAGAGGAGAGGCCCGGTTTGCATGGGGTCAGGAACTCACAGAAGAGGGCACAGTCTTGGAGGGTGGCCCCGTCGGTGTCTGTCTTTGCAGATAGCAGGGCACTGCTTCCTCCCACATGTGAGCCAGCCTAGCCCCACTGAACAAGGCTCTAGGAAGAAGCGCCCAGAAAGGGACTGTCAGGGGAGCTGCAGCTGGAGCCCTGGCCCGAGTGGGGCGTGGGGACCGTAGCTCAGACCTGAGACGAGCACATTAGCGGGGCTGGGGCTGTGTTGAGTATTTCTTCTGCCCTTCTTAGGGAATCCCAACCAGGGGGCTCCCTCCTGGCTTGGCGGGAAGAAGCTACAACACGAGGTCTGTGCAGGGGCTGCAGATCTCCCGTGCAAACCTGGCTCCTCTCCCTCCCCAGGCCACTTGTCGGCGGAGATGGAGGTGCTCGTCTTCCGTGTTCTCTATTTTTCTTCTCCAACATCTTTTAATTGCAATTACCCTCTAGGCAAAAGGAAGAAGTAAGAACAGAAGATTTTGAACAGTGGTGTATAGATGCAAGGAATAAAGCAGGCAGGAGAGCTGGGGGACACCCGGGTGGCAGAAGCCATCTCCTGTGTGTTGGAGGGAGATGAGAGAGGAGGTGGCCTCAGAGTGCGAGACTTGCAGGGGAGGGTGGGTCCTCAGAGTCTGGAGACAAAGATCTTGTACCTGCGGTGATGCCCTACCATTTTGGAATAATGTTGGATACAAGTAAATACTTGCCAGTGATGGTGGTGAAGGTGGTGACGATGGAGATGCTGGGGATTCTGATAGTGGTGCCCATTGTGCTTTGAATCTGGAATGTCCTCCAAAGCTCGTGTGCTGAAGGCTTGGTCCCCAGGGCAGCAATGCTCAGAGGTGGAGCTTCGGGGAGGTGACTGGGTCACGAGGGCTCTGGCCTCATCAAGGATTGATCCACTGATAGCCAAATGGGCTACCAGGAGGAGGGGACACTGTGGGATGTGGGATGTGGCTGAAGGAAGCTGGTCACTGGTGGTGGTGGTGATAGTGATGATAGTGCCCCCGGCTACCGTGAGCCAAACAGCTTCCCTTTGCCACACCCTTCTGCCATGGTGTCCTGCCTTGCCTCGGGTTCACAGCAGTGGAGCCAGCGGACCACAGATTGACACTTCCGTAACTGTGAGCCAACATAAAGCTGTCCTCCGCCAAGTTGTTTGCTCAGGTATCTGTCATGATCATGTTCATCGTCACTGGACACAGTGATGATGGTGACTATGATGGTGGAGACAATGATGGTGGTGGTGATGGTGATGAAGATGGTAGTGAAGATCAAGATGGTAATGATGGTGATGAAGATGGTGGCGGTGATGAAGATGGTGGTGGTGATGATGATGGTGGTGGTAGTGATGGTCATAATGAAGGTGGTGCTGATGGTGGTAGAGATGGTGGTGATTATAAAGATGGCAATGATGGTGATGAAGATAGTGGTGATAATAATGATGGTAGTGGTGTTGGTGGTGGTAGTTGTGATGGTCATAATGATGGTGTTGGTGTTGTTGGTGGTGATGGTGATGAATATGGTGGTGGTGATGATGGTGGTGATAGTGATGAAGACAGTGGTGATGGTGGTAGTGGTGATGGTGGTGGTGGTGGTGGTGATGGTAGTGGTGATAGTGATGAAGACTGCGGTGATGATGAAGATGGTGATGAAGACGGTGGTAATGATGGTCATAATAATGGTAGTGGTGTTGGTGTTGGTGTTGGTAGTGATGGTGGTGGTGATGGTGATAAAGATGATGAGTGTGGTGGTGGTGGTATTGATGGTGGTGGTGTTGGTGGTGGTAATGGTGATGAAGACTGATGGTGATGGTGGTGGTGGTGATAGTGATGGTGGTGGTAATGGTGATGAAGACTGGTGGTGATGGTGGTGGTGGTGGTGATAATGGGTCATAATGATGGTGGTGGTGGTGGTGACTGTGGTGAATGTGGCAAGGATTTTAATGATTATTTCAACTCACTGTGTGACCTTGGGTAAGTCTTTTGTCTTCACTGGGTCTTAGTTTCTTCATTTATAAAACTAAGAGGTGAAACTTTAGTCTCCTTCCTCTGAGATTCTAAGAAAGGGTACGAAGGATATAAGAAAGAAAGAGGAAAACAGGTGAGTGGGGACCAACAAGGTAGAGGGAAAAGGTTTGTCCAGTCATGAGTCAAAGGGGACCTCTTCTGACAGTGTCTCTCATCCCTGGACTGGGAAGTCGTCCCTCTGGGTGGAAGGAGGAAGAATTTCCTTGCCTGGTGGGACTGGGTCACCAGAGGGGCCCTGCCTGTGTGGACAGCACCTGCTTCCCCAGCCCCCAGAGTGCTCACCTGCTAATCACATCGAGCACCGCCTTCACCAGCAGCGCCTCTCCACAAGATCACTGCCCCACCCCCAAAGAGTCTGGAGCAAATCATTGAATATCAGGTTTCCAGCCCCTGGGGGATGAGTAGGTGCTAAAAAGAGGCCAAGCTGGATTTGTCAAAAACCAATCAGCTCTCACACATAAATGTCCCTCTTGGTGCAAGCGACTAGCCTGACTAGCCTGGTGTGTGAGGGTGAGAGGTGGTGGGAGGGGTGCAGAGCGGGGCTCTGGGAAAGTGCTTAACCCCAGGGCACCAATTAGTTGCCCTGTTTGGCCCCCAGGTGAGCCGGGGAAGGGCCCAACTGTTGGGCAGGATTAAAGCCCAAAAAATTACTCTGGAAAGCACCTACAAACCCAGTTCTCCACCCTGCTTCCAAGGTCCTGAAGCCTGGGCTCTCGGCCGGCAGCCCCCTCCATTTTACTTGCCTCTTACGAGGGTCAAACGGGCCCCTGGTCGGAGTAGAACTTTCCAAACTGTAAAGCACCCAGGAGATGCAAGGCCTCTAGGCGTTTCTTGGGTCTGAAATATGCTCAGAGTGACCACTGATGCTCGGCCCTTGCCCAGTGGCCTCCTCTCTCCCAGGTCTCCCTCCGACTCATGACCATGCCCTCTGCCTGGCCCTGGCTCCCCTCCCGGGCTTCACGGGCCTTGGTTACTCCGTGGCTCACAGGCCTAAGGCTCCCATCAGTCTTTCTCTCTCCCAGACCTGTTCATTGTCCATCACCTGGACATCTCCCCTTCCGTGACCCTCAACATCAATTCCTGGAGAACTGATCACATCCATGCCCGTCCCAGGCCTCCCAGCACTCGCCCTCCTTTGCTTCCTGTCTGAGTAAGGGCACCACCATCTGGCCAAGTGCCCATCAGAAGCCAAGAACAGTCGCCTCTCCCTCCTCTCCTCACCCTGGCCCAGTGAGCCCCAGCCCCGCCACCTCCTCCTCCATCCGAGCTCTGGCGTGGTCTTCCCCAGCCCAGCCCAGCCACAGGCGGATGCCCCTGCCCTCCCATTCCTTCCCTGCTCAGCCACCCCAATGGTCTTTCTAAATTCCAAGCCTGGCTTCACCCCGTCACTCCCAGGAGACCTCTGACCCCTTGGGCTTGTTCCCTGAACAGGATACTAGGGGACCTGCTTGGTAGCCTCTGTGGTAGGTGCTGAAAGGCCATCATCCGGGGAGTTTTACTTCCCTACCATCCCAAGCAAGCCCCGTAGCACCCAGGCCTCCTCCTGCCCTGGGGATAATACAGTCCAACGTGCCTGGTTGGTGGGAGGTCCTTAGGAGGCAGGACGAGTCCTGTGTTCACACACAGGGGCGTGGTTAACTCAGGTGTTCCTGTCCAACCGGGATCCAGGGGACACAAGGAGATGTGGGGAAACCTGGGGACTGCTGTGTGCTATCAGTTTTGCCCAATTCCTGGTGGGGAGGGGGAGCCCAACACACCTTCCTGTTAACCAAACGTGGACATAAGGCACCTATGCAAAGGATAAGCACAGATCCGGTGGACATTCCTGGTGCTCTGCCCAGATCTCACGCTGAGCACTTTGGGGTTGGCTGCCCTGCTCCCAGGTGCAGCTCTGGGCTTTCCCTGCTCACAGCTTTCTCTGGCAGCAGAAGATCCTCCGCTCACTGCTCTTCTGGCCAGAAGGGCCCGAGGATCACCAATCGCTGGCAGCAGGCTTCAACCAATGAGCTGCAGGATTGGGGTATCAACACCGCAGTCTCCTTGCTTATGGGGGTGGGGCTGGAGGCTGCCTGTCTCCAGGGTTCCCCAGCAGGACTGTTCGTGGTCCACTGTGTGGGGACTGTGATGTGGCTGGTTGCTTTCCCTTCCCGTCTCATTTTCCCATCCCGCTGATGGAGTTTCTGGGATCCCGACTCCCCCTATCTGAACTACCCACACCCAGTCTGCTTCCAGGAGATAGGAACAGAGACAGAAGCCATCCGCCAGCAGCAGCAAGAAAAACAACCATAAGGACAGCAGCCAGTCAGCACGCTGATCATTGCTCATGCTTGGGTTCTCCTAACCGTCTCGTTTCTCCTGTGCAGTGGGCACTGCTGATGGATGAGAGAGCAGAGCTGCGTCACTAGGCTGAGGCCTCACAACCAGGGTGCAGGCTGGAGTCCAGTCCCAGGGGTGCCTGGGAGACCTTGCTCAGACTGCAAGGCCAACATCTAGTTTGATGAGTGCTTTTTGGTAGAACTTTCTGGAAGCACAATGCTGGGGAAGCCCTGCATGGGCTGAAATTCAGGTGGTCTCCCAGCAAAGGCTGGGCTGGGCAGGGGCTTGTGAGATGGAGTCTGACCGTGGAGGCTGTGCCTTCCTTTCTACTACCTGATCTCTCGCTGTCCCACTCGACAGGACGCAAGACTTGAAAGTCACTTCACTGCCTCAAGCTGAGAAGGAAACAACAGCAGAAGGGTGAGGGTGTGCGCAAGTGGCTCTCAGCCCAGGACCAGGAGGCTGCCAACCCTGCTCCTCGTGGCCCCCTGGAAGGCAATGCCTGCTCCCTTCTACCTGAAAGCATTTATCGAGGAAAGCCTGACATTCAGATTTTTATGATATGGCCCTTTAATATATCGATCACTATTTAGAAGTGTTTACAATCCACCCCATCTGGGGGCTACACTTTTCCCACAGGCTACCAGCTTGTGACCCTGGCTATCAAGTGATATGAAGATGCTACTCTGAGACAAGGAGCATCCATCTTTTTGACATGGAAACCGAGGTACCTGAATTCCATTATGGCAAGGGGAGGACGGAGCTCAGCCCAGCTGAGGGGATGTAGGCTGTTCCCTGACCTCTCCCTCAGAGTTGGACCTCCCAGGGCAACATGGGGAAACCAAGGCTGACGAGGGAAGAACCCCAAGGCCTCCTTTCCTGTGCCAGAGATGGGAAGAAAAGAAAAACTCCCCTCCTGTTTCCCTGGTCATGTCCCCACCCCTGGTCCGACTCTGGTGGGATTGCAGGAGTGCCTTGGCTTGGGCTGCTGCCATGGGAACCCTTGTCACTGGCCTCTGTGGGTGGCTCTGCCCACTGGTTTGTTTTTAGGGACTGGGGCTGTGGGGTCTGCTGAGAAGTGCCAAAGCCCCGGGTGAGTGAGTCACCAGACTTCAGAGGGGCTGTGAGTGTTTATTTAAAACCTTACAAACAGTTTACAGCCAATGGACCATAGTTTACAGGCAGGGAATTCACTGTTGGATGGTCCAGAGAGGCCATGAGGAGTGCAGGCTTTTAGCTGGTTGGGAGAAGTCAGGAGCCTGAGGGGACACACTCATGGGAGGCTGCCCTGAGAGCAGCAGCGGAACTCCTGGCCCCTGGCCTTGGGGTCCCTCTCTTGAGGGCTGGATTGGGTCCCCTTAAAAGACATGTTGAACCCCCAACCCCAGATGTCGGTAAATGTGACCTTCTTTGGAATAGGGTCACTGTAGATGCAATTGAGATCAGGTGCTACTGACCAAAATGGACCCTGAGTTCAGTGACTGGTGTCTTTATTAGAAGGCCAAATGCAGACACAGTGAGCCACGAGAGGAGAAGGCCGTGGTCACATGGAGGCAGAGCTTGGTGTTAGATTGCCAAGAGCTGGCGGAGGCTAGAAGAGGGAAGGAGGAATCTTCTGAGGTTTCGGAGGCAGCGTGGTCCTGCTGGTACCTTGATTTTGACTTCCAGACTCCAGAGTTGTGAAAGAATACATTTCCACCATTTTAAGTTCCTCGATTTGTGCTTCTTTGTCACAAGCAGCCCTGCAAGATGGATGCACATGGCCCTCTGCCGGCACCCGTCCCCTAGCACCAACCGTGCCCTGCTCTCTCAATCCAGACCCATAGGCACCCTGGTGCCACCTGGGGCATGTCCACCTGCTCACCTTGGCACGTTCAGTTCAGTCTCCCTGACTCAGGGCCCGGGAGCTCCTGCGGGTGGACCCTATTGGCCTCAGACGTCTTCGTGCCTCCAAACCATCGTGGGACAGGAAAACAGCGAACACACTGGTGGCCCAGAGATGTCATGAGCACATAAATGACAGCTGAGTAGGGCTCTCGGGATAGCTGAGGATGGACTGGGAGAGGGAAAGCCTTTGAGCTGGGCTTAGGCTACCATGAAACTGCTTCATGGTGTGGTCCGTGCTTAGGAGGGAAGCGCACATGCTCACGTCTCCAACTTGGGGCCAGAGAACAGTTTGCAGTGTCCCTTGCTGCTCCAAGTGTGGGCAAAGGACTGCGACATCGGCCCACCCAGACCTATGCACCGAGCCCCTGTGACTGACCGAAATGCATGTTCCTGCTGAGTATCACTGGCTGGGACAGGAGGGCAGCAAGGAGCCTGGACTTGCATCTCCAGCACCACTGTGCCCGACTAGAGTTTGGAAAGGAGCTGGGTTCTGTAAATGCTGGTGTTGGGTGTTGATAAGAGTGAGAGGACATCCAGGGTCTTGGGGGTCTTCAAATTCATCTCTCTCCATCATTCTGAATCTCTCCCCCACCCTCCACCCCGCTGGTCACCCAGGGAATGCACCTCTTAGGAATAATGGAGGTATAATGGAGGTCCATCTCCTCTCCATCCTCTTGGTTGGAGTCTCCTCCTTCCTCCTGGACATTCTCGTAGGATCCTGTCCCCTGCCGACACCACCTCTAAGTCACTCAACCTGGTGGCCAGGATCTACCAGTTTTGGTCAAAACTCCAGTTTTCACCAAATCAGGGTCCAGCTTGACTTATCCCTTAGAAGGAGCTGAGTCCTCACCAGAGCCTGGCGACCTGGCCTGCGGTGGCCGGGCCTCTTTGTCCCCTGCACTGCACTTCTGTCCCTCGTCCTGCCTCCTCTCACCTGTCCATGCATGGAGCCCTTCTCTTCTCCGGGCTTTGTCCACGTGGTTCCCCCCATCCGCTGCCTTCCCTGCCCTCCCCCTTCCCCCACCCCCCGGCCTCCCAGTCAATGGTACTTCATCCATGAGGTGCCTCTTCTTTGGGGAAGATGTCCCTGCACCCCCTGAGGAGGCCAGGCCTCTCCAACAGCTCCTGTGCTTCCTCTCAGCCCTGACTGCACCACTGGTTTCAAGTCTAATGCTGTGTACCTGAGCGGTGCTCAGGGCCCTCTAGATGTCACATGCCACAAAGGCTGCAGTCAAGTGTGTCTTCACTATGCCTCGCATAAGCTCTGCTGTATCATTCCATTAGTAAGAAGGAACAGTGGCAGTGTGGCTGGCATCTGTATTCCAGGGGAACTCACTAATAAGACTGTCCTTTATCTGCAGCTGAACAGAAGCTCTGACCCCGTGGGCTTCAGGAGTGGCCTCGGGCAGGCCCAGCTTCGTCTCTGGGGTTGTCCACCCAAAGGGTCACACATCAGGGCCCCAAGGGGTGTGACTGGGAAGAACGGAGAACTGTGGTTTCCCAAGGTCTCCTGTGTGGGTGGACCTCACAGGGCAGTCTTCCACAGGACCCTTGGGGCAAGTTAGCTGAAAGTGCACCCCACCCTCACCCAGTAAGATATCTGATTGGAGAGACAGGCCAAAAGTCCACGCTTGCTCTCTGGTCTCCTCTGATTTCTGCCTGACGTCTGTGACTCCATGTGACATCTGCGAGGTCCGCCAGGTGGTTGGTTCCTTTTGTTTCTGGGTACTGTTCCATGGCAGGGATCTGCCATCTCAAAGAGGACAATGCAATCTAGAGACATCTAGTGCCCTGGCCACAGCTGTCCACTTAAAGTGGCACCGGGAACCTGGTTTCTGGAAAGTCATGTGCTGGCCAGCGAAGTAAACTGAGGGGAAAACAGCCATCTGGGACAGGGAGAAGGCTTCCCAAAAGGGAGAGGGAAGGGCCCAGGCTCCAGTGCCAGCCCCTGATGAGCTCAGGCACATTGGGTGACTTCTCCAAACCACATTTTCCTCCCTTAGAAAGCAGTGGGTCTGGCTTCCCTCAGGAATTAGAGTGTGCTCCCTAAGTGTCATCAGACAGCTAAACTCATGAAACAGCAAACGAGCTCTCTCCCGGTGCTCTCAGGCACGTCGCCTTCCCACTCTGGGCTTTTCACCTCCCCTGAGAATGGAATGAGCACCTGGGCCCTGCCTGCCCCGCCCTCCACAGGGCTTTGCACTCTGCAGCCTGCCTGGCGACAGGATGGTTAGTTAGTCTGGGGGTCCAGCGACCTGGTTTGAGGTTCTGCTGCCGTGTGTGTGTGTGTGTGTGTGTGTGTGTGTGTGTGTGTGTGTTGAGGGGCTTGCAGTGGGGGGTGCAGGGTGTCGCATTGTGTGATTGGCGTCCATTCTGAGTGTCCACAAATGCACTTGTGTTTATGTTCCAGAGGAGCTAGACAGGCCAGCGAGACGGGACTCTCCCAGCCAGACCTGTATTGCCATGGTGAAAATGTTTTTGCAGGTCAGAAAATGTTTTCACAGGCAAAATGCTGCTGTGTGCTGTCCATCGCTACAGCCGGCTGACTGCTGGGGACACACACATGCACCCTGGGAACATTTTTCAATAATCATTACAACAAAAGCCAGGGATGAAGCCCTCACTGTGGTCTGCCGAGGTGTGGTGGTGCCTGGAGGCAGGTGGAGATGGAGGCAGTGGCCCATTTGTGCCCAAGGAGGAGGACGGGGTGCCGCTGAAGACCTGGCGAAGTCCAGGCACATGAGAGAGGCCAGAAGACCAGTAGCTGAGTCAAGGTCAGGGTGGAGGGCAGCTCTTGCTGGGCAGCCATGGGCCCTTGCTACAATGGCTGCAAGGAAATTGCATTTTCTGAACATCCTTTTGTGCTAAGCACTTTCCTGAGATCTCAGGGACACTGTCCCATTGGCTCTTCGATGACCTTCAGAGGAATGGAGGAGAAATGAGAACGTGTGGTGGCCATGTCCCCCAGTCCAGCTGCTCCACAAGTAACTGCTCTGGGCTCGCTGGGGTCCTGGTTCTGCACGGTGCGCTCGCCACTAGTTCCCACCCAGCTTCGTTTCCCTTGCAACGTGAGGGAAGTAGGTGAAAACATGAGCCTGGTGTTTAATACACGTTAAAAATTTTTCTGTACTTTTTGCTGAACCCCTCTGAGGAACAGACATGAAGTGTGTGACCTTGTCTTCATTTTAAGGGATCACAAACTCCATCACCTCATGGCCACTCTGGAAGCAGCTTCTGGAATGCAGTCACCCCTGGGTGAATGCAGCAGAGCAGGTGGGGGACCTGCTGTGGGGGAGGATGGGGCTGTCCCTTGTGATCTCAGTCTTCCTCCAACAGATGTTTCCTGGTGTCCTGGACTTTATGCTGGAAGTTAAGAGCTGGTTGTATGCCGGGGGGATGCCCCCAACAGGCTGCAGCCCAGTGGGCGAGTTCTCTAGCAGAGTAGCAGCTGGGAGCCCAAAGCAGAGCAGAGGACAGACTGACAGATCCTGTTGCCCTTTTCTTCTGCCTAGGAACCTACAAGAAATGAAATGAAGGCAGTTTTTAGAGAAAGAGCCATTCTGTCACACAAGGAAATGGACTTCAGTGCAACTCAAGGAAGGACTTTGTGTCTATTTGTCCTCTTCAATGGCCACCAGATGCCATGGAAAAGACTGAGTTCCATGCCACTGGTTTTCATCCATCCATCCACCCATCCATCCACCCATCCACCCATCCATCCACCCATCTTTCAAACATATATTGAGAACACAATTTATATTAGGTTCTTTACTGGAATCCTGGAACTCAAAAGATGAAGACGGGGTCTTCAGTCCCATCAAGGGACTCTCCTAAAGAAGTGGGAAGTGCAGCTTTTCAATCTGAAGGAGGTGAGCCACCTTGGGGGAGATCTGGGGGATATCTCACCTGGCGGGAGTTCTTAGTTGGGTTAGGTGGGACAGAGAGATCCTGAAGGGTCTTCCAACTCAGGCATTTGCTGCTTCAAGAACTACTTCAGTGACTTCTCTCAGGTTTGATCCTCAACCACTGATTACTCAAAGTGCACTCCTCTCTATTCAGCCATGACTCGAGCGCAAGTCCCCTGTGCTAGCCAGAGCTGGAGAGGAACAGGCAGAAGACAGATCACATCCTGTTCCCATGGAGATTATACTCTCAAGGGAAAGATGGACAATGTGCAAAGACACGCATGTTAGACAGTGATAGAGCCCATGCAGAAAAATGCAGCCAGGAGAGGTTTGGAAGGACAGAAAATGAGGATGGGATTGTAGTGTAGACAATATAGTCTGGGAGGGACTCTCTGAAAAGAGGGACATTTCAGCAGCTTCCTGCAGGTAGCAAGGGTTTCTGGGAGCAGAGAGCAGAGGGATGGAAAGGACCAAGGTCCTGAGGGTGGAAGATGTTTGGTGCATTCCAGAAAGAACCAGAAGGCCTGTGTGAGAAAAAGAGAGTTAGAGAGGGGTGAATGGCAGGGATGGAAGAAAGGGAGTTCCAAGGCCTCAGGAGCTGAGCGAGAGGCTTTGCGGGACCCTCTGGGTTCCTCTGAATGAAATGAGGAATCAGGGGTGGGGGTGGGATAAGAAGACACTGTATTGCCATCTTTGAAGTTAGAGGAAGGGGCTGTGAGCCAAGGAATGAGGCAAGGCAAGGAAGTGGTTCTGTCCTTGAGCTTCCAGAAGAAAGCAGTCCTGATTTTCGTCTAGACTTCTGCCCTCCAGTACTGGGTGCTGGTCTAGGCCACTATGCTGGGCTCACGTGTCATGGCAGCCATAAGAAATGAACACCTCCAGGTAGAGATAAGGAGGTGACAGGTGGTAGTGGCTCTGCCAGGTTGGAGGGAGTGGGATGTGGCTGGATTCCGGACAGATGGGCCCCTCGAGCTGACGGGACTGAATGTGCTGTGTGCTGGGTGTGGGCGTGGGTGTGGGTTGGTGGAGAGGAGCTGAGGGGACCTCTGGGGCTTTTGGTCTGAGCCATGGAATATGCCACTCCCAAGATGGTGGCAATCACTAAAGGATGAGGTGTGGAGGGGTGGGTGAGGGAGTGAGGGAGCCCGCTGTGGTCACCTTGGGTCTGAGAGGCCTCCTGGGAGGATGGCAAGCAAGTTGGGGGACACCTGCTCTGAAGTTTAGAGGAGAGGTCTCAGCTAGAGTCAAACATCTGAGTCCTCAGTGGGTGTGGACATCATGGGACAAGTTTGTCACTAGAGGGGGTAATGACAGAGGGCTCAAGGGCATCGGCTTCAACAGGAACAAAAGCATCTCATGCTCCATGGTGGTCTGAGCAGGAAGCACTTATTCTAAGGACAGATGTGCATCCACTACAAAGTTGAGCACGGCCACTCGAGGGCCTGCCACCATCGGCCATAGTGTGCCTGGACCTTGACACCTACTGTGCCTTGTGCATTGGGCTGCCAGAATGAAGACTCATAGGCTGGTGTCTTACTTTCTGATATTTCTGGAAGCTGGACGTCCAACATCAAGGTGTCAGGAAAGGGGCTTCTTCTGAGTCCCCTTGCCTTGGCTTGTAGATGGTACTCTCTCTCTGTTTTCACGCAGTCTTTCCTGAGTGTGTCTGAGTCCTCATCTCCTCTTCCTATAAAGTCACCAGTCCTATTGGATTAGGGTCCACCCAAATGACCTCATTTTATGTTAATCACCTGAGGAACTGGGAGTTAGGACTTCAACATGCAAATATCAGGGAGGCGCAGTTCAGTTGGCCACACCCCACAAGATGGAAGGCTGGTTCTCCACCAACTGACTGGGAAACCAAGGCTTCAGGAGACAAGTGAACCTTCCTGCCCATCCCCCAGCACGTGGCTGGCCAAGTCCTATTCAGCTCTTCTAGCCACCAGCCCATGCAGCCTGGAAAACAGAACATCCTTTCTGCCAGGGCCGGGCCTTGTCCCCGCGGGCACACCTCATCAGCGATGGGGGCTGCTCCCCGACCTCACACCAACCATGTCATGTGTCGCCCTGCTGGTGATGGCCGCATGTAATCAAACACCCCTGAGTCAGACATCACAGAATTAACAGTCTTCCACATGGTATAAACAGAGTCTAAATCAAGTGCCAGCAAAAGGATATTGCCTTTTAAATGGGTCCTGACAGCTGTGGAAAATATTATGCCCAAATAGAATCCTTACATATGACAGACATTAATTCTTCAAGCACCCCTAAACGGGTCCTCTGGATCGTTTGTAAGATTTTATTTTATTATGGGTTGGATACATTGAAGTAAGACTATAATCTTATTGTACTCTGACCTCTGTTTTTATAGCTCTGTATAAACAGCAGTTACCGTATTAGATGGAGAGATGTTTACAGATGGAGAAATAAAAACACACCGATTTACTGTGTCGTAGAAACCCGACACCAGCCCAAGGCAGGGCCTGGGTTTTGTATGTCAGAGGCCCGGTCCTGATGAGAGTGGACAGCTCGGACAGGCAGGAACAGGGTAGGGCCTAGGCCTGGGGTTCCTGTTGGTGGGGGGAACCCACGCCCGTGACTCCAGAGTGCCAGCCCTGCCGCCAGCCCCTTCTCACACTTAGGACCCAGCCTGTGGGATACCAGGTGGACCCCAGTGGGGAGAAGGCTCAGTCCCCACTCAGCCCCCAGGGGTTGGCTTTCTGTCTCCTGCTTTTGTTGCTTCCAGACAGGGGCGTGGACTTGGGAGTGAGCAGACCTTCATGTCCTGGCTCTGTGTTAACCATTCAGGGACCTTGGCTTCAGCCCTGGAGCCAGCCTCTCAGCTCCATGGTGGGGACTGGAAACACCGGCAGCTTCCGGTAGATGAGGTTATGACTGAAAAGTCAGGCTCCAGGGAAAGTTCCTTTTCCCTATTGTTCCCCTTTCTTTAAAAAATTCTCTTCTATTTTCCTATAGTGGACTTAATGGTCCTCCATCTTCATGGCGGCCATGGGCCCCCTGTGGAGCCCCCTCAGGATCCCCCAAGGAGTCTCCCAGTGTGTCTTCCTTGCTCACTCATGGCGTGTGGGATGCTAGCCACAGGACCAAGGAGAAACAAGGCAGAGAGAAGGATGGAGGGTGGATGGGATGTTGAAGTTTGAGGAAGGGCAGTCAGAGCCAAGGATCGTTTAACAGACCAGCAAAACTCTGCAGCAGTTGGTGATGTGCCCATGTAAACAGGGGCAGAGGACCGCAGGGGGAGGGCACCGGGAGGCAAGGGCTGGCGCGAGGGACAGTGAAGGCCTCCAGGTCAGGGACGGCTTTGCCCAGTGTGCAGGTGGGGAATGGCTGGCTGCAGCCCAGGGCTGGGGTCCCAACAGCTCATGGGGGTGGGCTGCTGAAAGAGTTTGGGGGTTCCCATGTCAAATCATGGCTCAGACAGGGATGTTATTTATGTCCAAGGATCACCCAATTTCAAAACATCATCCACTGGGTAATTGTTAGAGCGTTTGTTGAATAATTCCAATTAGTACCATCTGAGTTGTAGACACACACAAATCGGAATACATTAAATAGCCCTCAGGTTTGCATTTATGTACTGGTCAATGTGTTAATTTATACTGTCATGGGAGTGAATAAATATATTGATGGTCACATCTGAGCAAGAGTGGCCGAGTGACCTCCCCGTGCGCGGCCAGCCCTGGAATTGACTAGTCCCGTTCTGCTGTGCCCGCACAGCTCAAGCCCTGGCGTCAGGGTTCCAAATCTCTGCCTCATTGTGCTGGATCCTCACGACACCGGCTCACGGGGGTCTCCGAGCCACAGACAGGGGTCCTCCCTTTAACGTTGCTGTCCTGCCCCGACTGCTCCCTGTGAAGGTTCACTCTACCTCTGCATTTAGAGAGTGAGCTGCGCCTCCATTTGGGGGTAGCCCTGTCCGGTTGCTGGGTTTACAGGACTGAACAAGGCGGGTGCCCACCTCGCAGAGCCTGCATGGCCCAGGAAGAGGGAGACGGAGGAGGCGGAGGGCTGCGTTTGGTGGACACCACCTGTACTGTGAGTACCGAGAAGGGCTTGGCAGGGGCAGGGGTGGCCCCAGCCGGGTGCATGTGTTCCTGAGGGGGCCCTTATAAGGGTTCATTCCTGTTGAAAGAGGACTTCTTGGGCTGCCATCGTGGGTAGTTTGTGTCTCATTCCTCCATCATGGCTGGCACTCTGGAGCCATGGGTGTGGGTTCCCACACTAACAGGAACCCCAGGTCTAGGCCTTACCTGCTGGTTTACACCACAATGCATAGAACTGCAGGTTTCAGGCTGGGCCTACCTGAGGCACTCTATAAAGCCATGAGCTACTCCATTTTGAGTGCAGGTGCTGAGGTAGAGTGAGTCTATACCTTGTTTGTACAAGTAAAAAAACCACCCCCTGCCTGGCACAACCAAAGGTACAAATTGATAAATAATTGATATGTACCAACTTATCAAACTGAATCAGGAGCACCTGAGACATGCGGACATCCCAAATCATATCCAGAGCACCAGACACGGGAGCTTATGCACCCCACCAGATGCAGCCCCCTCACCTAAAAGCTATGAGAGGAAGAGACCCTTACCAAGAGTTTGCAGGTGGTGGGACAGTGGCCCCATCACCTGCTCATGACCCACCCTAAGCCTTTCCCAGAAAAACTGCCACAGAGACCAATCTCTGATTCTCTGTCCCTGGGCTTCAGCTCAGCATCCCTTCTGCTGCCCATGAAAGTGATAGCTCAGGCTGACACTCTGAAACTGCATCTGTTGACCATTCTGTGGTTAAAACCCTTATCTGACCACCTGTGACACTTTGCCTTTGTATTTTCTGTGTCCTGTGACCCTGTGCCCTCCCTAGCCCTTTCTTAGTCTTTCTGTTACATCCGTATCATGCTTGTGTCAAGCATGATGTGCGACTTGAGGGTCTCAGATAGTAGATATTTTGGAATACAAGAATTTGCAATTGCCCAGTCCATGAATGCTAGGTGAGTACTTGGTGAATTGCAACCAATAAAATTGATGTATCTTGCAAATTTACTATTAGTCAATGAATTCTGACATGGTGGAAAGACACAAGTGTGTTTGGTCTATGCTGGGGGCACAGCTCACTTAGGACACGGGCTCAGAGTGTCCACAGTGCCGTGGTTGAGAAACTTCTGTCGGTGAATGTCAGGGTCAGACGGAGACCTCAGAAGTTAGCAAATGTTGAAGTCAGGGAAACTGAGGCCCAGAGAGAGAAAGGACCTTAGTTGGGGTCCCACAGCGAATCCAGGGCAGAACCAAGACTGGGTCCCTATGGACTGCTCATCTAGGGCTTGCTCTTCACTGGGCCAAGCCAATTTCCTGATTCACTTCAGATGCCCTTTGTCTCTTGCAGCCCTGTGCCTGGGCAGAGAGTCACACTCAGACTCCAGCCAAGGGTTAAGACAACATCGTGCCCACGCAGGCTTATTTCAGTGTAGACTCAGTTGCTGCTTGCTGTGTGGCCACAAGCTCTTTTCTGGTTTTTGATTTCCCCTGCCAGAACCTGGACAGAACCCAAACCAGACTTGCCATCTCATCCCTAAGCCACAGACCCAAGCAGGCTCCCCGTGCATGGACCTTCTGTTCTAATACAGTGATCGTTGGCAAAATTTCCACCCTTAACTCAAACCAGTGCCTTTTCTGCCCTTGGCCTGTGGCATAGCTGGTGGATGAAATTTCCAAAATGGTTCAATTAAAGATTCTCTGTCCCTGTCATTGGGGGTGGATCTGCAAGGAAGTTTTCCAAGGTAGGGGTCCCATCTGGCCTTCCCTGCAGGCCTCTTTGAGGACCTGGAGGCAGGCATCAAGTTCAGAGGAGGATTTTTCTCTTATTTTTTTCCCCCAATTCCTTGGAAACACACTGGATCCTCTCTCAGAATCAGGGGAAACACGAGGCGCCGGGTGTGGGTGTCTGACTTCAATCATTGCCCAGCCACTCCGGAGAGGTGGGGCTGTGGCCACGGCCCTTCTGCCTGTGGGCACAGACAGACTGGTCCATGGCTAACAACCATCTGCTAAAGGTGTCCTGGTGGAGGAGCAGCCACCTGCAGCAGGTACTGTGGGGAACTCTGCAGCGGGAGGAGAAATCACCTGGTGTCCCAAGGATGCAGGTGGGGAAGGTAGGGACAAAGTCTGAGCCTGGGATGGCTCGAGGATTCTTTTTTTTTTTTTGAAATAATTATAGACTCACAAGAAGTTGCAGAAATAGCATCAAGTGTGGTCCCGTGTGTCCTTCGCCCAGCTTCCCCAAGTGGTGACATCTTACATAACCCCAGTGCATCACCAAAACCAGAGCCCTGTCTGTCACGATATACTGTAATTAACTACACTGAAGACTTTACTTGGATTTCACCAGTTTTTTTACATGTGTTCATGTGGTTTTGTTTTTGGTATGTCTTTGTGTATAGCTCTGTGACATTTTATCCCATGTATAGATCTGTGTGACCACCACCACCACCGAGATGCAGACTGCCCGTCAGAGGAAGGGACTCCCTGGCGCTTCCCCTTTGCAGTCACACCCTCTCTCTCCAGGCCTGATCCCAGGCCTGTCTTTGCTCATCTCTCTAATTTGGTCATTTCAAGAATGCTAAATACATGGAATCATATCATCTGTATGTAATTCCTTTAACATTGGCTTTGACCTGGCATAATTCCCTTGTAGTCCATCCAAGTTGTTGCAAGGACCAATAGTTTGTTCCTTTTCATTGCTGCATAGTATCCCATGGCATGGATATACCACAGTTTGTTCAACCCAAATTCTACCAAAATGGTCAACTCTACTAAGTGGAGAGAGACCGGCTGAGACAGCAACAAGGAACATCAGGCAACCTTGTCCTGCTAGTGGGTGGACAGGCTGAGCAGTAGTGCCGTCCTGCTCATTAATTCAAACAGTCCCTCCATGCATGTATGTGGCACCAACTAGGTGCAGTATGAGCAATGTTCTGGTGAATAAAGCAGACCCAATTCCAGAAGTCCATGAGCTTGTGGCTTAGTGGAGGAGATAACCACTGAACTAATAAATAGAAAAAATACAGAACTATAACTTTCAGTCAAGGCTCTCCAGAGAAAGAGTGGGATTCTGGGAAAGACTAACTCTGGGTGGAATGGCTGTGTCAGTCCTGCCCGCTGAGCAGGTCTGCTCATAAGGGGGAGGTATTCCAGGCCAGGGAACAGCGTCCGTGTAGGCCCTGAGGTTGGAGGGAAGTGCACCCTGGGAAGGATGGACAGGTAGACGTGGGGAGCTTCAGGTCAGGTGAGATGAGGACCGTGCGTGAATCATTTGTGTCCCTGTGGAGGAACGTTTTATCTACAGGGGAGGGGAAGCCACCGGGGCACTTTAAACAGGGGACTGCATTTTTGGGTTTGTGTTTTACAAAGACCAGCCTGGCTGCTGGTGAGCTTGCTGGGAAGTCACGATGGCTTCCTGTGACCATGATCTCGGTGGTCTGCCCTACCATCTTGGCAGTAACAATTAAGAGAAGGGGGAAAATTGGAGGAATGGGCGGGGTGGGTCTAGGGGGCAGTTCTGATGTGCATGTAGAATGGACGGAGCCCCGGGGCTGAGGTGTGTCTGGCAATGCTGTTTTGTACCTGCTGACATCTCTCTGAGCCATGGCTTATGGACAAAGGGCTGCATGAGGTTCCAGAAAGAGCAGGAGCAGACCTTGCTGAGAGCCGCGGAGTTTGGATTCTGTCTACACCCCTTGGCCCACCAGCCCCTTTCTTTCCTCTCAGTGGAATGGGTGTGTCATGATCTGCAGGCGCTGCAAGGACTTCATGGGACATCTGTGTGTGACACCCACACCTTGGCTGATGCAGAGGCCCTCGATTCCTTGCACACCCCTTCTCATCTCATGGCAGTGGAATGGGGTCTCCTTGTCCTGCTGACATCTAGCAAAGCGCCAGGCACGGAGGGATCTCATGGAGACTTGTTGGTTTCTTCCCTTTCCTTGAGTTTCCTTGAGCATCTTCTCATGCAGGGACATGTGGTCAGCTGGGTGTCAGGGGATATCCCATAAAGCATGGGGTGGCCATGCAGGGAGCTGGGGGGAAGGATCGTCTGTGTGTAGCAGAGGCTAGTGGTTTGTGCCCAGAGAGCTATCCTGGCTCTTGGATTTCTTGGGACTGGAATGTTCTATTTTTCATTTTTAGAATGTATGATTCATGCTACATGTTGGTCTTGGGAGTTTTACAAAGCAAGTCCCCAGGGAGAGGGGATGATAACACTGTGGGTCTCAAGGGGCAGAGTCCGCCACATTTCCTCTGCTGGGAATGGATATGCTTTTTCTTCTCCTATTTTCTAACGTTTTCAAGCCGGGATACATGGGTCATCCATGTGTACGTTTGGCATCGTGAGATTTTTTTCTGTCTCTCTCCCTGCTCCAATCGTACTTGTTAAATCTTCCTACATATGGCACTTTGTATGGAGTAGAGCTGGCTGTGCTGGCTTCCTGGCCCTGCTGAGTCCTTGCCACCCTGATGTCCCGAATCACAGTGAATGAGGCTGAACAAGCCAGACAGATCCTGTCTGAAGGTTTTCAGGTCCCCTGGGGTCTCTCTTGGCTGTCCAGTGCCTCTGAAAGCAGATGGAGGTATTTTATTATTTGGTAGCGAATAACTTCCTCAGAGTGGCCTCTTGGGGGGCCATTACTGGTGAACTCACACATTTGTTACACATCAGATTTTACCCTCTGACAACACAAAACCACAAAATGAAAATTCATGTCTATAACTCGACTTGGATCCTGCAGAAAAAGACATAGAGGTGAGATGTCCTTCCCAAGGCATGTGGTCAAAGGCCGTGGCCCTGGCAGGGTAGAGTCTGCTGTGTGTTAATGAGCGGGGGCTGGTCCAGGTGTCAGAGAGCTGCCAGCCAGCTGGACATCACTCAGCCCAGCAAGAGCACAGAGCACTGGAGGGAGCCTGGCACCTTGGAGGGAGGAATCTTTATGACTGAATCAGAGGGTTTCAGGTGGATGGGAACCTCCCATCCTGGGTTCCCACAGCTGCCTGCCCAGTGGGCTGTCCTGGTCCTGGGTTCATGGTTGGGGACACACTGGACTGGCCCCACCTTTATCTCATCTGCCCTTCGGGAAGGGGAGAGGTGGTGTGATAGGGTGCCAGTGCTGGGTGTGGGTTTGAGTTCCAGACTGTCATTCTCTGCATCTCCCTTGTGGTGTGGTGACCCTGGGGCCACTGATGGGATGGAAGGGATTAGATGAGAAAACGCAGGTGCTGGGTGGCTAGCACCATGAGGACCTCACAGGACAGGACACATGGGTACCTGGCACTGGATGCAGGTACCAGGTGTTACAAGGACACTACTTGGAACGCTGCAGGATGTCCCATGAGGACCCCAGGATGGGGACTCTGGCCTCATTTCCAGGCAGAGCTTGAGCTGCCCTCCACCCTGGTCAGGCCTGCTGTTATCCTGAGGGAGACCAAGTCTGTGGGGCAGAGGGTTCTTGACTACAGAACCGGAGCCTGGGGTCTGCGAGGTGGCTGGGACAGCTGTGGGGTGGGGACTTGGGGACGGTGCTTGGGCGGCGAGGGCTCCCCTCCTCAGCTCAGAGCCAGCCCACACTGTGGTCCTGGTTGAATGAAGTGCTACGGGTGTGGACTGTCCTTGCCGGCCTGCTGTCCCCACAAACAGAGCTTCCGAGGCCTCAGTCTGGCCTCGGTTTGTCCCCCCACCTCTGTGTCCCCTCATTGTCCTACCCCATTTCCCAGCTGGAGTCTTCAGTTGTTTCCAGATTACGTTTTATGTGTCTTTTCATGCTGCCCATCCTTTTTGCGTTTTGAGCCAGGCAGGGTAAACTGACTGACTGGCTAGCAACACAGTGGTTGTCCTTGTCCCTCTATGTCACTTTCATATTGCAAGTACAGGCCCAGGGCTATGAGAAGCGAGTCAAGGTGGACATAGGGTAGGGCTGGTCCCCAGGTCTCCATGTCCCTCCACCCCTCAGTGATGGGCCACGCTTCCTGACAGCGCCTCTCCCATGTGCAGCCCCCACCCTGTGTAGACTCTTTGTTCCTAAACTACCCAGGAGACCAAAGGCTCCAGAACCCTGACCCCAGCCAGGGCCAAACTCCCCACCTAGAAGGTTGGCTTGAGTTTTCCCTGCACTGGACACGCTGGAGGAGCCTGAGGAACTGGAAAGCTGAAGGTGAGTCCAGCTCAGGAGAGATCTGAGGCTGCGGCTGTCTTGCAGCAGGGGCTGAAGCCCTCAGGGAAGGCAGAAGGCTCGGGCCTAGGAGAGCCACAGCAATGGGCGCGGCTGAAGCTCAGAAGCCTGGTTCTGCCGCCAGGTTCCTCTGTGGGATGTGACATGACTGTGTCCTCTCCTGGTCACTGTCCCAGGAGATGTGGGGCCTAGCAGGCTGGTGCTTCCCTGACCCCGTCAGAGCTCAGTACTTGAGCTCCCTGGCCCTCGGCTCAGTCACACCCTGGATGCAGTGTGGACCATCTTGCCCTTTTACCAAGGGGGCACTTGGATGGTCTGTTGGTCCCCACACTGGCTACATGTGCTCTTCTCCCTCCCAGGGCTTTCTGGAGGCCTCAGGAAAAGGTTGGGACAGTGATAGACCTGGCCTGTGTGTCCTCCTAGGGGCCGAACCCCACTCACCAGACCTGCTCCTCCATCCCACTCAGGCCTACCCCCCAAGCTCTTCTTCTCCATTTTCGTTGCCCACACTGACCCCAAGCTTCACATGCCCACAGGCCTCCAAGCTCATGCTCAGTGCCCCATGTCACCAAGTCCTTCTGTGCTGCCCACAGAAACACTCACCCCCACCTACACCCATACGTCTCTCCCCGGGAGAAGGAACTGTGGGCATCTGTGATGGCTAGTCCAGTGTGTCCACCTGACTGAGCTAAGGGATGCCTAGGTAGCTGGTTGAACATTTCCAGGTGAGTCTGTGAGGGAGTCTCTGGAAGAAACTGGCATTTGAATTCACAGACTCAGGAAGAGCTGCCTTCATCAATGTAGACAGGCACCATCCAATCCACTGAGAATCCAGAGAGCAAAAAAGCAGAGGAAAGGAGAATCCTGTCTGTTCTTGAGCTGGCATATACCTCTCTTCCCGCCCTCAGGCACTGGAGGGTCTGGGTCTCAGGCCTTCACAATGGTGCCCTCCCCTCCTCTCCCCTCCCCCAAGTTCTCAGGCCTTTGGCCATGGGTTAAATTCCACCACAAGCTCTCCTGTCCTCCAGAGCACAAATGGCAGGACTTCAAGGGACTACGTGAGCCAACTCCCCTGCAAAATCCCCTCATATGTCTACATATAGGCTCACCTCATTTTATTTGTTTTATTGAACTCTGAAGATATTGCTTTTTTAAAACTAAGTTGAAGGT
>CM053401.1:8775361-8801818 GCA_028644305.1 Xerus rutilus
GTACTGTGTGTCAAATGCTGCCAATAGTATCGCAGGCTGCAGGGAAGTCTTTCGTGGAAGGAAGAGTCAATCGATGTAGTAAATGCATTGTAAACTGTCACAACCACCAGGCCTTCAGCAGCCCCGACTCTGATCAGTTAGTAGCTGTCAACATCCAGGCTAGACCTTCTCCCACCAAAACGAGTAAGACTTGCGGAAGGCTCGGATGATCGTTAGCATTTTCTAGCAATAAAGTATTTTTAGATGAAGCTCTGCACGATTTTTAGATATAATGCAATTGTACGCTCAATAGACTACAATATAGTGCAAACATAACTTTTATATGCACTGCGAAACCAAAAAATGCATGTGACTTACTTTACTGCAATATTAGTTTTACGGCAGTGGTCTGCAACCAACCTCACAGTGTCTCCAACCTATGCTTGTATATCCTGGCGGCGCTGTTCCTCTGAGAGCCCTGACTGACAGCCACACTCCTGCAAGAACAATCTTTACACAGGAGTGGCAGCTGCCCCCTCTCGAGTCAGCACACAGACTGAGTTTCTTTTGGGGACCCACCCTCTGTCAGTCTCAGTTCACAGAGTTCACCTGGGAAGGACCCCGGATGTGATCCACGTCTGGCCAAGCAGTTGCCAGCCTCCTTCTGGGCATGGTCACAGGGCCAGTGGTCAACGATGTGACTGACCTGGCTTGGCCCCTAACAGTTCTGTTTTGCCTTTGTTTGGAACTTTCCAGAAGAAGGCTGTTCTGCTGGCTGCAGAGCTAGACCGAGTTCAGAGCTTTGGGGGACCCTGTGTGGAGTAAGTGCATAAGGGAGGTGGAGTCCAGACAGAGGGCCATGTTCCTCCCATGTCCTGGGGTTCTTGGGTCGGCCTGTTCCTAGAGGTGGAGTCACCTTGGGCTTCCCTCTGTGCAAGAATTGATCCTTTATTTGCCCAAATTAGTCTGGGTTGGGCTTCTGTCCTGTGCTCCCAAAGGCACCCGGAGCACTGTGATGTGGAGCTGGGATGGCGTGTGGCCTCAAAGCACTTTGAGAAGGAGGGTGGGAACCCAGGGGAGGTCGAACTTGGTGAGAAGAAAGTTCAGTTACTGGTTAAGTGGGAAAGCCAGGATGGACCCCAGGTCTCCACACTGCCTTTCCTGCAGCTCCAGAGAGAGGCCCTTCCACAGCCAGCAGCAGTGTTCCAGGGGAGCCAGACCACCTCCCTCCCCAGGGGAGGTCAGGAAGCCAGCCCTCCTTGCTCTCCCAACATGTGGCAGAACTGAGGACCAGTTTCCCCAAGGCCAGTCCTTCAGGCTGCAAGCGTCCCTCTGAGAGTAACCTGTGCCCAGAAAACTAGCAGCCTGGCTTTATGGGGGACACGTGGAGTCAGGCCTCGGCTCCTCCTCAGTCCATGGCTGGTGGATTGACCTGGGACAGGGAGGGTGCTCTGGGTCAGGAGGTGCCTCATTTTGAGTATAGATAATTTGTATTTTTTCCTTAACAAACAGGACTGCTTCGTGTTAATAAAGTGATATACAGCAAATTGTGCTCCAAAACATCTCAGGCCTCCCAGGGAGCTTTCCTGGCTCCTCAGGGCTGTGCTGAGAGCCTCATTCCCCATGCTTACTTCTAGGTGACATTTAGGAGAGTGGTGTGGCTGCTGGCATCTGGCATGACCCCCTGGAGGACAAGGACTGTGTGATTATTCATCTCTCCCTCCCTGGCACTCAGCACCACAGCTGGCTCCTTGTAGAGGCCAAGCTAGTATCTGAGGTTTGTTCGTTTCTCAGCTGTACAAAGATCTGGCCATTTCCTAAACCCCAGTTTCCTCTTTGGCAAATGGAATTAATAAAAATACTGGCCACACACTGTTGCACAGATTCCATTGCTGATGGTGCCGTATCGTCTCTGAGCTCACCTGCTGCTGAGGTGGACTGCCGCAGCTGCCCTGGTGACACTGATGCTCTGTCCGAGGATGTTCCTCGGCCCACAGGTTGCTGGGGGGTGGGGGTTGTTCCCAGCCAGGAACTGCCACTCAGGATTGCAGGGGAGTTGCCACCCCAGGGACACTCTCCCCTAGTGGTGCTGGAACCCCCAGGGACAAGAGGCAGCAAGAAAGGCACCAGCCTGGGCAGGACTCCAAGTTTTCCAGAGGGTCCTCTTCAAGGTGGACCTACCCTATTGCCACTCCCAGGACCAGAGGATGCAGATGGAGGGAGTTCTGAGTATAAAACATGACGGTCCCTCTAAAGAGCTGAGCACCGTGGTGACAGGAAGCAGCTCATCCACGTGGGCCCTTGCAGTGACCATTGTGACTCCTGCGGCACCGTTGACACTGTCCTTGTCACTGTCACCATGATAGTGGAGGTTGTGTCTTCTCTTCAAGACAGTGGCTGCCCAACCCAATGACAGCTTTCACCTACATGTGGCCCCACCTTCCCAGCAGGCACTGGTACCTTTGAGTTCCAGATCAGCTGCCCATCAGATGTCCCAGGAACTTGGCCCTGGCTCTGGCACCTGCCAGGGGCCCTGCAGCTGCTCTTTCTGCTTTTCTGTCTTTGAACAGTAAGGTAGATGCTCAAGTGTCTCCTTTGGAGCAAGGCCCTGGGAGTCTGCCTCTCCCTGTGGGCCTGGCAATCCTTCCAGCCGGGTTCCAGCAGGAAGATCCGGTGATTCGCAGAAGGCAGTCATTTTCTGGGCCCAGATGGTTGTTCTCCTATCCCTTCCCCCAGCAAGATGCACGTCCCTCCTGCTCCATGGTCCAGTGATTAAAGCAAACCTATTCAAAGCAACGAGTTGAGCCAAATCAAAGGAAAGACGAAGAATGCATAAAACCCCAGCAGTTTAAGTTTCATATTGGAATATCAAAGGAATATTGAAATATAGGAATATCAAATACCAATTCACTATTTTTTAAAATGTTTTGCATTTACAGACTCAATTTCAATGGGATAAAGCATGCTGTCTTTAAGAGGCTTCCATATAATATAAACTTCATTGGCTTTAAAGGAAACAGATTGGAAACCTGGAGCAAGGATCGGCTCCTCTTCCCCTTTGGTGCATAGCCATAAGGGTCTAAGAGGCAAGGAGACCCAGAGACCCTCACTGAGGTCATCAGGCCTCCTGAAGGAACTTCTAAATGCCTGGTGTCACAGGGCAACTTGAGGTGGCACCTGCCATCAAGAAACCTCTTGAAATGATACCAGACCTAATGGATTAGTCAGAATTTTCCAGAACCAATTACACACACACACACATACACACACACATATACTAAATATAGGATATATCTACATATATATTTAGTAGACTTTCTATACTTGTGGGTTCTATATCTGCAGGTTCAATCAATAGCAGATAAAAAATGTTTTAAAAAATTGCTTCTGTAGAGAACACGTACAGATTTTTTGGTCATTTTTCCTTAAACAATAGAGTATAACAACTATTTACATAGCATTTACATTATGTTAGGTATTATCAGTAATCTAGCAATGGTCTAAAGCGTATGGAAGGATGTGTTCAAATAAACTCAATAACAAAAGACAAAGATGTCATTAAAAAACATAGGATTTAAATAGCTATTTCTCCAAGACACACGAATGGCCCATCAGCCCTGGAAGAGTGCTCTGTGTCATCCTTCCCCACCCAGCCAGGGGCGTCTCCTTACAGGGCACTGCTGGGTGGCGTTGTCAAATGGCACAACTGCTTTGGGAACCATTCTAGAGTTTCTTCAAGTGGTTAAACATGGAGCCACCGTGTCCCAGCAATCCCGCTCCTAGGTATCTGTCCAAGAGGGGAAGAGCACATGCTCAAAAACTTGCATGTGGATGTGGAGAACAGCATTATTCCCAAGAACCAGAGAGTGGAAATGACCATCCACTGGCGAGTGAACACAAGAGATGTGGCCTGTCTGTAGGGCAAGTACCATTAGGTGACGAAGAGCGGTGATGCAGGGTGCATGCGATGACTCGGGTGACCCTGGAGACACTGCTGAGTCCGACTTCATCACAAGGAACACCCCAAGCAGATCAATCCGCAGGGGCGGACAACAGATCAGTGGCGGCCTGCAGCTAGTGGAGGGGACTGGGACGGGCACAGGGACGGGGACGGGGTGTTGGCTGATGGGTTGGGAGCATTTTCTTCAGATGATAACAATGTTCCCAAACTAGACCGTGGCCACGCTCCTATACTTGAGAACACCAGCCACACGGAACTGTGCACTGTAAGTGAACATATATGAGTTATATCTCAATAAAGCTGAGAAAAAAGACTCTGGGGCAGCAACGGTGGTGGGAAAGTGGGAGGGCGGGTTGTGGCCGTGGACATTCACAAGGTTCCCAGGGTTGCAGTGGGTTGGAGGCGGGCGGGGAGGCCAAGGACAGCCCTAGGCCTGGATAGCCCTTCACGGCATGTCCTGAGAGGGGACAGGATGGGGCAGGATCCACACTGAGGGCGACTCTGGGGGCTCCTCAGGACAGTGTGAGCAATTGGAGACCCCCCAGTGGAGAGCCTGGCCCCACTCAGCCACTGAGTATCACTCCGCAGCCTGCACACCCTCATCTTTGTCGCACTGAGCCTCCCACGGTCCCGAGGGATGCTCAGTCTTGCTCTTCCTCCTGCTGCTGAGAAGACCAAGGCTTGCCAAGGCCAAGGCAGGGTGACTTCTCCAAGTGATGCCTGGCCAGCAAGAGACAGGCCCCGGAGCCCTCTCCTGTCCCTCCTGGCTGTATAGGCAGCAGACAGGGCCTGAGTGGGACCCAGCGCCGCCGTTCCCTGCTGGCCCTCAGCTTCTGCCTCTGTGCCAGGGCCTGAGGCCTCAGGATTCAACCAACTCTCCGCTCTAGAGCAGCCCCGCCTTGTCAGGACCCCACGGCTCCTCCAAGAGCCAGTGGTAGACAAAGCTCAGGCCACGATCAGAACCGTGGAGGGGACGGGTAAACCTGTGGGTGTCCTGTCCCTGCACAGGGACCAGTCACCCCAGGAGCAGTTACTTTTTAAAACTTCCATCCTATGGGACACTGAGAGGACCAGCAAGGGCTTGCCTGGGCCGTGGTGTCCAGTTATCAGCCCTCAGGGACAGTGCAGTGGTGGCCAGGTCGGAGCCCATGGCAGAGACCACAGGCCGTGGAGCGATGAGATCTCCCTCACGCCGCGGGCCTTGCCATTGCCCGTCTCCCCATTCACTTGTTCAGTCCTTTGCCAGGGCTTGCCATGCGCCTGTGCTGGGTAGGCATCTTTGGAGGGGAGCGTATGCATTGAGCTTCATTCTTCCCGTTTCACAGATGAGGCTACTGAGGCCCGTGACTGACCTGCATCTTCCTCTAGAGGGGCAGTGGGATCCTGGGGTGTGGGGACAAAGTCTTCAACTTCAGTGGCTTCACGTGGCACGTGGCAGGTGCTCAGAACGAGGTGAGTGGAAGCTTCAAGCCCAGGATTCAGGCCCCTCTGCACAGGGTGCTACCTGGGGGAGGGGACACAGAGTTGTCCTGGGGGGGCTTTGGGGCTGCAGAGAACTGTGCTGGGTACATTGCTGGGAGAAGACAAGGGACCCTGACTCCAATAGGTACCTTGTGGTACTCTGAGACCACTCATGATGAGCACATGTCCCCAGCCAGGTCCTAGATCCATGCAGGAGCCTCTAGATGGAGGGTTCAGGCTGTGTCAGCAGGGCAGGGCCTGCAAGGATCTGCTGGAAGACACCTGCCTTCCTTATTTGGGGACACTTAAAAAAGGGAGGTGGGGTGGAGAAAAGGAAGGACGAGAGGGAGACAGAGGGAGTGGGAAGGACAGGGACAAAAATGACAGGGGTGGGGGAGGGGAGAGGAACAAACGCCAGTTCTACAATTCACTGGCTGTGTGACCTGGGCCAAATTCTTCCTTAAATTGTAACTTCGGTACTGTTTCAGGAGCACTGACCCACCGCATCTGGAGGGGATCTGGAGGGGGTAGCCAAGGCACAGTCCCCGTCCTGGGAACCTGCAGTCTTGTCCAGGGGCAGAGATAGATGGGTGGATGGAGCATCTCACTGTGTGTTGTACCCATTCTAGCCTCCCCCATAGGAAGCTTCTGGAGGCAGCACTGGCTCCCCAAGCTCTGTACCTCCAGTGGTGCCTGGTGCTGGGCCTGGTACCTCTCCAGTGCCCATTGTCTCCCTGCTGAGCATAACTGAGTTGAATCTGTCTTTTGGCTGCAAGGTCAGGTGATTTCAGCTAGAAAGTTCTGACTGATCCCATATGGGACAGCCCATCTTCCCTCTCCCCATTTCCCAGGGGATGGCTGGAGCCAGGAACTGGCAGACCGGTCCTTGACCACACCTATCAATGAGTAAGGCTTAGTGATACGTGGAGTCCAGAGTCCTGCCTCAGTTTCCCCAGTGAGGCCTGGTCCATGGCTAGGGCATGGTAGCCATGGGAAAGCAGGAGATGTTGGGCTTCCCACTGACCATGGCACTTCCCAGCTGCCCAGGCTGGACAGAGACGACACGCTCACTGTTCTGCACGGGTGAGCTGCAGCACTGCCAGTAGAAGTAGTGGGGTCCTCGGGGTCCTCGGGGTCCTGTCTGGCTGCTCAGGGCTCCTTCCCCAGGGACACTCACTGTTTGCAACGCTGGCTCCTGGCCTTCCTGCCTTTGCTTAGGCTCTGGGATGCCTCTGGCCCCTGGTTTTAAATTACTACTCATGCTTTAGGGCCCAGAAAATAAGCCACTCAATTCTACAAAACGATTCGGACACATCTTCCTTCTTGACGCATCTCCCTGGGCTTGAATCCCTTCTGAGATCCCTTTGTTCCCAGGGTGAAGCCTTTCTCCTCTCCCTCATCCACACTTCAAGGCCCTCTACGATGGGACCTTGCCTGTCTCCTGCCTGCTCCGGCCACTGCCCTCTCACCTTGATTCCCTCCTCCCTACCTCTGAGCCCTTGCATCTGCGGTTCCTCTGGCTTTCCCAGATGGTCCCAACCACTTTCTAGATTTCTTTATTCTTAAGCCTCCATTTAGAGGCAGCTTCTCCAAGAGGCCCCTCGAGTGGGCTCTCCCACCATCCAGAGCCCATCTCAGTTACAGCACCCGGGGGGCTCACTTCACATGTCTGTCTCTCCCACTCCTGGAGGGGAAGCGCCCTGCCTTATCCAGTTATCGCTTCTTACCTAATTCAGAGCTTGGACCTAGGAAGTGTTTACCGGGTGGCTGAATGGGGGGGCGTACCCTCACTCGATCCAGCTGACCTTGGTTAGCACTGCAGCAGACTCTGGCTGCCAACACCAAATCCAGCTCTCCATTCTTTATTACCTACTCTACAGGCAGATGAATCAAAGGTGGATCCTGATTGGACCAAGCAGACTATGCTCATCTAGCTGTCCTTGCCTGACTGACTGAGGGACAGATGCACGGTCCATTCTCCCAATGAGAAGTGAGGCGGGATCTGGGCAAGGGGACATCTGGGAGAGGATGCTCTTCATAGTGAGACAGAGGAAGTGATGCACTTTCCCTTTTCCCCGTTGCTGTTAATCTTACGGGGATGGCTGCAACCATGGCAACCATGGGAGTCCAGCCATGGACACTGGCACCCAGGGTAGACACTGGGCAGGAATCAGTTTCACTACTGAGTGGGCAAATTCACTGACACAGAAGTTCCTGTAGGATTAGAAAATCCTGGATTAGAAAATCCATGCTCTTAACTATCAAATCCATTTTGAGCGGGAGTTTCCGTTCGTGCATCTGGACGGTCCTGAGCATTCCCCAAGTTGTGTTTCATGATCTGCTGTCCTGTAGAGTGTTCTCTGTATCCATAGGGACTCTCTCTGCTTCTAGGGACAAAGTCTGAAGAGAGATGTGGCTGGATCCAAACACTCTGTGCTGCCAGGACGCATCTCTAGGCTTCAGTGCTTTTGGCTCAGGAATCATGATGCAAAGGACAGCAGGGACTTTCCAAGGCAGCTCTTTGGGGCCAGGCCTGATTAACCTGTTCATTTTTGTGATGAGGGTGATGGAGGATGGACAGAGATGCTGTTTCCCTGGAAGAAGAGCTCAGGCGAGCCGGGCAAGCAAAATGAGCAGAGGCCGCTGTACCTATGGCAGGAGGTTCCTCAGTGTGGGACATGCTGAGCACTAGATCTCCATCTTAGAAACTCACGGGGCGCCTTGGCAGATTCAAGGCTCTGAGAAGTCTTGCTTAAAAGGGAGCAGAGCTTTAAACAAGTTTAACCCAGCAGCTAGTAAGTACTTTCCTTTTGTTTGGAAGCCACTAACTAATACCCTGTGGACCTCAGTCTTTGGAACAGAAGGAAGCGCAGAGCTACTGATGCTGCTCCCAGGTCACGTGTTTTCACCTTTGGAGTCTGTCAAGGTCACAGAGCAAGAAGGAAAAATAGAAGGCCCTGGGAAGGAGGGGGAAACTCTGCGGGTGTGAGTAGTCAGCTCATGGGACCTCGTGTAGGAAGAGTCCTGGTGTAGCACGGTGAGGTGGCCTCTCCCCGTGATGACCACAATCAGTGTGGGTGGCTGGACTGGAGAAAACCCCACATTACCTCAGAGACACTCCCACGAAGGGGTGAGGAGACATGAACAGACCCTCCAGGTCCAGGATGTGATGGTACAAGGCAAATGACATCCATTGTGGTGTAGTATGAGGCCACTACTGACATTCTGACAATCCATCAGAAAAAGGATCATCTTCTTCAGAGATCCTGGGTCACTACTCTTGCATTTTGGGGCCATTGTTAAGTAAAACAAGGGTTACTTGAACACACACACTGCAATACTGCAACAGTTAGTCTGATAACTGAGAAGGCTGCTAGTGATTAACAAAAGGGTAACGTTTACAGTGTGGATACCCTGGACAAAAGGTTGATTCACTTTCCAGCAGGGGAAAGTGAGTTTCATCATGCTACTTAGAATGACGTGTCATTTAAAACTTATCAATTGTTTATTTCTAAATTTTCCACTTAATATCTTGGATCACATTTGATTGCAGGTAACAAACTATGGAAAGCAAAGCCATGGGTAACAGGGGGACTATAGTATTGAGATCACCGTATGGTTTGTCTCCCTTAATCTATTAATGTGGTGAATTTTCCTGACATCTTCTAATGTTGATTCTACCTTGCATATTTGCTAATATTTTGTTTAGGATTTTTGCATTTAAGTTCATGAGTGATAGTCACCTGTAATTTTCTAAAATTCAGCAGCATAAAACAATAAATATTGATTGTTTCAGATTTTCAGTCAGGAATCTTGAGAGTAGTCTCAAGGGTCTGCTATCATCTGGAAGCTCGCCTGGGGGAGATCTCGTCCCAGCCTCCCTTGTGTGGCCTCTGCATCTCACTTGGCTGTGCGCTGGAGGCTGCCCTCAGCTTCCTATCACGTGGCCCTTTCCACAGAGCTGCCTCACAATATGGCAGCCATTTTCCCCCACAGCAAGTTGGCCAAAAAGGTGGGGCACACATACCCAAGAGGGAAGCCCCATCTTCTTTTACGATTTAACTTTGGAGATGATGTCCCACTCTTTCTGCTATTTTTCATTGCTGGAAGTAAGCCACTAAATCTAGCCCTCATCCCAGGGGAAGGGAGTCCACCTGCCAGTGAATGCCAGTGGATGGGATCCCTGGGGCCTATTAAGGCTGCCCAGCACAGAAGGGAAAGAGGATCCCTACCAATAGCCTCTCCTCCGGCCACTGAGGTAGCGTATCACCTCATATCATTACAAGATGTGTGGGTACCATGCAATAAGGTATTCTCAGAGAGGGATGGAGAGACAGAGAGTGGGAGGGAGAGAGACAGAAAAGAGAGAGAGGCCACATCCATGGAACTTTTATTACATACAGTATATTCTTATAATTATTTTAGTTTACCATCATTTATTGCTGTCAATCTCTTACTGTGCCTATTTGTAATTTAAACTTTACCATAGGTATGTATGTATAACAGAAAACATTGAATTTCTGGGGCTTGGTACTATATACAGTTTCAGAGATCCAGAAGGGTCTTGGAATGTATCCCTTATAGCAGGAGGCTATTATATTTAAAGAAAATGTATGTGAGCTGGGCACGGTGGCACACACTTGTAATCCTAGCACTTTGAGAGGCTGAGACAGAAGAATCCTGAGTTCAAAGCCAGCCTCAGCAATGGCAAGGCGCTAAGCAACTCAGTGAGACCCTGTCTCTACATAAAACACAAAACAGGGCTGGGGATGTGGCTCAGTGGTCGAGTGCCCCTGAGTTCAATCCCTGGTACCAAAAAAAAGAAAAGAAAAAAGAAAATAAAAGAAAAAGAAAAAGGAAATGTATGTGATTAAATTCAAGTCATAGAAAAAGCCCTTAGCCACTCCAAAAGCCATTTCCTTAAGTGGATAAAAGAGGACCCGCCAAAGCCTGCACCAGATATCCTACTCAGCAGTGAGAAGTTCACATCTTTCCTCTCTAAGTCAAGAAGGAGACAGACATTTCTGCTCTCATTGCTTCTATTTAGCATTTAACTGGAGGTCCCAGTTAATGCAGTTAGAAAAGTAAATGAGTTATGTAAATATTGGAAAGGAAGAAACAAGAGTATCATTATTCACAGACAATCCTCTTGTTCATGTGGAAAATCCAAAAGAATCTATGTGCAAATTTATTAGAATTAATAAGGCAGCTTAGTGAGTTTGCCAGATGTTTGGATGGATGACATTGTGTCCCCCTGCTTCATATATTGAACCCTTAACTCCTATTGGGACCATATTTGGAGACAGGGCTTAAAGGAGATTATTAAGGTGAAGTGGCTTCATAAGACTGTGGCCCTAATCCAGTAGTACCAGTGCTGTTATAAGAAGAGGAAAAGACCCCAGAGACACCTCTCTCTTTCCTCCTTCGTACAGCACAAGGGCCCCAAGCACACAGCAAGGAGGCACCTGCTGGAAGTTCAAGCACAGAGGCCTCCCCATAATGTTGCCAAACTTGGGGGCAACTTGATCTTAGAGTTTGAGCTTCTAGAACTGTGAGAAAATAAATTTCTGATGCTTAAACCAACCAGTCAGTGGGTGGCCGCCTTGGCAAAATGACATCCTGGACATAAGAGCAACATGTGCGTGTTGATTACATTTCTGTAAATCAGCAATGAATGGAAAACGCAATAAAAAGATACTATTTGCAGCGGTACTAAGAATCGAGGTGTCGTGGAGTTGAATAAGCACGACAGTTCACGAGTAAGTAGGAGACTACAAAATGTATTGAAAGGCATTTCAAATACTGAATAAGTGGAGGGCACGCAGCCGTATGGGTCATGACCATGACCTTTTCCCAAGCTGATTTATTGCTTCAAAGCCATTTCTCCCAGAGGATTTTTCTTTTTCCTTTCCTCTTTTTTTCCTTCTTGGAAGAAAATTGACATTTGATCATAACGTTTAATATACAAACAAAAATTCTAGATCAAGAATAGCAAATACTCTCCTGGAAAAGTAACAGAATCAGGATGATTTTCCTTGGCAGGTATTAGGAATATGAAGTGATGGCAGTTACGACTCTGTGGGGTGTTTACAGACAGACGGACAGACCAAGGGAACAGAACAGACATCAGGAACAGACCGGTACACTGAGCAGACCTGCAACGTGACAATTGGGGGTCACGGGGTGGCGGAGGGAGAAAAACTGGTGAATCCATGGGGGCTAGAGCCACTGGCAATTTATACTGGAATAAAAGAAATGGGTCCCTACTTCACACCATGGAGCAAGTTGTACACGGAATAAGGACTTCAACACACAAGGTAAACCTTCTGAAGTTCGGCAGTACAATTAAAGATACAATGTTGAAGGCGTCAATGTCATTAATCGTTTCTTTGAAGGCTTGTGATTTGGAGGATCCTCTTGAAGAGATCTGTCTCTTCCCGAAGGTCATAAGGATACTGGGGTTCTGATTGTTCAAAGATTCCACGAAGAGTGAAAAGACAAAGCCCAGGCTAGCAGAGGGTTTTGTAAACCTGATAGACCCTGCTGAACATCTAGGACATTGCCATTCAGTGGCAATATCGTGAGAGGTGTATGCGACATTTTATGGTCTGTAGCAGCTGCAATAGAAAAGGAACAGTAGCTGGGCGCGATGGCGCATGCCTGTAATCTCAGCACTTAGGGAGGCTGAGACAGGAGAATCGCGAGTTCAAAGCCAGCCTCAGCAATGGCGAGGTGCTGAGCAACTCAGTGAGACCCTGTCTCTACATAAAACACAAAATAGGGCTGAGGATGTGGCTCTGTGGTCGAGTGTCCCTGAGTTCAATATATATATATAAAAGAAAAATTAAGAAAACTTTGAACATAGGAAAAAAACACCCATAATTCCACCTTGGATGTTCCCATGTGACCTTTGTACACCCCTGCACACCGTGCACAGCGCACCCTGGTGTGCACACATACACAGTCACGCTGCCAGACGAGGTTCAGCTCAGCACCTCTCCTACCCACCCCTCAGCACCCAGCACTTTCCCTTCAGTAACAATGTATCCCCAATACCCCCAGAAGGTGCTCAATAAATTGTTGTTAAATAACTAGGCTCTGCGGCCCTGTTGATTTTATTTTTCCAGCAACTATTGTTACGGCAAACACGTTTGCAGTTTGTGACGTGATCTTCATGGAGGTTTCTCCCAGAGGCTGAGAGAGTAGCATTCCGTGCAATTCCGTGGTGCTCGCTTTCCTAAGCCGCTGGCACACGATGGGCAGCTTTACGAGAACTGCTTTTGTAAACAACACTGCGAGGGACATCTGCTTTATCTTCTGTTGAATTGTGTCTTCAGCGTACTGTCCCCAGGGTGTAATACCAGCCCAGAGTCAGGGATCGCACTCACAGGTCTCGAGATACGTTGCCAAATTCTTTTCCTCAAAAGTCATGCCAATTCCCCATGCCAACTGGCCCTGGGTCACAACATCACATTGCCAGCAGTTTGTCTACTGTGAAAACAATTTCATTTGCTAAATAGAGTGGATGGGTTAAGGATTGGGATCTGCTGCCTGTTTACATTTCGTTTCTTCAGACTTGCATGTTTTCTCTTTCGCAATTTCATTTTGGGCTTCAAAGCTTTGAAAATGATCACTCCTTCAGGACTTTGACAAATATTTGGTTCTATTTTCTGCTTTGATTTGGGAATAATTTAATTTTATGTATAGCTTTTTATTGGAAGGAAATAGTCTAAGAATACTGCAGAAAATTTTGAAATAAAGAAGAAAATGTTCATAAACACCACCATCATACTATTTTTTGTTAGCTCTTTTTGGTATTTTTCCATATGCATACATATTTTACTGTGTTTTATTCATGAGCAGAAATGACTTCAAATTCTGGAACATAATAGCATAAGGCATTTCCTTTATTCTTTTTAAGAATATTTTTAATGGCTATGTAATATTTCACAGAGTGAATATGTACCATGCACCCCATAACTTGACCAATACCCATCCTTGTTTTTTGATACATAAGTTGCTTTTGGTGTTTTACTATCATAAAGTAATTCAGCCATAAATGATTTTATACATGAAATCTTTTTGGAGTATTTCTTTATAGCAGCACCTAGAGCTGTGTTGCTGCAAGTGTTAACTCCTGGCAGACAGACATCATTACCTACTCAGTTTCGTTCTCCTCCTCTTACTCGTGAACAGAGCCTCAGATTCTGTTTAGGGCAGCAAAGTCCTAGTTTCAAATGACTTTCCCAGATGCCCTGTGGTTGGTACTGCCAGTAAGGAGTAAACAGCAGCCTGTAACTCTTGGCTACTGGGAAAATGATTGCTCTCTGCTTTTGAGAGAAGTGATTTTGAGACCAGGAAAGCCGGAGACCTAGACAGAGGACCCTGGCCATTGATGACATCATAGCATGGAAAGCCAGCTCTAGACCTCTGAGTTCCTGGAATAGTTGTAATTAGTTAATCAGTCTTAAAGCTATTTTTAATACCATGGCATAAATCCTGGTATTTCCCAGAAGGAGTGGAGGATGGAGAATGTGTGGGAGAGGGAAATAACAGATGCTAAATATCTACTGAGACATGTCAGGTGCCTTGTATGCAATGTGTCCCTTACCTGTTGCTATGGCTGGATGTTTGTGTCCTCCCCAAACTCATCTGTTGACACCGAATCCCCCAAGGGATGGTACTGACAGGTGATTAGGTGGGGCCTTTGAGAGGAGGAGCCCTGTGGATGGTTTTAGTGCACTTATGAAAGAGTTCCAAGGGAGGTTGTTCAACCCTTTCACCACGTGAGGATGCACCAAGAATGCACCGTCCATGAAGCAGAGTGACACCAGCTCTGCTGAGGTCTCCATCTTGGACTTCCTGGCCTCCAGAACTGTGAGTAGTACATTTCTGTTGTTTAGAAATTACCCAGTCTGGTGTTTTGGTACAACACCACAAGTGGACGTCCAATAAGAGAGGCATTATCATGCCCATTTTACAGATCAATTAACAGGACCCTGAGGGCATAGGCAATGTTTCCAGGGCTTGCAACTATTAAGTGGGAGAGCCAAGACTCAGATTGAAATCCGTTCAGCCAGAACTTCTGGGATTATTGTGTTTCAACAAGAAACCTGGCAACAGCGTGGAGGGAAAAGCAAACTCCATCTGTTTAGCTAGTAAATGCTGGTGGGTTCAGAGTTGGAAGCAGGGGCTACCAGGGACCTGGCTTTTGGCCACAGGATGATGTTCACATCTGAGTTTGCTTTCTTACAAAAGCTCCTTTTCAAACTCATGTTTACAACTATGCCCCACTTCTGGCTTTAACATTTTCTTTTATTCAATGTTTTTTTTTTTTTCTCTTCTGATTTCAAGAGCAATAAATGTCCATTGCAGAAAGTTTGGACAATATAAAGAACACAATCAAAATCATCAGAATCTCATACCTGGAGTTGCTTGCTGAGAACATATTAGCTTATTTCCTTCAGCCCTTTCCCCACATCTGTATTATTCATATTCTTATATATAGTCTGCTTGCTGTGCTTGGCTAGTGAGCATTCCACAAACACCCCTTCAATGCATGAGTAAGTAAGTAGCTGGTTTTGGATCACAGATCTTTGCAGGGAGGAGGATATTCCTGGGCAATAATCAATCTTTGTGGAAAGACTACATAGGCAATGGATCAATACTTGTTATCCAGTCCATAGCTTCACAGTAGCTTCCTATTCAATTTGAAATGCTTTTTTTCTCCATTATTTTTTTTATCAGAAACAAATTCACATTTCATTAGAAACTTCTTATTGCTATTATTTTTAGTGGATGCATAATATTCCATGACTTTGTCTTCAATGCTCCCCTATTGTTGGATATTTAGTAGGTTTTCAACCTTTCACTATTATATCAAGTGTTGTGGTTAACATCTGTATGCAACTTTTTGTACATATTTTAAATAGAGTCTCCAGTGTGGAGTTACTGTGTCAGAGTTCCAGTGTGGAAGTACTGTGTCAAGAACTCTTGAGATGTTGATATTGATATACTGCTATTCCAAAATATTGGTTTGATTCATGTCCAGGCCAGCAAGGTGTGCACATGTCTTCCCATTTTAATCTCAATAGCCCTGGATGCCACCAGTGCTTTTCCATCACAATTGTGTGTTGCTCAGCCCTGAGCAACACAAGGGGTTCCAGGATAAACAAGATGGGAAAGCCCCAGATGATGATATGTCAAACCAGGTTAATTTAACCCTCCTACATTCATGATAGCATTTCTGTTTCTAGCAACACCAGTTTAACAGTGGCCTTGCCTCCTCTTCTGTCCAGTGAGAAGCAGAAGGGAGGGCCTTTGAGCTTCCTTCCAGCTCCAGTGGGCTGTAGCTCTGGACCTGTCCCCGGTACCCATAGGAATGTGTGTCTCTGTCCTGCTCTGCACAGGTCTTTATTGAGAGGAACTTGTGAGTTGATCGTCTGGCTTTATGGGATTCAACGGCTCAGCTCCAACAAAGCTGAGGTGGCTTTTTGGGGAGTAGCTGTTAAAATTAATAATACTTGAAGACTTCATTATAATTTTCAAATCAACTTCATATGTCTCTGCTCCGCACTTTAATACACTTCTGAGAGAAGGTTGGTGTTACTACCACATCCATTTTTGAGAGAAACATGAAGTCTGGGTGGTCTGTTGACTTGCCTGAGATCAAACGGTCATAGACTGGTGGAACCTGGGCCTGAACTTAAGTTTTCTTACTCCAAGTCCAAGGTTTTTTCACTTTCCTAGGGATTGAGTAAAACCCCACAACTGGCCTGCATGAGCAGCACCTAGACCAACATGACGCTCCTCTCTCTTGCCTAGGATTGGAAGGCCCCACTTCCGAGGCCACATGCAGTTTTAGGCAAGTCACATAACTGCTTCTGTTTATGAAACTTGAGTGGCGATGATCTGGATGTCATATCCAGGTTAAAGTGATGGAAAACTCTCATGCATTGATTCTCCATCTCTCTCTCCCCAGATTGAGATGATTATGGAAGAGAACTGATACTGAGATAGCAGAGCCTCCCCACATAAGCTTCCTGAATCCTGAGCCACCACATGGAGCATGGCTGTCCTAGAGACTCCCCAGACCAGCCTTGCAGCTTGTGTGAGTGATTGAGCAATCAAGTTTTGCATTAAGCTACTGAGATGGGGAGTTGTTCGTTACTGCAGCTTAGCTCAGCCTAACCTGATTAATACAAGGAATGAATACTTAAATAGATGTACTCCTTGAGGAGCTTTCTGCCTCTTCATTGATTTTTTTTTTTTTTTGGTACTGGGGATTGAACTCAGGGGTACTTGACCACTGAGCCACATCCCCAGCCCTATTTTGTGTTTTATGTAGAGACAGGGTCTCACTGAATCGCTTAGTGCCTCACCGTTGCTGAGGCTGACTTTGAACTCGCGATTCTCCTGTCTCAGCCTCCCAAAGTGCTGGGATTACAGGCTTGCGCCACCGCGCCCAGCTTTCTTCATTGATTTTGACCTTTGGTTTCTGAATCTGTTTTCTTCTCTCCAATATTAAGTGATTGAATATCAATGGTATTTAAGTGTGTGTTTTAAATTTTTTTTAGGCAAGAAGTTGTGTTTGTTAACCGCATCTGTGTTTCCATTCCACTGAAGACTCTGATGAACTTGAAGCTTTGCTGTGAGCTGATGTGGGGCTCCCTGGGTCATGCCAGCTTGGTCTTGCAGTGCCTTGGTTCTTGTTTCCTGGTGTCTACCTGCAGCCCCTCTGTGCAGTCTGGGGGCTCTTCACAGCTCAGGTTGAAAGCTTCCATCCACAGGGGAGTCTGGGTTATTTTTCTGGTGCTGGGTTTAGACTCAGAGCCTGTCCTCCATACTGTGGTTCCTGCCAGTTTCTTCCCATCCAAGCCAGGCTTCCCTTAAGAGGGAAGACAATGCTGTCCACTAAATCCAGGTTCATCTCCTCCTTTTCTTCTTTTGACAAATGTTCCCTGAATACTTACGATGCGCTGGGCTTTGTTCTCAGTGCTGGGGGCCCAGAGGCAGAAACTGAGGCAGTGTCTGTTCCGCCAAGTCTGCTGCGCAGTGAGAAATAGGCGCCAGCAGTCAGCAAGGTTGGAACAAAGGTACATTGTGATGACAGCAGTCATGCCTGTGTCCTTCCCGCTTATTGAGCACCCTGTGTTCTGAGCACTTTGTATAAATTATCTTGAATTTTCCTAGCAACCCAGCATGTCCAGCATTAGCCTCCTAGATGTCTCCAGTGCTGCCTTTCGGGTGACCTTTCCTTTCCATGAGTGAATGGCCTGAGGCCCTCCCCCCCAGGGGCTGGGACTCCCATCAGGTCTTTCCACCTGATTCCTCTGGACAGCCTTGGTTGGGGCCGTACATTCCTGTTTATCTCCGTGATCTCCAGTCCCCTTTCCACTTACTTCTCCAGGTTGCCTCCTCTGTTCTGGCTCATTTTCCATGGTCCATCCCTTGACCTGGACTCCTTTGAGAAAGGTAGGTGAAGAAGATTTTGCACAGGAGTTTGGCTGGCTGGTAGCGCCGTAACGCATGCGGCTGACACAGAACAGGGGACATTCCGCAGAGGACCTGCCCTGGCTGTGCCGGCCGAGGCCACCCCTCGCGTTCCTCCTTGTCGCTCTCTCCCCTGAACTTGCTGCTCTTCCAGAGTATCCCAGAAACATTAAACTCTCTTCACTTCTACTCATTATCTTTCTAGAACTTTCCTTTTCCCTTTTGGACACAGCCTTTTTTCCATCAGCATGTTGAGCTCAAGAAATTGTTAAAGACCCATTTATAGAGACCTGTGTCTTGTCTTAAAATTTGTCTTTCTTCAGCTTTGATCAAACTTTGTCTGGACTTCTTCCTTCCAGTCTCTGTGGGTGGCAGGAAGCACATTATGACACCTCCAATCTCCATCCCTCCCTGATACCCTGCTGGAAGGTAAAGTGGCCCTCTTTGTTGTTATTTTTTTCCCCTGAAACACATCTCTTCTGTTGTGCCCACAAAGTGCACTTGATTTTCGTTATTCGTGGGTTCTGTATTTGTGACCTTGCCTCCTTGGTAAGATCTATTTCTAACCCCAATGGCGTTCTTGCCGTCAATCAGGGATACACCCAGAGGAGAACCCTAGGTGACACTCTGCTTTCCTGTTTCAGTTTTTACCCTGCAAGTGCCACCACAAGCTCATTGCAATCTATTTAGTGGCTCTTTTAAAAAAAAAATGTTTGCACTTTTGTTGCTTAGAGCCCCGCTAAATTGCGGAGGCTGACCTTGAACTTGTGATCCTCCTGCCTCAGCCTCCCTGAGTTGCTGGGATTACAGGCATGCCCCAGTGTACCCGGCTAGATTTCACCATTTTTAACCACCCGCTACATGTAGTGACAATTACTGGCTAGTGTTCCCAGGAATAAGGAGGCCCTGATGTGCCTCATGGAGAAAATAACCCATGTTAGATCAGCTTTGTTTGGGCATGGGTTGTAGCATCGCTGCCATGAGTTCAATGTCAATAAACCAACAGTGTACATTCAATCCAGTGCCTTTAAACAGAAACACACATAAAACAAGGTCAGGCCTTGGTCAGTTGATGAACATGTGACCAGAACCTGGTAGGAAACTATCCTGAATTTCTCCCAGGAGCAGTGGCTTAGCATTGGCTAATTTGGTGTTTGTGGCAGCTTTATAGAGCATAACTACCACGGATAATGAGAAGCCACTGTGCTTATCTATCCCCCTTATTGTGTGCAGAAGGGACATGAACTCCAGGGAGCCAATTCCCAAGTTCATGCCCAGTTTGGCTGGCTCTAAGCCCCTGCTTTTGTGCATGAAACCACACCACCTCTACTCCCGGCCTAACCCTTTGAAATGTGAGGTTTGTTTTCTGTCCTTCAAAGGGTCATGGAGAAACCACCCCTCTCCTCTGTCCCCTGCATTTTAATTGTCCCCAAAAGGGTCTAGGGCTCGGGGGTGCTAACCTCCCCCACCTCTAACCTGGGCATGGCACCAGGGTCCCCATTTCAAGTTCTCCCACTGCCCAACTTTGAAGCTTAATAGCTTTAAAATCTTACAAGTTGTAAAAACAATTAAAGCAATAATCTTAAAAAGAAGCAGAATGGGGCCTTCAAAGGAATGAGAGCCGTTCACACTTCGTGGTTACACACGGCCTGCAGCTAGCCGGGCCTGAGAGAACGCAGAGGCGCCCTGCGAATTTGTTGATGCCAGTTTGGACAGACTGTTTATTTTCATGATTTCATGGAAGAATTTTAATTTAATGAGTGTTTTATACTCTAATGTAAAGCATCGCTCGAGCCCTGTAATTACTGTGTCAAAATAGGGCTTCCATAAGCTGCAGCAGCCTGTGCTCCAAGGCTCTGCCTTGTATCTGAATCAGGCCAGGCAGGGGAGGAGGGGTGCTGGGAGCCAGGGGCTTCCTAATGGAATTGGAAATGAACGCTGGGACGCTGGGACGGGGTGAAGCATGCGTCCTGTTGAGCTCCTTCCTCCCAACCTGTGGCTCGATGCTGGGGCTGAAGGGCTGGGAGACAAGCGTCCTCCATCTCCTGACCAGGAAATCATTTACCTTCGCAAAGCCCCGTTTGTCTGACGGGTGTGCCAGTTGGTCATTTCAGACACATACTTCATCAATTTAGCCTTTTTTTTTTTTTAAAGGAGGACGTATTTCTTTGGGTTCTATGCACCACCCACGAAAATGCTTATTTTCCTCTCTTAAATTTCTTTGAGAGCATGAAAGAGATTTTGTGCAGCCTGGGAGACAAAAGGGTGGCTACTCTCAGCACTCCAGGTCCAAGTTCAAGGCCGAGTACAAAGTGTCCAATTTCAGTGAGCTCTCGTCCCGCCTGCTACCTGCCCCTTCTCCTCGCTGGCCGCTTTCACCCGGGCACACAATCCTTGGGCGCCCTGGGCTTTTCCCTCATGGAGCTGAAGATGGCCTTTCCAGATGTGGGCCGGCAGCCTCATCCTTCATGGGCCCCCCCTTGGCCCTGGCTGGGGATCCCCCCAACAAGCCACTGGAACGTCTTCTCCGGGTATTTTTTTCATGTTAAGCTCCCCAGATTTGGTGCTCATTGTTCCAAGTCCAAGAATCCAATGGTGCAATTTGATAACTTGCTATTTCCATCCCTGCTCAGATCCATGTGCAGTGGAGACTCTGCGTACAGTGAGGGAGGGTGGGACTTTCCGTTTGGTAACGGAACAGCCTCTTGCCCTTGGTCTTTTCCTGGCACTGGCTAGTCCTAGAATAGGCTGCAGTGACCACGAGCTGAGCATGTCACAGCACCTAGAAGTACTGACTGGACTCCTTGCCTCCTCCCATCCCCTGGGACCAAGGGTCAGTGTCATTCATAGCCAAGGCACCTAAGGCTTCAAGAGGAGGCATGCACTATAAGGAGGAGCTGCGTTTTGCCCTGTGTCTGTTTTTGATTCCCAGTTCTGGGATCTTTCTAATGAGGACAGCCAGACTTAGCAGGAAAAAAATAAAACAATAAAAATAAAAAAGATACTTAGCTAAATTTAAATTCATGTAAACAATGAGTAATTTTTAAATATGCCCATGCAGTATTGGGGGCATTTCTATACTAAAAAAATTCTTTGTTCATCTGAAATTCAAAAATTTCGCTGGGTACCCTGAATTCCGTCTGGCAACCTGCATCGGTTCCCCGGCCGCCTTCTCTTAAATGTATCGAGGCGTAAATCCTCTAGGTGCAAACTGTTGGCCCCTGGCTGAATCCTCCAGCAGCAAAGTTTATTTTGGATGATGTGTTTGAAATTTGAATTGGGGGATTTTTTTAGAGGGAGCAGGCGCTCTGCAGCCTCCACCATCCCCGCCACTCCCCAGGCGACCACAGTGGCTTCCCACACGGATAGATGTGCAGCCTGGCCTCCAGGGCTGCTGGGTCGGGCACCCTCGTTCCAGCCTCCTCACACCTTGTCCTCTTTGGACTCTGTTGGAAGTTCCCATGGCAGTTTTAGGAAGCTCTGCTGCAGGAAGTCTCTTGAGGAAGGGAAGCAAATGGATCCACTGGCCGGAATGTCCCAGGCCAGCTTCTGTAGCCTTCATGGCCACCCATACCCTGGGAGGCAGGCACGGTCACCCTCAGTTTACAGAAAAGGCTATAGAGGCTCCACCAAGATGAGTGGTTGGTAACAGATCACACGTTGGGCTGCAGGAAGGGGACTCAAGCCGGGTCACCCAGCTCTGACAGTTCATCTTTCTACCCAAGATCTATCTTCAAATTCACTCGTCCATTTCGGTGACCAGTGTCTGCAGAGTGGCCATCTCATCTGACACTGGGCTGGGTCGATTGTCTACTGGTTATTTTTACTTCTTGCACTTAGGAGGGACCAGGTCCCAAACTGAAAAGCATTTGCAAAGGCCTTTGGCAATTCTAATCCTGAACTCCAGGGCCAGGGCTTGGATTTTTTTTGATGTCTTGAGAATCTCACATCTTGGTAGAAAGACGCTGTTCTCGTTGGGTGCCTACGGTGCTGCAAAATTGTCTGCTGGATTTATTTCAAAGCAAAAAGAAGCAGCAAAGATTGCGATTCTAATGCTGAAGTTGCTCTTTTTAACTCAATTACGTTCTGACAATTCAGAATGAAACGTGGGGGCATGTCTTTGTTTAAGCCGGAGGCCTTGCATCGGATAGTCAGCTCAAGGTACATGGCTACTGTCAGGACTAACAATCTTTGACAAGGGCATTTAGCGGTTGTAATTCAAATCTAATTCAGAACATCTTAGCACCGGACCTGTCAGGCCCTTGAAATGCGCTGTAACTACAAAACCAAGGGCAATGGTCCCAAAGCCAGCTCTGGGCGGCCTCAAGTTGATATGTCAACAAGAACAGTTACAATTAGGGATTCTTTCAAGCATACTAAACTAATTTACAGTACTCTGGAAAAGTGGGAAAAGAACCCGAGGCTTAAAATCCCAGGACTTCTAGATTTCAAATCCGCAGCACATAAAAACACAATTAAGGTTCTGCACATAATAGCGCAAGCTTGCATCTGTCCTTTGGTTGCGTGTGGACTTTTTTGCCCTTAAAAATAGATATGCAGAAAAACGCACGCATGTGTGTAGTTAAAACACAGTAATAATAGTTGACTCTCGACCACTAGGAAAAAAACCCTTGTCAAGTCTCATTAGGATCATGTTGTGGGTTTGTCGAACCCCAAATCGGCAACGTACCTATTTATTATTTGTGGATGCTGCATGTAATCAAATCTGTCCTAATTGGGGAGTGTTTCTTCTTGATGGGGTTCCACATTTGGCCACGAAGCACCCAAAGTCAATGTGGCCTGCATGGTTTGAGCTGGAATGAGAAGCTAGGCTGGAAAAAAGGACGCGGAACATGGCCCGGGCCATTGGACACAGACAGGATTATAGCAACCAACATGTAATTTTACCATCAAGATAAAACAGGGCTCGATTTTAAAGCACTCTGGTGATTCCAGGCAGCTGGGCCAGTTTAAGAGGCACTGCCTCGGAGCTAGGACAAAGGGTAATGGGAATGTTTGCAGATTTCGCTTTTATGATTTATCTACTTTTTATGCATGTCAATATAGACCTTCCACTCAGGGGACTCGTAAATGTGATTTTACTTCCCAAATTATAAAGCTAGTCAATTATTCGGGAATGAGTCATTCATTCAAAAGTGTTGGTAATGTGATGTGTTAACCATCAGGAAATTTTACACCAATTGGAATTATAAACACCAGATTTAAAAAAATGAAAAGTGAAAAGAAAAAGAAAATCTCAGCTGGCAGAGAGCCCTCTTTATTAATGGCGCCTCTCCTGTTAGGAGCTATATGTGGGGAAGGCGGGGTTGAAGAACATGTGGGTGGATGTTTTCCTTTCCTACCTTCCAATTCCCATCCCAAAGCTGAAGTCTTGGGATGTGTTTGTCTGAAGACGGAGATGGGTGGTGAGCCACCTAGCCTGGCAGCAGAAGGGATGCTGACGGAGATGGGATGGAAGGGTTTGCACCATGTTCTTGCTACGCCCCCATCGGCCTGTGGGATGGGCTCACCCAGCCATTGAGGGGGCAGCACGTTGCAGTGACCTGAGTCTTGAGGACCCTTTTCTGCTGCTCAGCCATCCCCTGGGATCCCTTTTCGTAGGTTTTTTCCCCTTCTTCTCCAGGGAGCCGACCACGCGCTTACTGACCCCCGTGGCTCTGACTTGCTCTCAGGGCCCATGCGCTCTTCCTCGTGGGCAAGCCTCTTAGAAAAGCACAGCCTGGCACTGTAGAAGTACCACGGGGGAGCTGAGTTGCAATGACTGATCGAGGGGGAAACCACGGTGGTCCTGCCCCAGCGTCATGTTCCCAGGACACCAAGATGAATCAGGATGCGAGAACCACTGCGGTCGAGCTGGGCAGGGCCCTGGGGACCCTCTTGCCCTCATGTCATAGACGACTGGGTGTCAACAGTCTGACCGCTGATCTCGGTGGAGGCCTGGCAAGAAACCGCTTTTGGTTTATATCTGGGTTCAGAATTTCCAGATTCCTCCTGGAACAGCCTGTATGGACAACCCTATGGATGTCCAATCCCGTCTCCCAACCCCCAGGTCCTAGGCAAGATCTGAGGCCTAGAGAATTTCAGTACTGACCCACCAATGCTGTATCTGTCATGCCCCTCAGATTGTGGCAAGAAAACTCAAGTCCTGGATGGGAGGCACCAAGGGTGGCAGTTAGCTGAGAATCTCAGGACTATGATAATGAGCTCGTTACTGTGTATTGGTGTCCCCTCTTCCTCCAAAAAGGCTGAGGCCCTTTAGAACCAATGATCCAGTGAACACATGCTGTTACTCACTAGTTGCTCCATGAGTTCTGAGCTTTCATGAAAGCAAAACCTTCTTCTCTTTTCAGTGAAGAGTATGGGGTATGGTGCCAGGCACGGAGCAGAGATGGATTCCAGCAGACACAGGCAGTGATTCAGAAGGCCCAGGAGCCACTAGTCTTTTCCATAAAGTGGCATAGCTAGCAAGAAGCAAGCAGCTGAAACCTGACTTCTTCAGAGGCCCTTTATTTAGGGGGTTGTACTTTGCAAGTCAAGTTATATATATATATTTTCAACTGCTGTCTTTCAGTAGTATTTTCAGGCAGCTGCTGGTTATTGGAATTGTACTAACATAAATATTAGTAGAATTACTAGTGTAGGGTTTGTACTTTCCTACCAGCCCATCAGTCCAGTGGGCTGGGAGAAACGTTGCTTGTCTCTGATTCCTGGGGCCTGGCACATAGTATGTGTTCATTAAATAGCTGTATGCATAACAAAAGGGTGTTTACCCCATGTGTAGAGAGCTTCCTGAACAGCAACTGGGCAGCCAGAGGAAGGTTTTGCAATGGTATATCCATCTTCACAGGTATGAGAAAGAAATCAAAGCAAAAGAAAGCTGAATACATCATTTAGAAGGATCTCATTAAACAAGCAAAAGAAACATGAACAAAAATATCAGCTATAACAATAAATGTAAAGGAATTAGATCTCATGTTCAGGCTCAATTTGGATACAGAAAATGAACCCCCAAATAAACTCTAGACTTATCCCCATGAGATGAATGTAAAATGAAGTGGTTCAAAAAGCTCAAAGGACAGATGTTTTCCTTTTCAGACAATTGTGAGAATGAAAATAATAAACAAAAAACCATAAAAAGTTATACAGGCTAAATTTCCCTTGATAAAGTTTGTCAAAATCTATAAAGAAAACAAAATCATTCCAAAGTGTTATGGGAAAACTTGACTGGGATTAAAATTCAGAAAACAAAAACTGTTAAAACAGGATAAATTATCACAACATAATAACAGAGAAATTTAATATACATCAATCAAGACTCAGTAGGTGGGCTGGAGTTGTTCAGTGGTAGAGCACTTGCTTAGCGCATGTGAGGCTCTGGGTTTGATCCTCAGCGCCACATAAAAGTAAATAAATAAAACAAAGTTATTGTGTCCATCTACAACTAATATATACATATATATATATACACATACATATACGTATATATATATAAAGATGGTAAATTTTTTATATTTACTTTATTTATTTGTTCTATTTAGGCTTACATGATAACAGTGCAATTTGATTCATTGTACATAGATAGAGGATAATATATCAATTCTCTAGTTGTAAGTTGTATAGAATCACAACATATATGTAGTCATACATAAAGTTAGGGCTATGGTGACCATCATATTTCACCACCCTTACTGTCCCCATGCCCCCTCCCCCCTTACACCCCTGTGAACAGAGTTCCACCATTGTTCCCATGTCCTTCCCCACATTATGGATCAGCATCCACTTATCAATGAGTACATTCGGCATTTAGTTTTCTGAGACTGGCTTACTTCACTTAGCATGATATTCTCCAACTCCATCCATTTACCTGCAAATGCCATAATTTTATTCTCTTTTATTGCTGAGTAATATTCCATTGTGTATATATACCACAGTTTCTTTATCTAGTCATTTATCGAAGGGCATCTAGGTTGATTCCACAGTTTAGCTATTGTGAATTGAGCTGCTATAAACATTGAAGTGGCTGTGTCACTGTAGTTTGCTGTTTTTAAGTCTTCTGGTTATAGACTGAGGAGTGGGATAGCAGGCTCAAATGGTGGTTCCATTCAAGTTTCCTAAGGAATCTCCATACTACTTTCCAGATTGGTTGTACCAATTTGCAATTCCACCAGCAATGCATGAGAGTGCCTTTTTTCCCACAACCTCGCCAACACTTATTGTTGTTTGTATTCTTGATAATTGCCATTCTGACTGGTGTGAGATGAAATCTTAGGGTAGTTCCACCAGAAAAACTTCTAGAACTGATAAATGAATTCAGTAAAATTGTAGGATATAAAATCAATATACATAAATCAAATGCATTCCTATACATCAGCAATGAATCCTCTGAAAGAGAAATTAGAAAAACTACTCCATTCGCAATAGCCTCCAAAAAAATAAAATACTTGGGAATCAATCTAACAAGAGTGGTGAAAGACCTCTACAACGAAAACTACAAGACACTAAAGAAAGAAATTGAAGAACATCTTAGAAGATGGAAAGACCTA
>CM053401.1:8802318-8838206 GCA_028644305.1 Xerus rutilus
GATCATTTCCTGTCTTCTACTTCTTTTGGTGTTAATTTGTTCTTCCTTTTCTAAGGCTTTGAGATAAAGAGTCAATTCATTTATTTGTTGACTTTTACTTCTTCTAATGAATGAGTTTAGTGCTATGAACTTTCCTCTTAGCACTGCCTTCATGGCATCCCAGAGATTTTGATATGTTGTATTGGAGTTTTCATTTGCCTCTAAGAATTTTTTTATCTCTTCCTTGATGTCTTCTGTTATCCATCCATCATTCAATAGCATATTATTTAGTTTCCAGGTGATGGAGTAGTTTCTGCTTTTTAATCTGTCATTAATTTGTAATTTTATTCCATTGTGGTCAGATAGGATGCAGGGTAGAATCTCTATTTTTTTCTATTTGCTAAGAGTGGCTTTGTGACATAACATATGATCTATTTTTGAAAAGGATCTATGTGCAGCTGAGAAGAAAGTGTATTCCCTTGTTGATGGATGGAACACTCTATAACTGTCCGTTAAGTCTAAATTATTGATAGTTTCATTGAGGTCTATGGTTTCTTTATTAAGTTTTTGTTTGGAAGATCTATCCAATGGTGAGAGAGCTGTGTTAAAGTCTCCAAGTATTATTGTGTTGTGGTCTATTTGATTCTTGTATTTGAGAAGGATTTGTTTGATATACGTAAAAGCCCCATTATTTGGAGCATAGATATTTATGATTGTTATGTCTTGTTGATGTATGATTCCCTTAAGAAGTATGAAATGACCTTCTTTATCTCTTTTCACTATCTTTGGTTTGAAGTCCACTTTATTTGATATGAGGATGGAAACTCCTGCTTGTTTACGGGATCCATGTGAGCGATATGTTTTTTCCCACCCTTTCACTTTCAGTCTGTGGATGTCTTTTCCTGTAAGATGAGTCTCTTGAAGACAGCATATTGTTGGGTCTTTTTTTTTTTTAATCCAGTATGTCAGTCTATGTCTTTTAATTGGTGCATTTAGGCCATTTACATTCAGGGTTATTATTGAGATATGATTTGTAATTCTGGTCATTTTGGTTTGTTTTTGGTTTTTACCTTGAGTTGTTTTCTTTTTTGAATGGTCTTTCCTTTAGTGTAGTTCCTTTCTTTGTAAATTTTTATTGTTGGTTATTGTTTCCTCCTCATGGAATATTTTGCCAAGGATGCTGTGTAGTGCAGGCTTTCTTGCTGTAAATTCTTTTAACTTTTGTTTATCATGGAAGGTTTTTATTTCATCATCAAATCTGAAGCTCAATTTTGCTGGATATAGGATTCTTGGTTGGCATCCATTGTCTTTCAGGGCTTGGAATATGTTATTCCAAGATGGTAAATTTTTTAAAAAAACTAGTAGGCAAACTAGAAATAGGGATGACAAAATTCTGTGTGTGCGCGGAGATAGCAGGCTTCCCTCCTCTGAGTTGCTTTACAACTTTTCCAACCCCATGGAATATTTGAAAAATAGTTAATTTATTATTCCAATAAAAATATGGATAAATTCAAAAAAGCAAAAGCCCTATTTCAAACGGCATAAACTAGGACTCTAAACATTACCAGTAGCCACTAACAAGACCCACTTACAAAGAATGGAAGAATATTTCTTCTAAGTATCTCTAAGGTCAAAGAGCACCTAGGAGCTGCAGTTGGAGACTACCTAGGAGTCCTGGAGGTGACCACCCAAAACACTGGCACACTTACCACTCAGCCAAATCTGCATTTGCGGATTGTATTAGTTTCCTGTGGCTGCTGTCACAAACTGCCACTGGGTTGGTAACACTAGACAACAGAAGTGCATTCTCTTATGGTTCTAGAGATCACAAGGTTGAGATCAAGGTGTCCACAGGGCCACAGCCCTCGTGCCCAGCACCCGCACAGGAAGCAAAAAAATAACACAGTGTCTAAGAGCCTAGTCTCAGGAAGAACTGAGTTCAAATCCTGGCCTCAGCCCTTTGGTGCAGCTGTGTGACTTTGGATTCATCTTTCAACTTCTCTGAGCCTCAATGTTCTCATCCGTGAGCTGGGAATTACATGACCCACCTCTCATTTGGAATTCAGGGTGATGACACCTGGAAAAATCTTTAGCTCGGAGCAGGAGATAATACGCATGTTGGCCAGCTCCCAGAAAGAGGGTGGCTGCTGCCGTCATCACGGCTGCTAGCAATGGGTTGGCTCCAAGCCATTTGTGACTGAGCGGGCATCGTGCCTGCCTGCGTCTCATTCATAGTCGTACTTCCTGCCTGGAGATGCTGGGAGCAGATGCAGACTCCTGGGATCTGCCCATGTTAAACAAATACCTGAATTCCAGAGTCTCTTTATTTGGAAACCAAAGGATTCTTTTTACAGAAGCAAAAGCCAATCTTTATTTTCACTGTAACAAAAGCAGATTTTTAAAAGTAAATCTGCTTACATGTCCATATGAAATTCTTAAGAAAAAAAATCCACTTGTATGCTTATTTATGGCAACAATTTTTACTGGAATTCACACCACTGGTTTTTTTTTCCCCATTTTTAAAATTTGTTCTGCTTAGTTATACATGGCAGCAGAATGCATTTCAATTCATTGTACACAAACAGGGCACAACATTTCAATTCTCTGGTTGTACATGATGTAGAGTCACACCATTCATGCTATCATATATGTACCTAGGGTAATGATGTCTGTCTCATTCTACCATCTTTCCTGCCCCCATACCCCCTCCCCTCTCCACCCTCCCCTTTGCCCAATCCAAAGTCCCTCCATTCTTCCCATGCCCCACCCATTATGGATCAGCATCCACTAATCAAAGAAAACATTCAGCCTTTGTTTTTTTGGGATTGGCTTACTTCACTTAGCATGATATTCTCTAGTTCCATCCATGTACCTGCAAATGCCATAATCTTATTCTTTTTTAATGCTGAGTAATGTTCCATTGTGTATACACACCACAGTTTCTTTATTCATTCGTCTATGGAAGGGCATCTAGGTTGGTTCCACAGTTAGCTATCGTGAATTGAGCTGCTATAAACATTGAAGTGGCTGCATCACTGTAGTATGCTGTTTTTAAGTCCTTTGGGTATAGACTGAGGAGTAGGATAGCTGGGTCAAATGGTGGTTCCATTCCAAGTTTCCTAAGGAATCTCCATACTGCTTTCCAGATAGGTTGCACCAATTTGCAGTCCCACAAATTGCAATGTATGAGTGTGCCTTTTCCCCCACATCCTCGCCAACACTTGTTTGAATTCTTGATAACTGCCATTCTGACTGGAGTGAGGTGAAATCTTAGAGTAGTTTCAATTTGCATTTCTCTAATTGCTAGAGATGTTGAACATTTTTTTGTGTATTTGTTGATCGATTGTGTATCTTCTTCTGAGAAATGTCTGTTCCGCTCCTTAGCCCATTTATTGATGGGGTTGTATGTTTTGTATTTTGGTCACACCACTGTTGATCACTTCCTGCAGCCCACACATTCTCTTTATGCGTATGACTTCAGTTAATAATGAAGTTCAGAGAGCTTGAGTGACTTATTCAGTCTCACACAGTGAAGAGAAAAATCTGATCTTATTTGAACTGAGTTTCTTTCTGGAACACCACAGTGGTCCATGCTCATGAGAGAGTGAAAAGCAAGCCTCACGAACTAAATAGGGATATAAAGAAACTAAAAGGCATCTTCTAAAGCAAATGCCTTCTTCCCGCCCCACCAACCACTTCCCGCATCCTGTTCTCTGCTGTGATCTCAAGGTTTGTATCTCCCCCCACCTCAATTCATATATTGAAATCTTTACCCCAAAGTTGGTAGTGTCAAGAGGTGGACCTTTAGGAAGTGATTAGGTCATGAGGAAGGTGCCCTCAGGAATGGGATTAGTGCCCTGATCAAATTGGCCAGAGGGCTTGTTCTTGTGGTCCCCCCCTTGAGGACAGAGTGAGAAGTCTGTCTCAGGAGAAAAGCCCTTCCTGGCCTCCCCGCCTCCAGATTTGTGAGCAGTCAATGTGCATTGTGACCACTGCCCAGCCCCTGGGATTATGGCACCACAGCTGCAGCTAAGACTTCAGCCATCCTTGCAGATGGCTTATCCACCCACTGGCTGGCCCAGGCCAGAAGCCCCAGAGCCACCCTCATGTCTCTTTCCCCCTCCATCTACCTGGAGTCCACTTCCTGAGCACCTCTGGACTCTCCCTCCCTTCTCCTCTCCCTGCTTCCCTGTCCCTGCCCACTGCCCAGAGTCAGAACCCAGTCATCTCCAAACAGACTTCACACTGACACTGAACGCCAGCCACTTCCTGAACCCCTGGTCTTCCCTTTCCACTACCGACAGCATGATCTTTTTAAAAAATGTTTGATTAATTTAATTTATGAAGATTGGTGCATGCACATAATTCAAAATTTGAAGAGTACAGACTGTGTAAAAAGGCAGATAACCCCACCGTGGTCCCCGAGCCCGGCAGCTTCCAGTTATCTCCAAATGGTCTTGCACATTGCCCAGATTCGCTGTGTTTGTATTTCCTACACCAGTCACAGGGCTGCTGTGCTCCCTGCTTGGCGTGTAGCTTCCTCTCCCTTAAGACACTGCAGAGATCTTATCCTATCAGGACACATAGCTCCGCAGCTTTCTTTAAAGGATTGCGTAATATTTTATTATACCCACATACTCTATCCTATTTGAAAATGTCTCCCTTCGCACTTTGTACCGCTGTCACAGTTGCATTCTTTGTGCTGGGCTCTGTTTCAAAGCTTTTCAGGTATTAATTCATTTCAGCAAGCGCAGCCCCAGGGGGTGTGTTGAATTGTGCAGAGATGAGTCAACAGCGGCTCAGAGGAATTAAGGGATGAGGCAGGTGAGGTGTCCCAGCTAGGCAGAGCCATCCATTTGCAGAGTGTGTGTTTGCGTTGGTTTCCTAGGACTTGGTAACAAAAGGACCACACACCAGGAGGCTGAAACACCCGGTGGGGTAGACTCCTGCAGGCCATGACCAGGTGCGCTTCCTCTGAGACCCTGGGCAGCGTCTGTTCCACACATTTTTCTTGGCTTCTGGTGGTGGCTGGAGATTTTTGATGTCCTTTGGCCTCCAGCAGCATCACTCCAATATCTGCCTCCGATGTCACATGGCCATCTTCTGCCATGTGTCTCTATTACCACATGACGTGCTCTCCGCCTCTTTGCCTCTTTGTATACGGACGTCAGTCATATTGGATTTAGGCCCAGCCGGCTCCATCTCGGCCTGACTCATTACATCTGCAATGAGTCTATTTCCAGAGGAGGTCATATTCTGAGGTTCTGGGGATTAGGACTTCAATATATCTTTCTGGGGGGACGGAATTCAATCCATAACAGTATTCTTTTTTAAAAAAAAATGTTATTAGTGCCTTATGATTATACATAATAATGGGACATACGTGACATACTTGTACAGGCATATAAGGAAATTTGGTCAATGTCATTCTGAGTACCCCCCCTTTTCTCTCCTCCTCCCCTGACCCCCTCACTCTACTCTATTTGTTTCTCTTTTATTTTCATATGATCCTTCCCCGCTCTCTTATTTTTCTCTGTAGTTTCTATGCATGAGAGAAAACATATCACCCTTGACCTTTTGAATCTGGCTTATTTTCTTAACATAATGCTCTCAAGTTCCATCCATTTTTCTGCAAATGACAAAATTTCATTCTTCTCTATGGCTGAATAAAACCCCGTTGTGTATATATATTCTACATTTTCTTTATCCATTCATCTGTGGTGGACACCTAGGCCTGTTCCATAGTTGGGCTGCCGTAGATTGTGCTGGGTAATTCATGTATACATGAATTGTGTTGCTATAAACATGGGTTTGCATGTATCACTGGAGTATGATGATTTTAATTCTTTAGGATAAATAGGAGTGGTATAGCTGGGTCATGGGCTGGTTCGTTCCATACTTAGCATTTTGAGGACTCTCCATACTAATTGAACCAATTTATAATCCCACCAACAATGTACAGCTGTTCCTTTTCCCGCATCCTTGCCAGGGTGGATTATTGTTTGTGTTCTGATGGCGCCATTCTAGTGGGTGAGATGGAATCTCCGAAGGGGTTTGCTTGGCATTTCCCTAAGTGCTAATGATGTTGAACATTTCTTTTCATTTGTTTGTTGGCCATTGAAATTTTTTATTTTGAGACTTCCACTTTGTTCATTTGCCCATTTATAGAGTGGGTTCCTTTTTTTCATGTTACATTTTTTGAGCTCTTTGTGGATTCTGGGTATCAGTTCTCCATAACTGCCTTGTGGTTGCTTCCAAACTTTTCCTACCCCACAAATCCATATGCATGTGAATAGCCACAGGGCAAGTACTTCAAGGGCAGGTGCTGGTCTAGGTATGTGCTTTGACCTTGGATTTCATATTGACAGGCCTCTCACATGAAGATAGAAATTATTGCCCCCCATCAATGTATATAAAAATGTCATTTTTGCTCTTTATAAATCTTTAAAATCCTATAATTCTGTTATTAAAAGTGAACTTGGATTTCTTTTAATAGGTTTAAAGATCATTTTTATTTCTTCTGTGAACTCTTTTCTGTTCAGAATTTGATCTTTTTTGGATTTGTTGAAGCTCCTTAGAAATTAAGACACTCAACCTTTTTTCCTGTGAAGGAATTGCGAAATTTCCCTCCATTTTGCAATTTGTTTTTGAGGCTATTCAATCCTTTTTATTTTTCCACACACACATTTTCTTTTTGACACAAGATTTCTTTTTACATAATAAAATGTCTCTGTTTTTAACTGGTTCCACACCAAGTGCCACAGAATCTGGCTTGAGCATCCATCGATTATGTATGTCCCTGTGCATCTCAGCTCTGAGTGGCTCCTCGTCATCCCTAGCATAAGGGTCACATGCTGGGCATAGCCTGGTTCACCCACATCAGACCCCAGAGGCTCCCAGGACAAGAATCCTGCTGAGGGAGCTCCCTGCATGGGGATGGTCCTGAGCTTGGGCTCCCGCTCCCTGTTCTGCCTGCCCTGGTCCTGCTGGTGACATCCTCCTCCTCAGCTGCCACTTATGTGACAGGGCTGGCAGTGCTGGGGGTGGCTGTTCAGACCTCCTTTCACCTGGGAATAGATGCAGGGAGGGCAGGCAGCCATGGGCGCTGGCCGCTGGGCCTCAGGATCTGCCCCACTGCAGGCCGAGGCTGCTGTGCGCTGGGCATGGCTGGGATGGGCCTGGCCTTGCCTGCCCAACGTGTCCTGGCCTCAGATGGCATTGTCATGGCTTTAAATCATCACTGATTTATATGGTCATATGCAATGTTCTGTGGGGGCACTGTTTGCTTATGTGAAAAACAGGAGATGATCCACTGGGGCGTGGAGCGATGCTTTCCTTGGCCTCTTTCACAGATAATGCCAACTGAATTGCTCCTAGCAGACAGCGGAGGAGACGGCCTCTCTCCCCTGCTCCAGTAATCTCACCCAGTGACAGGGAATATTTCTGTAGAGCCACCTGACAAGTTTCAGCTTCGGCCATTTGGTAGAATTCAGTCTCCTGACCCCTGCCTTCCTGTAGTCCCATCTCCCCTGTTTGCCCCCAGATCAAGAGCTCTGGGGTGTGGGAGGAGGAGCCACCACCTCACCTCAGTGGGGCAGCGCAGCGGCCCATAGGAACAGGGAGGCGCCATCCAGGGAGAGGGTCAGCAAGGTCAGGGGCAGTTGGTAGGCTGCAGGACTCTTGGGGGTTTAGTTCTGGAGCAGCGGAACCTCTCATTCCTTCTGGTCCAGTCCCTCTTTTGCTCTTTCCCTCCTCAGGTTTCATCTCCCCTCCTCTCTATTCCCTCCCAGTGCTAACCGAGGAAGCTGGCACACAAAGTCCTCCTCCACACCCATCAGTGAGTGCGGAAGAGCTTGTGGAACGAGGTTCAGTCCATTTCTCTGCAAAGACTGTGGGTAGACGGAGGTGAAAGTGGTGCTCCAGATACTTATCCATGTCCTTGCCCCCAGATCCTTCAAATGGGACCTTGTTGAGCGCGGAAGAGGGTCTTTGCTGATGTGGTTAGATTTAAAATATCAGGCAGGGTCATCTTGGGTTACTGAGGTGAGTCCGAAGTCCAATGATAGTGTCCTTATAAGACAGAGGAGAGAAGACACGGAGGAGGCCATGTGACCAGGGAGAGCACGGAGTATGCAGCCATGAGACCAGGGCCACCAGAGCCACCGGAGGCTGGAAGAGGCAGGAAGGACTCTCCCCTGGCATCCTCTGAAGGAGTGTGGCCCTGTGGCCACCTGGATCTTGAGCTTCTGGCCTCCAAAGCTTTGAGAGCAGGTGTCCTTTTACAATGCCAAGTTCGTGGTCAGGTGTCATGGTAGCCCTGAGAAACGAATATGGGGCCACAGGGTCCTGGCTCTACATTTGCTGCCTCCAGGTCTACTGATGTCACTGAGAAGGTCACTTCTGGAGTCTCACTATGTCACTGACAGACGAGGGCTCCCCAGCCTTCCCCGTGGTGGGGGCTGTGATGACCCCCACTCCAGTGCGGCTAGGTTCTGTGTCCCCTCCCTCCCCACACCTGTCACTCCTGCTGGTGATCTGGATAAATCTATCCTCAAAGAACTGCCAGGAAGCACTGGCATAATTTCAATGAAACCAATACTTCCTTAGATTCTAGGGGTTGTGGGGAACCTACCACCCACCCCAAATGCCGTTACAGATGCTGAAGAACCCATGGAATTTTGTAGAGAATGTCTTAGGGCAGAGAAATCCCAGGAGGCATTTGTGGATCTTTCACGGGGTGCTTCTCTGTCCTCAGAGGCGCATTAGGGTCACCTGGAGAGCTTTCTTTTAATGCTGATTTTTAAAAATTAGAGTCTTCGGAGCTGGAGTCCAGACATGGGTAGAATTTTTAAAGGTGCCTTCAACAATTTTTAACACATGGCAAAACTACTGATGTAAAGGGGCTTTTAAAGGGTCCCTGGGCCGTCACCGAGAGCATGCTGGCAAAGCCAAACTCTCAGGCCGCACACAGACTTCCCGTCAGAAACTCAGGTCGGGGCCAGCGCTCTGCTCTGGCCTGCTCTTTGGGGCCCTGTGCAGCCCCAGTGTGAGGACCAGCATGCCAGGGAGCCCCATACCCGCTCTTCCACACGTCTCTCAGTCCTTTTGCAGTTCTGAGTGCCTTCTAAGTCCTTGTGTCCCTGTACAAGGACACAAGGGACGTTGTTCCAGATGTTTCCCAGACCTTGGGGTCTCCCACCATGTCTTCTCTCCACCGAGGTGGGCATGCAGCTCTTCCTTTGGGAAGTGGCTAGCAGTGAGGGAGGGGCAGGGGTGTCATCCCAGGCCCCCCACCATGGCTGCCTGGTCTTTAGCAACAGAACATGCCCACTTGCCCCTGGCTCTGCTACCAGGCTCCAGGGGCTTCCAGGGTTTGAGCTGGGAAGGAGGTGCTCAGGGAGTCTCGGCCATCACCCCGGCTGGAGAGCGCTGAGGCTTCGGCTATGATGTGGCGTGGGGCAGGCAGGGAAATGCGCCCTGTGTGTAACCTATACCTGTGGACGCTCAAGTCCTTTGTGTATGTGTGTGCACGCACGTGTGTGCAAGCATGTGTGTGTGTCCACAAGCTGCTCGGGAGGAGCTGTGAGGAGTCACCCTGGAGTCCGGATGCTTCTCTGGAGATGTCTTTCAAGGAAGTCCCATAAATCCAGCAGCAGAGGCAATAGAGAGACGGGGCTGAAGTGTGTGGAAGGCACTGGACATTTTGTTCTCAGAGGAATCTGGATGTTGGTTGAGATCATACCTAATGGAAGGGCGCCCTGAACCCTTCTTCTGTGAGGCAGTTGGCATTCAGAGCAGGCCGCTCCGCTCCCCTGGATTAGGAATAGTTGGTGGTGAAGGGAATCTCACTCCCTCTAATCTCACTCTTTCAGAGTGTTATGAATGAATGCCTTCCCGTGGTGCTGCAATTCTGTCACTTTGATGTCCCTTCTCCCCTCATTGGAAAGGACTGGTGCTCACTCCCCACCCCATTAGCATGCATAAGTGTGGGTTTAATTTAGAGAGATGTAATAAACGTCTGGTGGAAATCACTGCTCCTCTTCTTAAAGCCATTTATATATTTAGTTTGGAAAATGCATAAAGAATTTCTAACTTCTGCAAACAGACTTAAAATTTATATAAGGGAAAACGCAGAACACAGGCCTGAAAACCTCAAGGAGGGTCAGGAGTCTGTTCAAGTCCCCGCTGTCTCAGACCTGCTCTGTCACGTGGTGAGGTTGATTTTCCTGTCTTTGACAGGAGGGAGTTGCCTGGATCAGCATTTTCTAAAGTTTGGTTGTTGTGACATCTGTGGTGTATGAGACATGGGCAAGGATTTTAAACATCATAATCATTCTATATTTATTTTAATGTTTTTTTTTTTAAAAAAAATACATGGTATACCCAAACCCATGATTTTGTGAATATTCCTGCATCATTTTGATTCTTATTTATTTTTGGTACCAGGGATGGAACCCAGGGGCACTTAACCTCCGAGCCACATCCCCAGATCTTTTTTATTTTTTATTTTGAGACAGGGTCGTGCTGACTTGCTTAGGGCCTCACATGGTTGCTGAGGCTGGTCTTGAGCTTGTGATCCTCCAGCCTCAACTTGCAAGCCGCTGGGATTACAGGCGTGCGTCACCGCACCCTGCTGATTCCTTTTTAAATTAGTGAGAAATTGTTAAAGAAGGCAATTCAAAGAAAAATAAACAGGTAAATAATAAAAGATCTTTGTGGATGTTGCAGAATGATAAAACTTTAAAGGATGCTGCAAAAATTGAAAATCGATACAAAACTTTAGGAGGCAATTTAAAGAAAAATAGGTAAATAATGAAAGTCCCTTGTGGATGTTGTAAAACGTGTGAAGGTGTAAAGGACTGAAGCAGGTCGTGGTGGTCCCATGCTCTGTGGTTGATTGGTACTAATCCTTTGTTCTTCAAGAACTCGAACCAGAGTTGAGCCATTTTTATCACAATGATACAGTGTGGTATTTTTTTTTTTTTTTTTTTGGTACTGGGGATTGAACTCAGAGGCACTTGACCACTGAGCCACATCCCCAACCCTATTTTGTGTTTTATGTAGAGACAGGGTCTCACTGAGTTGCTTAGCACCTCACCATTGCTGAGGCTGGCTTTGAATTCGCGATTCTCCTGTCTCAGCCTCCCTAAGTGCTGAGATTACAGGCGTGTACCACCGCGCCCCGCTAGTGTGGTATGTTCAAATAGTGTCTTTCAGATGGTTCTCCTCTTTGATTCTTGGGGTGCTAATTCTCCTTTACCCTCGGACTAGGCACTTGGGATTATCCGATTGTCTCTACCGATAGTCTTTGTAGTTTCACTGATTCTGCGCTGGTGTTGTGTTAATGCGTCTGCCTGAAGTTCAAATGCCTTGTGAGAAACATAGGATTTGGCTTAGATTAACCCTCTCTAGAGAGTGGATTTTTTTCTCCTACCAGGTTCATGATAAGTGACAAGCTCCTTTGTCACTTTTGAGCTAGTGGCTTTATGCAAGTCTCTACCTCCTACCACCGAACACAGGTTTGAGACCTTTGCTGTTGGGACGAGGACAGAGGAGAGGAGCTACAGTCCATGCCTCATGGTGTCATGGGAAGCCGTAGATTGGTCATTCATTCATTTATCACAACCACTCTCTGAGCATCTGCATACACCACACTCTGCGCTGGGTGCTGATTCTCCCAGGGCCTACCTGCTAATAGGATCAGGATTAAAATTCCAGCTCTGTCATTTACTTGCTGTTAACCTTGGGCGAATTACTTAGATGCTCTGAGTCTTGATCCGGCACAAGGTGAAGAAATGGCTTAGGCCAGACTGTGGGACTTTGGTCTGTTTGAACAAGAAGCGCAGAGTGTCCAGATGTGAGGGAAGCCGGGGATTTCACGAAGGGCCATTTGAAAGTTCTCCTCTGGTTGGTTCAACTTCTTTCTAGAGAAATGAAGTAAACTCAAGAGTGTGGGCAGATTGAGGACAGGGGAAGTGTAGAAGGGTCTTCCAGGACAAGGGTGGTAAGAGAAATGGGAAAGGATTGCTGGGTGGCCCCAAGAGCCTGCCTGAGGGTTGGGGTCATGAATTCCAGAAGAGCCCAGGCACAGCCATGCTCAGGTGCAGGAGAGCCAGTGTGGAGTGGGTAGTTAAATTTAGTGAGAATTTAATATACATTATCTATCTTTGTGAGGGACCTTAGAAGCCTTTTGTACCCATTTCACAGACAGGTAAACTGAGACCTCTAGAGGTGAAATGACTAACCCAGGATCAGAGGCAGGAGAGCCAGGAATGCCAGCTAAGACTGGCCTTGAAGCTCAGGCTTAATCCCTCCAGGATGCTCTCAGAGCTGCTACATTTCTCTTTAGGGAGCTCTAAAGGATTCTGATTATTTCATCAGCTGGAAACTGCTATGCGGTTTTAGATCCGATTCTGCTACAGTTTCAACAGTAGCTTCAGCCACACCTCTTTTTCTCTGTGTGTCTTGATTGTCCTCCCTACAAAGAGGAGGTTAATCTGGGGGCCACTCTGCTCCCTTCCGGCTCTTTTAGAGTCGCTCCCCGCCCCCTCTTAGAATCCGTGGTCTCCCGCAGCAGCTCAGCCTGACATCCACTGAGGTCCTTCTCCTTTGACGTGAACTCATTTGGGCACTGTCTCTTATCCGCCACAATCTCCGAAATCTGGAGCCGATTGAAAGCAAAGATCATTTAGAGTGGAAATCCAGGCTCGCTGGACAGGACAGCGGGTCAGGGAACAGCCCCCACTTCTCTGTGGCACTTGCAAGTCCGGCAGACCCGGGGGCTCTCTGTCACTGTGCTGCACCATAATTGCGATAGGCTCTTTTGTTATTAAACAGACCCAGCCCAAAACAAAAGGGATACTGTTTCTTTTATGAGTAATGTGCTAACTCACTCCTGGAAAAAAAAAAAAAAGTTCAAGTCCAGCATAGAAACTGAGACAGCATAAGATTTATTACGAAGCCTATAGAAATTATTCCTCCTTTGCAGCACTTAAATTGTCTAATTATTTACAGCTGTCTCCAATTTGGCCCTGGCTGTTAATTAAGGGTGTGCGTCTTCCCCTTCTCCAGAGGCGGCCCTGGAGCCTCAGCAGCACCACACCGGGGAGATGGCCAGGAGGGTCCCAGCTGTGGATGCAGGATCCTCTGCCCAGTGGCCCCTGCTTTCACTCATTACCCCTCACTGAGATGGAAATACAGCTAGGGAGACACAGATTTCCTGCCTGCAAGTTGGGGACACTGACTCCTCTGGGAATCCCGGGATCTTGGGCGCCCTTGGGAGGAGCCATAGCAAAGTCATTTTTGTGAGGTGGAGCCAGATGTGGGTCTCGCCATTCCTGTCTGGCGCACAGGAGCAGGGGAGTCCCCTCCATCACCCCGGCACCCTCCTGTCTCCTGGCCTCATGTACTGATTCTGCTTTGGTTTGGGGCTGGGTGACAATTGGTTCGGCAAACATTGAATGGGCACCTGCTGTGCTTGGGATGCCGTGCCAGGCAGAAGGGTGTTGGAAATGAGCAAAGTGTGGTTTATTTATTATTTTACGCTGTGAAGTACAGGACCTTAGTCATCTTTCACCCCTCCCCACTGCCTAGCACAAGGACTGGTAAACAGTAGGAGCTCGGTAAGTACCTGCTGAATAAATCAATGAATCACAGAATTCCTTGCTACAAGGGCCTTGGCAATAAGTAAGGCTATCCTTTAGATTAAAAAAAATTTTTTTTAAGTTTTTCCCTGAAACAAGCGTAGACATTTTTATTTTAGAAAAGTTGAAAGAAACTAGAAATCGCCTATAATCCTGCCTCTAAAACACAACAGTTATTTACAGTTGGTTGTATGTCTTTTCAGTCTTTTTACAAATGATGTCATACATATTTAAACACAACCAGAATCCTATTATTGTTTGCCTGTTTATACCTTGTTTTTATAACATAATCTTTTTATATATTAACAATACACTATGAACACTTTCCACATCATTAACTTTCACCAAATCAAATGCATGATATTTGAGTACACTGTTTGGCTATAATTATTTTTACTGGTTGTTAGACTGTTTAAACTTGTTTTTTCCTTTTGCTATTGCATATAATGTTAAAATGAGCCTTCAACTCTTCATAGAAGAGAAAACAGATCCAGAGAGAATAAGTGACTTATTTGAGAGTTGCCTCTCAGTGTCAAACCTGTCCTTTGTGATGGGGCTGGTACTCTGCAGACCACATATCCGCTTTGTCATTACAGAATGAATGAATGGACAAATAAGAAAAAGAATGTTGGTGCACACCTGTGATCCCAGCAGCTCAGGAGGCTGAGGAGGGAGGATTGAAAGTTCAAAGCAAGCCTCTGCAACTTAGCAAAGCCTTAAGCAACTTAGCAAGATTCTATCTTTAAATAAAATATAAAAAAGGGCTGGGGATGTGTCTCAGAGGTTAAGTGAGGTCAATCCCCAGTATCAAAAAAATAAAAAATAAAAAAAAGAAAGAAAGAAAAGAAAAAAAATAATAGGTGTCTAAATTGGCTCACAAAAAATCTGGAATATACTATTTGATGGCTGAGGACTTAGCTTAGAAATATCCATTTATGCTTTTGAAATGGAAGGGGAGGCTTCAGTTCCCTGCACTGTAAGTTACAGGGGGCACTTCCCCCAGGAAAATGGCACATAATATAAGGACAACTATGTAAAAACAGGCCCTGGTCCAGTGCAGTGGTGCACATCTGTGATCCCAGAGACCTGGCAGACTAGGGCAGGAGGATCACAAGCTCAAAGCCAGCCTCAGTGACCTAGAGAGACACCATCTTAAAATAAAAAATAAAAAGGACTAGGGGATGTAACTCAGTGGTAAAGTGCTCTTGGGTTCAATCCCCAGTACCAAAGATAACACAAACAAAAAACAAAGACAGGCACTGGAGAGTGAGTGCAAGAAGACAGGATATATAGGGGAATCAGCATGTGGAAGAAGAGAATGGCAGAGGGCACATTTCCTACCTACACCAGCTGTTAGCCTAAAGGCAGGTCACAGTCGACACCACTCAAAGCAGCTAAAATGCCAGCAGAAAACCTGCAGTTCTTCTGACGTGAAGGCCAGAGCACAGGGTTTGCAGAATTCAGTTATAACATGAATAACATGATAGATACAATGTCTAGAATACAATAAAAAATTACTTGACACACAAAGAAATAGGTACATATGACTCACACTTAACAAAAAAACATGGCAGCATGGCAGACGGCAGACAAGGACTTTAAGGCCACAATCATAGCAATACTCAATGATGTAAAGGAAAATATATACCTCATGAATAAAAAAAAGAGGACACTTTGGCAGAGAAAGAGAAACAAACAAATGAAACTTGAAAAATACAATATTTGAAATCACACACTTCATAGTTGAACTCATGGGAATGATAAAGAGCAAACAGACAGCAAAAGCGGCCGGGACTGAGGTCCTTCCCAACTCTCGTATAATGCTTTATAATTTTTCTCTGCTTCTAATTCCCTAGCTTTATGGAAATAGCAATGTCTACATAGATTTTTTACTTGATAATCAAGAAATCCTTTGAGATAGGTTTTTGTTTTCTATTTTATGGATATGAAAACTAAGACTTCCATGTTCATGGAGGGCATAATAATATTTATTTATTCATTCATTTGTTTATTTAGTTACTTATTTTCAGTCTGGTGTCTGCTTTTCCTGACCTCTTCCCAGTTGTGATCTATCAAGGGGAAGGAAAACCCAGCCCCTGTGGGGGAGGAGTCCAGTTCTATCAGGGAAGGAGGGACACAAGAATGCGTAATGGGCAGGAGGCAGGGCTGAGACCTGGTTCTAGTCCAAATTTTTCTCCTTTAAGCTGAAAAAGAACCTGAGTAGATTTCACCCTGTCTCTGAGTTCCTCTTTTCTCAAATGGGAAGCAAAAGGTTTGGTGGAGTTACATGCGCAAATGACCTGAGCGTTGGTAATACCAATGAGCAGAGTGGACCAAGTGTGAGATAAAAGGGAGCATGGAGGACTGCGGCACGGTCACCTAAGACACTGGAAAACAAATCTGGACGTGTTGGACAAAGTGCATTTTTAGATACAGCCCTTGGACCTTCTCTTTGAGCCTTTTGAATTAAACGTCCCCTGGGTCCTTTTTGTTCTTTATCAAATGTCCCGGCTGGCACATGGTGGTACAGTCATGCTTCTGGGAATAACGTTTCCCTTAAATAAATCCATTTGCCCTTCGAAAAGCACCACGAGATGGCTTCTCCAGGCAGTACCCTGTGAATGCTCCTGCCCTGTCGTGTCTGTTTCGAATCCTGTGTGCGTGCACCCCGCGGCGTTTGCGGAGGCCCGCTGTGCGCAAGTGCAGGGCTGGGCGTGGGCACGCAGCAGAGAGCAGGCCGAGTGCGGGGCCTCGAGGATGCAGGCCTCCGGGCGGAGAGGAGGGACCCCTGAAGCAAGCCTTAGGACGTCAGACATTGCTGGGTGCCCCAGGAGAAGCAGCGGGCCAGGGACGGAGAGCAGGGAGGATTTTCAGGCAGGGAGGCCGTGTCCTTGGACTGGAGGAAGGAAGGCGGAGCCAGCCCGGGAGCCTCCCTGGAAGGTGGACGGCTGACAACCCCGTGATGGCTTTGCTTTCAGATAAAGCCCAGACTCCACGTCTGTCCTCACCCACATTCCATCTTCATTTCCTGACAATGCCCAGCCCCCACCACGTACGGGCCCTGCTGGATAAGGAACGCCAAAGACATGTCATCCGAGCCCATCCACCATGGCGCTGTCCTCACAGGGGCGTGCCCGGGGAGTCTGCCCAAGGCTCTGTGCTCACAGGAGGGGACCAGGAAGGGTGAATCTCTCCCCGGGCCATTGCTCACAGCACTGCTGGGCAGCTTGGCTGGACCAAAGACCAAGTGGAGATTAGGAGGAAGCCAGGGCGAGGAAGACCACAGGGCAGGAGCGTCCTTGGGGACCGTCGTGTAATGTCATGTGTGGGGGCTCCTCGGTCTCATCTGCACCCTGTTGGCTTTCTGCTACCAGCTTCTGTGTTTATCCAAAAGGACTCTCCGTCAGCTTACTTTAAGAAAAGCCGCATCCTATGTGTCCCCTGCAGAGAGTGCTGTAACCTTTGACATAATAAATGTTCTGAGAAGTCCTGCAATAAAGGGATCTGTTGAGCTTCATTTGAACTAGTATTTTCTACACGAATTTGGCATCAAAAATCTTCCCCCACATAGATCATCAGTGAAACTCTCTCGGAAACACTGCCAGGCAGCGCCCAGGGGAAGTCCGTTGTTAAGAGTTGGGGTGACCGTGGATGGTTCAGTGGGGAGTGACTGTTTGAATCCATACATTTATGTTCTTTCAAATTTTGACCTCTGTTAGAATCACCGCCATGCAACAAAACAGTGCAGACACGCATCTGGTACATATGGGTGGGAAATCCTTACATTCGTTTTGTTAAGACGTCTAACCTTCAATGGAAAGAAAGCACAAGGGTTGAATTAAAGGCTGTATTTCCTTTAATATTTTTATTTCTTTATATTATTGCTGATAAAAGCTTAGCTGGTTGTCTTGCTCAGTGACAAGTAAGGTTCTACTACTTACCTGGTGTCAGCCTTCTGAAATCAGGTAGGTCAGGAGATGGTAGGCTCCTTGAAGGAGCAGTTTGAGTGAGGAAAGAGGGAGAGACAAGAAATCCTCCCTCAATTCTCAGTCCCTAGTAATTATCACTATACTGAGATCCCTTTGGGACAAGACCTGTGTTTACCCATCTCTGTGTCCTTAAGTTGCACAAAGCCTGACAGATAGTAGGTATTCAGCAGTATTGCTGAGGGAATGAATGAATGAATGAATGAACAATCCCTTCTTCCTTAACACTTAATTGTTCACTTATTCACCTATGAAATATTTATAAAGCTCCTACTATGTGCCAGCCTGAATGGTAGGGATGGCCAGTACATAACCATTTCCTTAAAGAACTCACAGATTAGTTGTCTGTAATATCTCATTTCAGGGGTCCTTTTCAGCTCTGGATTCTGCAACTCTAAGATTCTCTAATTCTGTCATTTTGAAACTCTGTTATTCTAAGATTCCGTGATTCCTCAACTCCCCCCACTGAGCCCTAGACATCTGCCTTTATTTTGGATCCTCTACTGGACCAGTTATCTAAATAAGAATCTTCTCAGTTCATTTATTTGTGAATGTGTATCAAGCGTCGATGAAGAGGTCACCTCTAAGAAATTTGTAGATTCAGTTCAAGGTCAATTGAAGCTAACTGTATTAAAGCAAGATCTTATCTCTCCCTATGAAATGTTAGCCATTCTTTTTGCAAAAAAAGAAAAGAAAAAAGAATTAGGCCAAAATAGTTCACATTTTTTTAAAAAAAGAGACTTCATTGCTGCATAGATTTACGCGTCTGCTCATGCGGTGGCTTCTTAATTGTGAACAGGAGGGAAGCTCTAGGGTCAGGCGCAGGGTACGTTACATATGGACTTGGCCACAGACAGCCCACGGAGGGCAGCCCTGAGAGCTGAGCCCATGGCCCTCTCACTCCAGGCCACATAGGAGGTTGAGGGCAAAGACAATCCTGAGTTGGTTCTTCCTCCTGGTCCAGTGCTCTTCTTCATCCTAGGCTAGCCAGACAGGCCAGCGATGACTAGAGAGACGGAACAAAGGACAGGTCCCTTGCTCCATGCATGTCATCAATGCTGAGAAGGTAGCTGGTGGTCTCAGCTGGAGGGAGGCGGCGTGCTAGGTAGGATGCTATCTCAGTCTGTTTTGCACTGCCGTGACAGAATGCCACAGACCTGTCACTGATGATGAACAGAAGTTTATTTGGCTTATGGTTCTGGGGGTTGGGAAGCCCAAAAGTGAGGGGCTGTGTCTGGTGGGGGCCTCATGCTGGGTCCTAATGTGGCAGAAGGTATCACATGGGAGAGAGAAAAACAGATGGACAGAGAGAAAGAGAGGAGGAGGGGAGAGAACTCTTCACCAGGAGCCCACTCCTCAGATTCCAACCACCCATCCCGAGGGCGGAGCCCCCAGACCTAGTCTTAAAGGCCCACCTCCCACCTCCCAGCACTGTTACCCCAAGGATTCCGTCTCCACCATAGAAAGGATGCTGGGCTAGAGCTCTTTGGGCCAAGTTCAAACTCCCTCCCCAGCATGAGAGGGGCTGGCCACTTCTCTGATCCTTGGCTTCTTTACCTCCAAGTTAAGGATGTCAAGGTTTATGATCTCAAAATTAAATTGCTTAAATCCTCATTTATGGTCACTGTGGTTGGTTTTTTAAAAAAATGTTATTATACAAATAATACATGAATGCATTCTGTACTCCATGATACATCTATAAATGTGAATTTCCCCAGTTTGTTTGCATTTAACCAGCAGCCCCGGCAGGGGAAGTACCTGTCTGCTGTTTTGCAGATAAAAGGCTCATGACTTAGAGAGAAACGAGGCAGGAGCCAAGGTGGAGTCCACCTGGACCACGCCTGTCCCTCTCCATGGACTCTTGCTCCGGGATGTGCTTCCTCAGAGAAGCCACAGCCAGTTGGCCTGAGTGGAGTGGGGTGGGGGAGTTGCAGGCCACACCGACCCTGCACTCCCTCCTCTCTCTGTGTGCGCTCCTGTGGTTTTAGATTTTGTTTCTTTGCTTTAATTCTACATTATGCTCTTCACTCAATATGTCTTGGAGATCTTCCAGGCCATCATTTTCTACTATTGGCAATATTTTAATTATTCTCAGTATTTTAAATTATTGCTTAGTAATCAACTGTGGCAAAGCCTGTGTGGCCGTCCCCTGCTGGGGGTCACGTATGCTGTATTTTTTCCCTTTCTTTTATTATTTTTTATATGGCTTTCATTCAATGGTTCAATCTTTTCAAAGTCTCTCTCTTTTTTTTGATTGACACATAGGGATTGTACACATTTATACAGGACAGCGCCGTAGATGGTTAATTTTTCCACCCTACTTCGAACCTTCTATTGGTTGTTGTGTCAGAGACTCAGTAGCCCAGGTCAGGAGTAGACACAGAGTCTGAGGTCTCTCACCAAAATATGGGTGTGTAGTGACCTCTCGAAACAGTCACAGTGGCCACTTGTGGAACAGGGCTGCCAGGACCACCAGTGATACAGGCTGCCCGTGACCTCTGCTGTTACCAGTGACCATCAGAAGTGGAGGAGCCTAAATCCCTCTTCCCCAGGCTGTGAACACCACCATGCTACCTTGAAATCTCAATATAAGTGAGTCTAAAGCTTCCATAATGATTTCATTATAATTGCTTCTTTGGGTAAAAAGTGACCACTTACAACTCAACACTCTTCCTGGGACATATGTATTCTTTTTTTTTTTTTTGGTACCAGGTTAAAGATAAAAAAGGACAACACATGAATTTTCCCTGCAATTTTGTTGTTCTATTAAGATATTCTGCAGACCTGGTGGTGTACACCTGTGATCGGGAGGCTGAGGCAGGGAGACTGCAAGTTCAAAACCAGCCTCAGCAACAAGCAAGACCCTGTCTCAAAATAAACAAAAATTTAAATAGGCTGGGGATGTGGTTCAGTGATGAAGCACCCCTGAGTTCAATCCTCAGTTTAAAAAATATAAATATATTTTAAAATATATTAATTTAATTAATATAATTAATTTAAAAATATATATTCCTCATTGCTGCATGCAGATGTTGAAGGATCTACTTGAATGCCCTCCTTGTCACTTAGGATTATAGTCTCTACTGACAAGCCCCTATAAAGTCACCACCCCTAACTCCTGCCACTTAACCATTTCTTATCTGAAAGCTTGGGGGCTGGAGCCTGGATGCCTATGATAGACCCCGTTTACTCTACGCCTCCTGGGAAGAGGGAAATGCAAGTTCATTTTAAACCCGAAAAGAACAGAGCAAAAATCAGATCAAAGTGACAGACGTTAGGATTACAGGCCCCAGTCTGAGTCCTGCATCTTTAAGTGAGGTAGCTTCACGGCGATTACACAGGCATAACTACCAGTTGGGAGTCTGATGAAAGAGTGCGGGGTGGCCAGTGTTAATGTGCTTTCAGAGAGCTGGTTGGAAGAACCTGGAATTAACACTGGTGATGCTGGCTGTGTCGGTACCTGTTTATTTTCCATTTCCCTTGATAAGACTACAATGAACAGTCTTATTCTTTCTCATCTCCTGTGGCAAATGAACCCATGTCTCTTTGGTGGAAGTGAAGACTGAGAAGAGGTGAGGCTGGGTTTGTGCTCTGAGACCAGGCCGCACAGCAGAGGCCCACGAGCAATCTCTTCTGGCTGCTGTGTTTCTCCCTCCTCCCAAGTCCCTACCCCTCCTTCCAGATGGCTCTGTCTTAAGATCTGTCCTCCTCAGGACCCTTGCTGGCAGGTGTCTGGAGTCTAGTCCACACTGGCTCAAATAGGATGGGGTTTATGGGTAGGGAAGTTATTGGGCTGGGCCCTAGAACAGAAGAAGGTGCTGCTACCAGAATGAGGACCCTGACCCTGGCTCTCTCCTTTTTCCTCTTCTTACCTCTTGGCAGCAATAGTTGACAGCAGTGAGAACACATCTATTCTTCTCTTTCTTGGAATCCCAAAGCAAGACTACTTCTCCCCCAGCAATAGACTGAAATCTCAGGGCAGAGCTCTGATTGGTTGCTTTTGAGTCACATGCCTTCCTTGACCCAATCAGGGGGTCCAGAGGGAAGAGGTACTATGATTGGCCAGGCTGGGTCACATGCCTGCCCTGCGTTGTTGGAAGAAGGCAGGCGGCTTTCTACGCTTACAAAAGCATTCGTTGTTCCTTCATTCGCAGAATGGCTGCTCAGAGCCCTCATGATTCTAGAAGGTCTAAAAGAGAAGAGCTCTTTGTTTCTCTGGACCAAATCTTACAAGAAGGAGGCGTGATATTAATATTCATGGTGTAGCTACTCTGATCTGACCCTTTAGACCTCTTGCTTTCATCTAATCCTCCTAAGTAATGGGTGAGGAAGCTGAGGGTGGACGAGACTTGCTCACCTGCCTGAGGTTGCTGTTGGGAAGTGCTGGTGTGAACCCTGGGCTCAGCTCAGGGCTCCTTGCTTCAGGGCTCCAGGTAGCATGAGATGATGGGGTTGCTGGAAAAAGTTGCTGTTTTCTCCCCATGAGCAGGTGAAGGTCACTGTGATTGTCTCCACAATGTAGCCACCTGTAGTTCTGCCCAGACCTCCACATGGAGCTGCTTACACCTGACCATGGGGCATCTCTTTCCCTTCCCCTAGAATGGTCCTGGACTGCTTTGACCAAGGTGGTGGAAGTGGCAGTGGCCAGTTGTCACTCAAGGTGCTGGGTGGCTCCTGCTTTTGTGTTATGGGGATCCAGCTGCATGTGGTAAAGAAAGTCAGGCTAAACAATGAAACGGAGAGAGTTACAGAGGGAGACAGAGAGACAGAGAGACACAAAGAGACAGAGAGAAAGAGAGAGAAACAGAGAGAGAGAGAGAATGCATGGAGAAATACCCAGTGAACCATAAACATGCAGTGAACCATGCATCTGATGGCCCAATGCACGGCCCACCAAAGGCAGTGGCCTGAGCCACCCCAGCTGACATCACACAGAGCAGAACTGCCCGACCGAGCTGAGCCTGGACTCCTGACCTGTAGCTGTAGGATTATGAGTCTCCGTGTCTTGCGGTGCTTTGTTACACAGAAGCAGATAACAGAAATGCTGGGCATTTTGCAGGCGTTTTCTGCCTTTTAAATTCTTACTGTGTTTTGAGCCTGGCGAGCTGTTCCTTCCAAAGCTTATCTCCCTGCTCTCTCTAGAAGGCCGTTTTCTCTTTCTTTTTGAAGTGCCCATCCACTGAGCCTTCCTCTCACATTAACAGTGTGTAAAAGGAGAGGTCCAGTCCTCGCAGGCGTGAGGCACAGCAGGATGGTGGACTTCCACCGTGCCCTGTGTGGGGGGTGGGGGAAGGGAAGAAGACCCATAAAGGCTGGGGTCTTGCACTTCGCCTTTTAGACATTATGTAACATTTCTGTGGCGTTTTCTGGATTGTACTCAGTAGGAACATTTGTAAAATGTAGAAAATTGTCATCAAGTAGCCAGATGGACAGACCCCATCTAGTTCCAGCAGCCTGGTGATGTATGTTGCCAGTCTGGTGTGCTGTCCATCCACTCACGTTTTGTGAGTGCGTGCGCACACACACACCGACACAGACACACACCAACACAGACACACACACACCTTACACAGGTGACATTGTTAGGGACGCCCAGTTTCATGTCTCTTTGTGGCTTTCTTCATATCACATCGCCAGTGTTTGGATATGGCCTCTGTGCTGCTATACACGTGCACGGGATTCAGATTCAGCTCATGCTCCCCTGTCTACCAAGTGCCCCCACATTACACAGTCACACAAAATGCTGTTCTCATACTGTTTTATAAGCCTCTCTGGGATTCCATGAAACAGCATTGTGAGGCCTCAGACGGGGAGGAAAACAGACAGATGACGCGACTTGTCCAAGGCCACACAGCTGAGATGAGTGGAGAGAGAACGGACGAGAGTTATTCTGCTTTCAAACCTAAGACTTCTTCCCTGTGCTCAAGGTCCCACAAGGAACCTGGGCACGACAGGCTCATGACCTTTTGTCACCAGGTGCCTGGGGACCAGCAGGAAGCCTTGCATTACTCTGACCCCTGCAGCATGTTGGAACCATATCCTGGTGCCCATGCCTGCCACGTCGGGCTACCTACCAACCTCCGTATTCACTGTATTTGGGGTTCCTCTTATGAGGAGAAGCCCACTCTCTCCGTCTCCGTCTCCGTCTTACACAGTCCATTCTTTGCTCCTTCTCTTGCAAAATACAAAAGCAGAAATGAGCTGAACCCAGAAGTCTGTAAACACGCTGGCTGGGCTCCTTCTGAGGCTCCGGGTTCCTGGACACAATCTTGAATCCTAATTAAGCCGTTAGAGAAAAACTTGTTGCTGGCAGCAGGGTTGGGGAATAGTTTCCATCACGCAGTATCTGGAATTGGAATTGGCTGGAAGGCTCCTGCGTGCTGCTTTCGATACCTAATAGGCGGAATCTCAAATGTTATTAATCTAAGTGAACCGTGTGAGACACAGGAATGGAGCGGTGAACAGAGTTATTTGATTTTAGGAAAGAAAACCAGGCAAAGAACATTCTGTATTTGTAATGTCCTGGATTGCCTGCAACAGGCCGTTAGATTAGAAATATGTCTGTGGCTTGCGATGCAAGATTTAATGAAATTACAAGATAAATTGGGAGACCCCAGCCAAGGTGAAAATGCAGAATTCCTGACACACTCTGCTTGGAGGGTGCCCTCTGGGACTGGGGAAATGAGCGTTCACGGTGCAAGCAAAGGAGAACATTTGATGCAATTACCAGTCGGCACTGGGGCTGCCCACATGCTTGAGTCAATTCTGCGCCTTCGCAGGCAGCACAGCCTCCAGGCTCTGGAGAACATATCCATTTTGTTGAAAAGGAGAAGGTGATGGCTTCTCTCTTTTTCTGCTGCATTAAGTGTTGATGTAGGGGCAAGATGTGATGTCTGGAGCTATTGCAATCATCTTGTGATCACCAGTGGATCCATTTAACATGTGTGTTTTTTTTTTAAAGTAACTTTAGTGTTTCACAAATATTAACTCATTTAGAAATAACTCATTTAATTAATACCCAAACCTGGAGGGTGACAGGTAACGCAAAGAATAGAATAAAATTTGAGTCTTGCTGTTATTGCTGAGTTGGCAACCCAATCTGAACCATGTTCTGTCCAAGAAAGGATGAGCTCTACAGGACCAGAGCCAGGGCCAGCAGGTCACAGTCATCACACCTGGCAAAGCCAGTGCTGCAGCCTCTGAATTTATCCCCTTTTTATGCTATCCTCTCATCTCATTGCTCAGGCACCAGGAGTGGACGGCTAACTTCTACCTGTCAACATTACTAGGCATCTGACTCAGGGAGAGGAGGGGAGCAGGGGAAGCTGCAAATCCCTTTCTTGAGAACACAGGATTGGCTGTCCTGAGGTTCACCCTGGTTTCAGTGGCGGGTGAGCTGTGGGTGATCCAATCCTCGCCAGGCGCTGGCCCAGGGGAGGGGTTGCGACAGGTGAAGGACTGGTACAGAGTCAACTGGAAACCAGGATGCAGCAGGATGGGGAGCTTTATCCCAAAGTGTTTTCCTAGAACTGCTGCTGGGTAGGAAGGGCTAACGAGGTTCTGTGGTGAAATTGGAGAGGTGTCAAGCTATGTGAAATAAGTAAATATGGAAAACAGATTTGTGCTGCAGGCCTTCTCCGAGCCTGTTTCCCAGCAGTTCTCAGGGCTCCTTGGTTGGGGAAGTGTTTGCAGCAGAGCCTGCTAAGGAGCTAGCGATCCCAGGGGCCGACTGCAATGGTTAATTTTGTATGTCAACTTGACTGTGCTAAGGCGGGTACAGGGAGCTGGCAGAACATTGTTCTGGTGTGCCTGGGAGGGTGTCTCTGGAAGAGATCAGCCTTTGAGTCTGCCGCTTCAATGAGGATCTACCTCACCGGTGGGCGTGGGCACCACCCAATCCAGAGACCTGCAAAAGGGCAGAGGGAGGGAGAATGCGCTCCTGACTCAAGCGCTTGGTTCTTGGGTCTTTGGACTCAGCAGGGGCTTGTTCCTCAGCCCTCCTGGTTTCGAGTCTTTGGACTTGGACTGAAGTAACCACTGGCTTCTGAACCCCCAGCATGCAGGTGGCAGATCAGGGACCTTCGCAGTCCTCAGTTGTGTGAACCAGTTCCTCATCTCCCATCGGGCCACAGTGGGCAGGGACCCTGTTCAGGACCCAGGGTTCTGGTGATCTCTGTTTCTGGAAGCTTCCTCCGACCATCCTGCTTCAGATCCAGAACAGAGATTGTGCTGGCTGGTGGAGGCCCTGAGGGCCAGGGGGAGGCCTCCATGGGCGGGAGTGCTGACCTCAGAGCTCTGGGACACCATGAGGGGCTCCCTGGTTGGGGCCACAAAGACAGCACAGCAGGACCGTGGCCAGCGCTCACAGCTGCCTGAGGAGTGGCTCCCTGAGCTTGCCGGCCCGCAGCTCTCAGGGTGCGTCTGTGGAACTCCTGCCTCAGCCTTGGGGCCAGGGGAGAGGCCTCACGTGTAGCCCGGGATTCTGGGGCTGGTCTTGTCCCTGGGGCTCTGAAGGCCAGCAAGGTAGAAGAGGGAGGCTCCACGGCATGAGCAGAAATGGCAGGTGGCCCGTGACGGGCTCAGGGTCCCTTGCTCAGTCTGCTAGTCTCCTCTGACCACAGGAACGCACTCTGCTTGGCTTCCCTGCCATGAGGCTGGGTAGGTAGCTGGTTTGACCATGAGAGTGAAGAGGAAGCCGCCCGACCCTGGGCCTGGCCCTTGGGAAGCCCTTGGGTGCCCCCAGCCCCCTCACCCCTGCACTGGAGCCCTGACAGCTGTGTGCTCCAGGAGAAATAGCAACAGAATGGAAGCCACTGGGTCCTGGGGTTCACTCTCCAACTACTCTGTGACAGTATCTATAAAGCACCTGCTGTGTGCCAGATTCTCTTGCAGGTGCTGAGGATCCATGCACAAGGTGGACAGAATTCTGTGCCCTCACAGAGCGATACTCTGTTGGGAAGAGACAGGCAACAGGTCTGTGCCTGTGTGTGCAGAGGCTAGGTCCCTGGAGGGGAGGGCAAGGATTCCTGCTTCCTCATCCCTGGAGCTATCCTGAGCCCCAAGGAGAGAGCCAGGTCGAGAAGATGCAGGAACCACGCTCAGGAGACGTTGGGACAGTGGGGACGGTGGCGCTTCATGGGACAGGCTGGCAAAGCACAGCCCCAAGTGGGCAGGAGCATCCTTTCCTGCTCCACCTGAGTCCCAGGGATACTTGGGGATTCTGCTGGCTCAGAAGCTGCTTCAGGGTAGTTTTGTTAAATCAGGCATTTATGAAACTGAAACATGGATAAGATGTCTCTGGGGGTCCCCGCGGGAGCTAAGCTAGAGAGTGAATATCTTGCTTGTCAAAGCATGTTTTGGGTTCTGCCCAAACCTAGATAGCTGGAAAATATATCTTTCTGTTCCTTCCATTTTGGAAGGCCCCAAATACCGAGAGGTGCATATAATTTGGGCGGGGGGGCACACCAGACCTGCTAGGAGGAATGAAATATGCCCAGCGGCCCCTCCCTGTTGGATGCAGGGCAGCTCCGTCCCCCACAAATCCCGGGTATTCTGCCTTCAGCTCCCCACTCCACCTGCCTGGGAGATGCCCCTGGGAGGTTTCCAAGTGCTCCTCCTAGCCCGGCATGGCCCGGCCCCAACTCTGGCTGCTCTCATGATGTCATGTGCCACAGGGAGTCAGAGAGGGAGGGAAGCACTTCCTGCTTGGGGAGCCTGAGGTTCCTGTGGGCTCCTGAGGCTGAGCCCCAGGACTGGCACTTCTTGCTCTCAGTCTAGTGCATCTATGGAGCACCTGCCCTGGTAGACCCTGCGCCAGGGACTGATCTTCTCTCCCCGTGGCACTGTGGGGCTGGTCCCGTTAGTTGCTCCCTCTTTATTAGACAAGGAACGTGAAATTCAAGGGGTGCTAATGGCTGTTGAACTGCAACAGGGTTTGGACTCAGGCCACCTCCCCTGAGGACCCCCATACTGCCCTCAGGGACCAAGCAGGAGAACCAGGCGATAACAGATGGGGTTGTGCTCATCTGGCTAGGGAGAGGTTCCTGGAAGAGGTGGCCTGAACAGGTTGTGGGGCTGGAGGAAGGAGGGGACCTAGGGTGACCAGGAGCAGGAGTGGACTCTGGAGTTCTGTAGAGTCCCAGGATGAGAGGAGAGTCTGAGAGATGGACTCAGGCTCTGAATCCTGTTCACCTCTCATGGCTGTGTGGCCTTGGGCTATACAGAGCTCCTCTCTGAGCCATGGACCTTTTACCTGCAAAACAGGAGGTAGATCCTTCTCTGTAAGAGTTATTGGGTTGGTTAAATGAGAACAAACTTGGAAAATCTGCTCCCTCTGCACAAAACAGCACCACAGTAAAGAGCAGCCAGACTGTGGGTCCTCCTAGTGCTACAACTTTGGGCTGGTTACCAATCCCCCCTCGGGCTCCTCGGCCATAAGATGGGGGCAACAGGAGAGCCCCCTCACTGGGTGAGGGCAAGGAACAGATGAGTCCTGGCCATAGAATGCTTGGCACAATGCCAGGTGCTCTGCAGGTGAGCAATGCACCTTGGCTAGTATGGTTATCACTGGTGTTATGAATAGTTATCAGAAGTCGTAGTCGTAATGAAACATTTTACAGGGTGGAGTGTCAGCCTCCTGGATGCCCCTGTTTGAGGGCTTGCTCTTTGCCCTGCTCAGCCTCTCCCTCTCCCCTCAAATTCACCCACCCTTAAGGCACACTCAGCTGTCAGTTGCTCTTGACTCCTCCCCTGAGTCAGGGCCCTCTGGAGGACGTGTATGTGAATTTGGGTGGCTGTGGTCCTGATGTCTATGAAGACATATTTAGTACAAGATGTATCCTCCATCTCCACGGACCCTGTCTTCCTCTAAGACCACGGCACTGAGAGGCAAGGATGGTGTCCAAAGCTCCTCCGGGGCCCTAGTGTATGCTCCTCAACCAGTGAAATAAATGGATACATAATTACATGAAGTCATATTATGAAGTCCCCTCAATTACCTGTCATCCTCCTTGCAGACAGGAAGTAGTGTATAATATCCACTCCAGTTAGCCTTTATTGGGAGGAGAGGAGATTAAAATGTGTTCAAAAACACTTGCTTAGGAAACATACACATTTTTGTTCAAGCAGAAAAAGGAATATTGAAGAGACAGGGCGTGGCAGGACCAGCTGGGACGTTCAGCCACTTCATGATTTGATGGGGCTCAGCCCCAGAGCGGCAGTATTGCTTGTGGAATGTTTGGGGTACACGTTCACGGGGGTTGGGGCTTCGGTGCTGGAAAATCCATTCCCTAAAATGATCTTCACTTGCTACATCAAGAAGCTGAGGCTCTGAGGGACTTATTCTCACGGGTGATAGATGACGAGCCGGCTGTCCACCTGGGGCTGCGCTCAGGGCTTGCTCCAGGCGGGCCAGGCGGTCCTGTGCGGGCTCCCCTAGGTTCACGCATCTCAGCATCACCGCTGCAGGCCAAGCGCTTGCAGAAGGGTTCAGATCCCTGCCATGAACCCATCCCCAGCCTCCTCCTTCTGAAGCCGCCAGAGGGGCAGATAAGGGGCAGGGGCGGAGCGGCGCCTTCCAGCGGGAGAACTGAACCCTGGGGGCGTCGCCGCGGGGAGCCCGAGTCCCCAGGCGCTGGGAGTTCGCTCTGCGAGGAAGGACGTCCCTGGCGTCCATCCGGCGACCTGTGGGCAGAGGCAAGGAGGCCGCGTTATCTCCAGCCTCCGCCGGCGGCGCGTCCTCGGCGCAACGCCTCCCCAGCGGCCTCCGCTGTCATCACGCCGTCGCGAGACACGTCTGGACATTCGTCTGGCAGGAAGCGTCTCCCTGTCACAGCCCCGTTTCCTCGCGCTCAAGTCAGGATCTTGGGTTGACGTGACACTGTTTATAATACCTCGCGGTTCCTCCCGGGGTTATCCGGCCGCCAGACCCTCCTCTCGCCTTCCAGGTCACCTCCCAGTCGCTCCCCAGGCAGGGCCAGGGAGCCCCCGGGTGGCACAGGGACCCCAGGCTCCTGGCGCGGTTTCCAGGCGGAACAGGGTGCCAACACCTGCCCCTGCCATCGGAGAGGGGCAGCCTGGGAGGACCCCGCAGCTGAGGTGTGGGCGATCCAGTAAGGAGGCCCCGTGGCGGAGAGGGCGCCCAGGGCAGCCAGCTAAGGGAGACGAGGGCCCAGGGCAGCTAAGGGAGACAGAGAGGCCCTGAGAGGAAAAGGAAGTGCTAACTTAGCCCACCTCCTTCCTCCATGCCTGTGGTGATTGCAAACACACCTCCCGCACGCCTACTGCCAAGGCTTTGTGTGTCACCAGCCCTGTCCCCAAGCCCTGTCCCCAAGCTGCTCTGAGCAGATGGTAGCAGCAGCTCTGTGGCTTTTTTTTTTCTTTTGATACCAGATATTGAGCCCAGGGGTGCTTTACCCACTGAGCCACACCCCCAGCCCTTTTGTATTTTTTATTTTGAGTCAGGACCTCACTCAATGGCTTAGGGCCTTGCTAAATTGCTGAAGCTGGCTTTGAACTTGTGATCCTCCTGTCCCAGCCTCCCGAGCTACTGGGATTACAGGCATGTGCCACCATACCCAGCGCCTGTGGCTTTTCTGTGCTAGGCCCCAACTTTTACACATGAGCTTATTTAGCATTTGACAGAAGGGAAAATGGAAGCACAGAGAGGTTAAGGAACCTGCCCAAGACCACACAGTGAGTTGAATGGCAGATGCTAGAATAACACCCAGGTCTGTCTGAAACCCCTAAGCCTGATGTTTTCAACTCCGTGGGTCTGGAACAGAGCCAAGGGATCAATCTGCCTCCCCATGTTTACCCCCAACTATAACCCTACCAGGGCACTTTATTGCCCCCATTTGATAGAAATCAAGAGGAGGGACTCCCAAGTCACTAGATCAAAAAATAATATTCTGGCAGCAATTGGGGGTGCCTCTATGACGTGCTGGGATGGAAAGGACACTCCTGTGCACTCCCCCAGTCCTCATGGCTCCCCTACAATAGGAGAGATGTGATTTTTTATAAGGGAGGAGACAGAGGTCCAGAGAGGTCAGACGAGGTCAGGATGTGAAGCGAGACCTGTGCCCCGAGCCGCGCTCCGGGCATCTCACTTCCCTCTATCACACTCTTTGTGTAAGTTTTGTTTTTAACTTGGGTTTTTTGTTGTTTTGGGTGCTGTTCTAACGTGGGCTTTCCCCTTTACTGCCCTGACGGTTCAGCTAGTGTGTGTTGAAGCCCTCCTGGGTGCCAGGGCCGGTGCCCATCACTGGGAGGAAGGAGGAGGAAGAAGGAAGACGAGGGCCCTGCTCTTAAGGAGTTCGTAGGTGGCATGCATCAGCAGCCAGGTGTCCTGCCAAGGAGGTGGGCGGTGGGAGGGCAGTGGGCGGCTCCCCTCTGCAAAATGGGAAGACAGCAGGCCTTACCTCTGGTGGTCAGCATGGGGATGGCCAGCACTCACTGTGGTGCCTGGCCCGTGGGGATTTAGGCAATGTGGTAGAGACGATGCAATTACTATGTCACCTTTCTCAGAGAAATGGTAGGAACGTCCCCTTCCCCCGCCTGAAGGACAAAATGCTTGTATATCAAGTTATTTCTTATTTATAAGTAAAATGCTGATGTTTATGCAGCATGGGTAGAATCATAACAGACCAGAACTCCAGGAGCCCTAGAAGACCTAAAAGACCATCTGGTCAACCCCTTTGTGCTATTGGATCTAATTGACTGAAAAATCCAGCGCTTGGCTGAGACAGATGCACAGGTTGGCTGAATGTCCGTGTGTTTGTGTGTCTAGGAGTAGGGCTTATTCTTTTGCATTTTTGCTTTTTCTGACTTCTAACAATGGTTTTAGTAGCTCACATATACCATTGGGGGCAATGTAAAACCCCATTACAGAGCAACCCAGGTACCTGAATTAAGATCCATTCATCCTCAGCCAGGCGCAGTGATGCATGCTTGTAAGCCCAGCAGCTTGGGAGGCTGAGGCAGGAGGATTGCGAGTTCCAAGCTAGCCTCAGCAACTTGGCAAGACCCTAAGCAACTCAGTGAGACCCTGTCTCTAAATAAAAAATAAAAAGGGCTGGGGACATGGCTCAGTAGTAAAATGCCCCTGGGTTAATCCTGATTACCAAAAAAAAAAAAAAAAAAAAAAGATTCAGTCATTCTCAAAGAGGAAATAAACTCCAATGTAAAAGTGTACAAAATGTTCATTTCAGAGTTCTCTGTAATAGCAAACCACACAAGTTATGAGCTACTGTCCAACTACAACTGAACATTATATGGACATGAGTGGAAAAGTTAAAATACAAAGGATGCGAGGTATAGTTTGTCATTTTGTTAGGTTAATTAGTCAATCTACTCTCTCAGGGCCATAGTCAATGTCAGAGGGATCCCTTGCTCAAGAGCACCCGCTGCCTGGGTGGTCATTTAAAGTGGTTCATCAAACTTGCTCCTCCTAGTAAAGAAAATGTGGTATATATACACAATGGAATATTACTCAGCCATAAAGAAGAATGAAATAATGTCATTTGCTGGTAAATGGATAGAACTGGAGAATATCATGCTAAGTGAAATAAACCAATCCCCCAAAGGCAGAATATTCTCTCTGATATGCGGATGCTGACTCACATTAGGCAGCGGGGAAGGAGGAGTGGAGCTTCACCGGGTCGGATAGGAAGGGGCATGGGGAGAAGTAAGGGGAGATTGGGAATGGGAAAGACAGTGGACTGAATCAGACTTCACTTTCCTGTGTTCAATATGAATCCATGACCGGGGAAACTCCACATCATGTTTAACCACAAGAGTGGGAAGTTATACTCCATGTATGATATGTCAAAATGCGTTCTACTGTCATGTATAACTAAAAAGAACAAATAAAACATTTTAAAAAAAAACAACCCAACTTGCTCCTCTGGAGCCACCCCAAAAGGACTCCCAGTGGCCAAAGCTGGAACAATCTCAGTGGTGAGGTTGCCAAGGCACAGTGGATCAGAGCCCAGAGCCTCCAGCAAATTCACAAAAATAAATGCTTAAATAAACGACTAAATGGGAGACAGGACACAAATGTTCCTTTTGTCAGAATTCACTGATAAGAAAGAAGGTGGCAAGCCCAGCCTTGCCCTTCAGGAGAGGGCGAGTGACCCCTCTCCCCGGACAGCGAGCCACTGTGGCTCTCTTGTTTCCAAATGCAGGCTGTGGGAAGGAAGAAAGCTAAGTCAGGTGGCCAATGAAACCTGGACTGATGGGTGGAGGTCAGTGTCCTTGGGGACAGGGCCCAGGGAAGGCACAGACCTGTGGTGGGGTGAGTCAGGGGTGCTTGACCTCCAGGCTAACTCCCCCAAGCCTGTCCCACTAACCACGAGAGAACATCAGACACACCCGAACTGAGGGACATTCTATCAACCCCCGGCCAGTGCTCCTCAGAGTGGACAAGGACAGGAGAAACACGTCTGAGAAACTGTCACAGACCAGCAGAACCCGAGGAGACTCGGTGACTACGGGCAATGTGGTTTCCTAGAAGAGAAAATGTTTTAGTGGAAAACTAGGGAATCCAATGAGGCCTCGAGTTTAGCTGGTGGCCACGCAGGGTGCCCGTTTCTCAGTTGTGACAACCCACCAGGGCACGGTAAGAGGCTACCAATGGCCGAGAGGGATGAGGGCTACAGAGGAACTTCCTGTGCTATCTTTGCAGCTTTTCTGTAAATCAAAAATTATCCCCAAGTAAAAAGCGTTAGTTATAATAACTTCGTCTTCTCCAGAAGCCACCATATGTGCCTTGTTTAAGAACTCTGCTGCCTGGCACAATGGCTGCTAGAAAGGACCTTCTAGGGGTGATGATGTGAGTGGTGCTCATCCCTGGGATGGTTACCTAGGCCCCCCACGTACCTACAAAAAGCCAGCGTGAGGAGGCCTATGTCAAAGGGACGCAATGGCAGCCCCCTCCTCCTGGGGCTGCGGAACCCAGGGTGAGATGAGTGTCCGAGGGCTGAGCCTCCTGGGTGGACAGCAGGAGCCCTCTCCAGGGCTCCCTGGGCAACCTCCCTGGAGCTGCCCACTCTCTCCAGCCTGGCAATCAGGAGTGGATTGAAAATGCGTCACCTCTCTCCAGCAGGTCACCGTCTTCCAGACAGGGGCCAGCCAGCCCCAGCACCTGTCCCTGAGGCCACATTTATATGAGCAAATGGACTTCTCAGCCGCCAGGCCTCGGCTCCTTGCTGAGCCAAGGAGATTGCTCTTGACTGATGGGCCCAGGAGCCTTGTTCTTGCCAGGAATTAATGACGTGGCAAAAAACCAAGTGTCTTGGAACCAGAATGGAGTTGAAGGAGCGACCTGTCCCCCATGGGGGCCTCCACCAGGCCACAGCCAGCCAGCAAGTGGATGTTTAAGGGGAGAGCACGTGGCAGGGCTGGCGTTGCTGGGTCACGCCTGGAAGTGCACCACCCAGCCACCTGTGCTTAATAGCAGCCATCTCCCCACAAGGTCACTGAAGCTCTGGGAACACTCCTGGATGGTCCCAAGGACAGCTGTGCAGATGTGAAGCTCTGGATGGTCTGCCGCTGCCCAGGGAGCGCCTGCAGGGTTTCCTGGGATCCTGAAGGGTGTGCTCAGACCTTCTCCACCCCTCCCCATTCGTGCGCACAGAAGGTTCCAGAAGGAGGGCTGCTCTGGCCTTCTTGCCTTCCCAGGCCTCAGGGGCACCTGTGCAAGCTGCTAGCCCCTACCCTGGGTTGTCTGCAGACACAAGAGGAATCATGAGGCTCAGAGTGCTCTGGGCTCAGCAGCTCACCTGCAGCACGCCCAGCAGGACCTGAGAGGAACCAGAAACGAGGCAGAGAAGCTCAGTGGAGGCTCCCGTGCACTGTGCGCTCCACGCGGCTCTTCTGGTTTCTGTCTCCCTGGAACCCTCAGATCAGGCATCTCTTTCCTCCTCACCTTATGGTTAAAAAAACTGAGGCTCAGAGAGGCAGCACAGGGACTCCCTCCAGGAGGAAGCAGGTGAGAGAGTGGTGGGGTGGCATGCAAAGCCTGGGCGCGAAGACAAACAGCCAGGACGCCTCCTGAAGCGGTGGGCGATTCTCCAAGTGGTCCACAGGCCTCTGGGGCGGGCCTGGGACCCTGTCAGGCGTCTGCTCCGTCCCAACTATTTTCGGCATAAAACCAAGATGCTATTTGTGCCTTTTTCATTGTGTTGACATTTGCACTGGTCCAGGGGCCTGGCGTGAGTCAGGTAGCAGCACCAAGATGGGGTAGCAGTTGCTGTGTTCTTTGCCACCCACGCACAGAAATAAATACAGAAGTAAAGAAGTTCACTTTATCCTTGACAAAGCAGTGCAATTTGATCATTTTATTAAACCTCAAACTGTGCCATTCTGTGGGACTAACCGAGGAGTACACACCTGCACAGGGCTTCTTATAACACAGAGGCAGGTTCGAGCTGTTCTCTGAATAAGCTATATTTTTTAATGGACTCCCATCTTTTGCTCAAAGAGCAACTGACAGGCAAACTCTGGCTATTCGGTTTTGGGCATTTGGCAAACACTTGTGATACCTGTATGAACCCAGGAAAATGATTGATCATGCTTATTGCCAATCAAAAACTTTTGAAGGAAAATTTCAATTTTGGAAAATTTGCTTTTATAAAATGCTTAGAGGATTTGTAAAAGTGTGAGTGGATTTGACATTGATGAATGAAGTTGCTCGGTGTCATGTAATGACATGCGTCCACGTTTGTAAAATCTGTATGATCCAGTGAATGGATATTTTCCTAGGGACCCGCGCGTGAGGTGCAAAGGCAGGAATGGATAACGCATCTATTTAATGTCCAGGACATGCCAGTGGGCTCAGCATAACAGGACAAGCATGTCATTGATATGGCTCGGGTGGCACATTGTAATTTTTAACTCATGTCTGCCAAGTGTTGGTGACTGACCAAAAACAAAGGCTGGAGATTGAGAAGCCACCGAAAACACTTCTCCTGTTTTCAGCCACACATCTGGGTGAAGCTGGATGTCTTCATGTATTTCAGTCAAAGTCACATCTCATCCAGCGAGCCATGGAGGCAGGGCTGGACATTCTTCATCTTTTATTACACCAGGAATGAAGGAGCTTTGCAAAAGTGTAAAACAAGGCCACTCTTCTTCCAGTCTCAGTTTCAGATAGCCGTAGCCCTGGGCCGAGGCCCGGGCTGCAACCGCGATCCTGCGGCCGGCGCCGAAGGCACTCCTTCCGGCTTCCGCTACCTCCCAGTGGCCCTGTGTTCACTCACCCAGCGAGACTCTTGCGTGGGTC
>CM053401.1:8838706-8880769 GCA_028644305.1 Xerus rutilus
ACACAAACACGTACCCTCAAAGACATGCATGGACACACCCAGGCACACCACCACACAGATACATCTACATACACCACACACACACACACACACACACACACACAAATACACCATAGACATGCATGTGCACACACACGTATGCCACACTTACTTCATACACACACATATTCTCTTTTACACACACACACACACACACACACACCCTTCCTTACTTGGCCAACCCAAGAGGAAAATATGAGTGTAGTTTGCCATGGTAAAGTTCCTTCAAACACTCGCAATTGCCAGGGACCCAATTACAGAACTCAGGACCCGCAGAACCTGGTCACTTCTAGGACTTTTTTCCTTTAATGTCCAGATAGTTCTCTTAAAAGGGTGACACTGCTTTTAATTCTAGGGCCTATAATAAGTTTTCTTCTATGCTGTTTAAAGAGTCCTGTCCAGGTTATTTGGTATGTGGAGTGCCACTTCAGAAGAAGTTTCATCATGAGTGGTTTATAAAACCGTCCCGCAGGGCGCCTTTCCTCAGGACTTGCTGGGGAGCAGCAGCAGCCTGGGAGTTTGCTTGCGTTACCCGTGGACTTGACTGTGGGGGAACTGACCACAGCCCAGAGAGCCCAGGGAAAGCCAGCTTTGGGCAGCACCCTGGAGGCTTAGCTGGGCTCTGTGTTGGGGGAAGGGGGTGGAGGAAGGTTTACCTCTGTCCAGCCTGGTGGCCAAGGACAGCACCCTGGGAGCAAAGATGACCTGAGCAGGCAGCCCTGGCGTGCCAGGGTGCAGCTAGGCCTGGCCTTGCTGCCCGGCCAGTGGCCTGCAGGAGGCCTGGCTCCAGTTTCCAGGCCCGGGCCTGCCCGTGGCCCCTCCTGCCCCCTCGGAGGCTCTTGAGTAAATCAGAGCCGTCAGTGTGGTAGCAGCTTGATTAAAGTTCAGGGGTTTAATAGATCATTTAAAAAACCCCAAATTACTCCCACCCCCGGCCCAGCCACCTGGCCCGCTGCCCTGAGTGCAAGGCAGCCCTCGGCCGGCACCGCCAAGGCCAAGGCCGGCCTGAGGTTCCTGCCTATTCCCGGAGGAACGGCCGCTGCCGAGCGAGCCCAGCATTCCCAGCTGCATTTAATCTGCCCTGAGACGGGCTGGCGAGGGGAGAATGCAGGGGCCAGGCGCGTGGGGCGCGGGGGGGCGCCCGCCGGCCCTCTTGGTTCACTTGGTAACCTGGAGCGGGGCCAGCCTCGGAGGAGCTCCCTGGGCAGCAGAAGTCTGTTCCAATTAATCGTGTTTAACCATTCTAATCACACTTTAGCACATTAATCCTATTTTCAATCCAAAACACATCTGAACCAGCGGCATGTGGGCCTTTTATGGGAACCGCAAATCAGATGTAAGGGAGAGACACCGGGTCCCCGCTCGCTCTGCACTTTCACTGAACTTAAACTTAATAAAATATGGGACTGGCTTGTGGTTGGATTTACTGCACGATGCTGATGCTTTCACATATAAATAGATCCCTTAAGTGACTTAAAAACCTGTCAGAGAGCGCAGTGAAAATTTGATTATAAGGTGCCCGTTTCTGCTCTTTCTCTCCCTCCCCCTAACAATGCCATTGTGGGTCTGATGGGTGGGTGGGTGGGTGGGCGGAGGGGCCGTCTGGTGCACCGATTTCTGGTGGCCTCTATCAGAGGTGGCAGTGATGTGCAGGAGGCTGTGCCAGCTGGGGCCGAGTGGTCTTGTAAAGGGTTTATGGAGGTGTAATCTCGAAAACTTGATAAACCTCAAGCACCTCATCTCTGAGGTTCCTGTCGAGTTTCTCAAGCCCTTTGGCTGGTTTGGCAGCAAGTCTGCAGGGAGGAGGTGGTCAGAGGGTCTCTCCTGTAAATGGCCAGGACAGGAGAGCAGAGAGAAGGTTTTTCAGGTTGCCAACAGTTAGGAAAAGCCACACTCAGTCCAAGGCCCTGGTTCCATCTGAGGAAATGGTTCCCAAAGAGGGAGGTGTCGTGCCTGAAGCCAGAACTGTAAGGTGGGGACAGGGACTGGGCTAGGGTTGGGGCCCCTCCAGCGCAGATCCCTCTAGCCTGGCTCCTCCACTGAGTGGCCACTGGAACACACCACAAAGCTGAGATGTGCTGGCCGCCACCTTCTTCCTTGCTCCATGGCTGCCTGGTCTAATAGCCACTTGCTATTAATATCCACTCTGCTTTTATTTTTTTATTTTTATTTTTATTTTGGTACCGGGGATTGAACTTAGGGGCATTCGACCACTGAGCCACATCTCCAGCCCTATTTTGTGTTTTATGTAGAGACAGGGTCTCACTGAGTTGCTTAGCGCCTCGCGGTTGCTGAGGCTGGCTTTGAACTCGCGATCACTTTGCTTTTATTTTAAGGCCAGTTCATAGCACATAAGCAGCTGAACCACTGCCATGATAGGAAGGGATAATTTGCATCTGAATGGAAACATTGCTACATCTTGATCTCGCACCGCACCTAGAAATCATGGTGGGTGTACTCGCCTGGAAGATGCAAGCCCTGGGTACAAAGCCCATCTCTGCCACTTCCAACTGCCCAAGTCTTAGTTTCCTCATCCCCAAGAGTACCAACTTTACTTACTTTGAATATTTTTCTGTGTGAAGATTATGTCAAGCAGCGCAATACCTGGCACACAGTAAGCATTATAAAAAATTAGCTCCCAGTTTCCCTACACCTCTCAAAAGAAAATCAAGGACAAAAATGTGCAGGTCTATTGTAGAGAGAGATGATTTCCAGCACATAGGAGTTATGAACAGATCAAATAAGGTGACATTTGAAAAAACATCTGTTTAATGAACATTGGCTCAATTAGAAGGCCATTATCTTTTGTATTATGTATTAAGTCAGGCATATAATACAATTTTAAGATAGAAATGTAAAAAAATTAGAAATAGAGGAAGCAATTAGATCAAATATCTGGATGAATACAGTTTAATTGTATTTGGACATAAAAATTTGGTACTGGGTTTGTGAAAAAGTGCAAAGGAGAAATGAGATGAGGTATGTCGTCCTCGTTATGCGTTTATTCAGCCAATCAATTCAGCCAGCACTTGCTTAGGGCATACTATGTGCCAGAACTCGCCTTTGGCAAGGAGGAGAGGAAAAGTTATTGATGCTGCAGGTCCAGCTTTCTGCAGGAACTAAACTCAAAGCTCAGTCTACCATGCTGGCTCTAGAATGGTCTTCCAGGGCTGTGGCAGCATTCCTGGGAGCAGCTCCTTAAGTAGACCCTTGAGAATCCTGGGTGCTGCACCCAGAGGTCAGTCAAGGCCTTCTGGCACGGGCAGTGCTTTGAAATCAAATAGCAAATAGGCAACTCTGGGCTCCTTTCAGCCTGAAACAGTGCAGGATTCAGGAGAGGGATGGAAAGAGACTTTTGCAGAGAAGCAAATTCAATGCTTAAGTAAGTCCCAATTTGGGCCTGGGGTGAGAGTTATCAATTCATGCTAAATGAAATACGCAACGGTTCATAACGTGGTAGGAAATGTGAAAAAAAGATCTGAAATGAACTTGGATAGGAACCAGGATTAGGGTCTGATGTTTGGCTTTCTAAGTAAACACGTCTAGCTTTTTATTTTACAAATAACAATCTGGAAAGATGCATCAGGGAATCTAAATGCAAAATAGAAATGAGTTTATCCAGGTAAGTAAGGTTTTATTAAACAATTTAATTCATTCCAGTTCCTTTGGAAGAAACTGTGGGTTATGGTTAATGTTCTGAGCCAGACAGAAAGCCACCTGCATTTAATATACAACTGTCAGAGAACTGTTCACCAGCCCCTTCCCAGAGAGGAACAAGCTGAAATGGATTTTATTTTGGTAAATGCAACAACAGAAATGGCCAATGAATATTCAAGGCAAGGAAAACTCTTCAACCAGAATGTTAGTTGAGAACACAAACAGGATTTTGGAGCGCCAAGGACCTCTTACAATTCTAGCCACTTCCAAATGCAAAGTATACAAAGAATTTTCAGATGTGATACTGGAAAGGGAACACACACACACACACACACACACACACACACACAAATCCAACTGGAATTAAAACACAGGTCCCCGCAGATACTGTTAAAAAATAAGTCAACTTACGAAATAAGTCTGTAACGGCTACACTCAAACCAGGAAAATCTCAGAACAAGCATAATCATTTTACGAGCGTGTAAAAAAAAATCCTCTGTTCCTATAATGGTCTTTATGGGGAAAGTCAGACGCATTTGCATCGGAGTTCTTGCTCTCTGCTTGGTATCCCTAGTATTCACAGTTTCAGAATAGGTATTTCCCAAGTCCTTTGGCAAAAGAAAAATCATTGCTTTTTATATGGAGGGGTTTACCATGCATCTGGTGAAAAGTAATAAAATCATCCACGAATGCAGGCACACTGAGAAGCACTGCAGCACAGCAAGCTGCCTGCCTTGGTTGGCACGGACACATGCTCTGGGTTAGTTCTTTGAATGCCTCCTGCTTGCTCTTCTGGTGTTTTCTGGAACATACTGGTACTGTACCTCCGTTCTCCCTGTATTTCATGTTAAATGCTACATTCTATCTGGGCTTTCAGCAGAGGCTATGCAGTCACAGAAGTACTCAGTGCCCAGGGGCTGGAAGGAGCAGGGACACTAACCCCAAGGATGTCCAAACAGTATGGCGGCTCCCCCCCAAAAAATGATGCACGGAACTACCATATGATCCTGCAATTCCACATCTGGGTAGGTGCCCCAAAGCACAGAAAGCAGGGACTTGAACTGATCCTTGTTTTGCCAGTGTTCAGAGCAACGTTATTCAAAACGGCCAAAAGTAGGAAACAGCCCAACTGTCCACTTAGGATGGATGGATAAACAAAATGTGGTATCTCCACACCGTGGAATGTTATTCAGCCCTAAGAAGACAGGGAATTTTGACACAGGATACAACATGGACGAACCTCGAAGACATCCTGCTGAGTGAAATAAGCCAGATACAAAGGGAGAAATAGTGTTTGATTCCACTTCTATGAGGCTCCTAGAATAATCAAATCTGTGGGTGGAGGAAGGAGAACGGTGGGGACCTGGGGGGCAGGTGGGACAGGGAGTTGTTTTTTAGTGGGTCCAGAGTTTCAGTTGGGGAGAAGACAAGATAGATTACGCAACAATGTGAATACATTGAAAGCCATAAAATTGTGCATTTGAAAAAGTTGCAGTGTTGCAGGTTATCTATATTTTAACCCACACACAAAAAGTGACCCTGCGAAAGTGAAATGTTTCTCAGCAGTCCACATGCAGGGTCCATCGGAAGGGCCAAGAGACAGGGTCCAGGGAGGGTCAGAACTCAGATCCCTGTGAGCACGAGAAAACAGCAATGAGTCCTGAGCCCTGGTCCTCAAAGCTGGTTTCAGTGGAGCAAATCGGAATTTGTGCCCAGTCAGGAGGGCTACCCCAGGAAGGGGAGCTGGTCGCCAGGATGGAGCTCACAGCAGCTGCATTTGGTAGTCTACAAAGCAATGTCATTTCCATACTTTACTATTGCCTTGGAACATTCTTGTCTCTACTTACCAAGTGAAAAGGCCAGTCAAGGCTTACACCGGAGACACAAACCCCAAGACGGGGGAGAAGAATGGAACCAACTGGTGCAAGAGGTTGAGGTCTCGGCATCTCCTGAAGGAGGAATGAACACCCCTCACTTCTCAGCCTCTTCCTCCTCCAGGGAGCCTTCCCGGAGTGCACACTGCCGATAGAGCCGGCATTCCTCAAGAGGGTGGAGATGAAGCCTGTCAGCCAGAAAAGCTGCAGAGGCTGGAGGCTGCTGGTTGGCCTCTCAGGCTCTTGGTCTCAGCCTCTACAAACTGGTGGTGGCACCTACATGAGAGTGAAATTCTAGCACAGTCAGCGCCCGGCTCCCAGCAGGTGCTCAGTGTGCGATGGGAAAATAGCGGAGGGCAGTTTACTCCTGTGATCAGTTTCTGACCACGCATTGCAACGGGGAGCAAGTCATGAGCCCCATCTCCTCTCCACCTTTTCCTCTTCCAGGAAGCCTTCTTGGGTCTCCTACCCCCAAAGAAGGGTGGAGAGCAGTCCATCAGCAGTTGAGGGGCTCCACTGGCTGACACAGAGAAGAGGGGCAGAGCTAGTTTCTTGAGAGCACCTGCGTGCCCAGGGCCTGAGGGACATGCAGGTGACAGACTGCACCCTCCGGGGGGCAGGGACTAGGCTTTCCTAGGGTGTTCTGCTGAGCTGGGCACAGCCTCAGGAACCTGCAAGGACTCACAGACCAGGGAGGAAGTGCTGGAGGTGACTCTGGAGCAGACTGCAATGGTGGCTCCTCTAACCAAGATTTCAGGCAGAAGCTGGGACCTGCCAGGCAGATGGACTCACAGGTTAGCCGCTGCCTGACTGACGGCCGGGCTCAGGATGAAGACAAGGCTCTTGTTGTTTGGGGAAAGAAGCAACTTCCACACCCCAGGTCTTTCTGCACGGGCCTACTGTCCCTTGTGCAGAAGAACATGGAGAGGTCAAGGTCAAGGTCAACCCCAGCCAAGTGCATGTGGGACTGGAGGCCAGGCCAGCCTGCCCCTGAGCTTTGTGCTGCTAGAGAGCAGGAGGACATAACAGGTGACTTAGGAGTCCAGGAATGGGGACGAGGGACACAGGAGCAGGTACAAGAGGCTGATGGAAACGCCTTCCTGCCTGGAATTCCTTCCTAGGGCCAAGTTTGGGAAGAGATGGGCAGAGCTGGGAGGCCCTGCTGGGGCTGTGAGATGTAACCACAGGGGAACAGGACACAGAGACAGAGCTGCTCAAATCTCAGATTGCCCCCAAGCAGCCCAGTGACTTTGGGTTCAATGTAATGGAGCTTCAGTTTTCTTGTTTGTAAAAGTATACTTAGTATCAACGATCTCCCTCTGGAACATGAAGAGAGAGCCCACAGAATGGGACAAAATCTTTGCCACCTGTACCTCAGATAGGGCATTAATCTCTTTCTAGGATATATAAAGACCTCAAAAAACTCAACACCAAAAAGCAAGTAACCCAATCAATAAATGGGCACAGGAACTGAACAGACACTTCACAGAAGAAACATGATCAGTCAACAAATATATGAAAAAATGTTCCACATCTCTAGCAATTACAGAAATGCAAATTAAAACTACACTGAGATCCCATCTCACTCCAGTCAGAATGGCAATCATCAAGAATACAAGCAAATAAATGTTGGCAAGGATGTGGGAGAAAAGTCTCATTCACACATTGCTGGTGGGACTAAAATCGGTGCAACCACTCTGGAGAGCAGTATGGAGATTCCTCAGAAAACCTGAAATGAAACCACTATTTGACTCAGTTATCCCACTCTAAAACATGTACCCAGAGGACTTAAATCAGCTTACTATAGTGACGCATCCACATCAATGTTTATAGCTGCTCAATTCACAATAGCCAAGCTACGGAACCAACCTAGATGCCCTTCAACAGATGAGTGCATAAAGAAAATGTGGTACATATACACAATGGAATATTATTCAGCCAAAAAGAAGAGTGGAAGTATGGTATTTGCTGATAAATGGATGGAAGTGGGGAACATCGTGCTAAGTGAAATAAGTCAATCCCAAAAAACCAAAGACCAAATGCTGTCTCTCATATGCAGATGCTGACTCACAATAGGTGTGGGGTAGGGGGGGAGCTCACCAGATTGGACAGGGAGGAGTGGGGGAAGGGATGGGGATGGGATGGCAAAGACAGCAGAATGAACCAGACGTCACTTTCCCATGTCCATATATGAACACACAACCAGCATAACTCCACATCATGTTCAACCACAGGAATGGGAAGTTATACTCCATGTAAGTATGTTATTTCAAAACACACTCTACTGTCATGTATAACTAAAAAGAACAAATGAAAAATTTTTAAAAACTATCTCCTTCTGGAGGAAGGAAAAAGTAGGCTATATAGAAATGCTTTATGATCCTTAAGGTGGCACCAATGTCACAGGGCTTGGTTCCTTGAAGCCGCAGGACAGTGTTGGCTGCATGGCTGTAAAACAGCCTGACAGCTGTGTGGCGGTGGCTCTCGGTGCCTGGACCCCCAGTGCAATCCCTTCACGAGATCGCTCCCTCCCGTGGACATGGACTTCACAGCGTTCATGGAATTGCTCCCTAGACACCTGGAAGTGGCCAGAAGATAGCTTTCCACTTTGCCAGGGAGGAAACTGAGACCCTGAAAGGGGATCAGCTTGTTCAGGCCTCTGGGCTGGTGGGGGAGGAGCTAAGCACCTGGCCCCAGAGTCGGGGCTGTTTGCACCCCACTCCCTGCCACCATGCCCTGCAGAGCCACGGGGTACGCAAGTCGGAGGCCACGTGGCTTGACGGCAGGTGGGGACAGCACTGTGTTCCCTCTCAGTTGCCTCACTCTACACCCTGCTTCCAGTCCTGGGAAGCACCTGCTCTGTAGGCATCACTACTTACCAGGTCCCCAAAGGCCCCCAGGACAGGGCTTTGGTGCTATTTTTTCCTGGATCTGGGAAGCCAGGCGCGCAGGGACTCCACGTGTGCTTGGTGAATGGTGAGCGAACAAATGGAGGGAGGAGTGACAGGAAGCCATGGGTCCCCTCCAGAGAGGGGGCACAGCACATGCTCCACACTCAGGAAGAGGCAGCCGAGAGCAGCGCGGCAGGCAGCTTCCTGCAGAGGACCCCAAGCTGCATGTTGGTTGGTGGCATCTGATCAGACCCTGGCAGCTGGTGGTGGGGAGAGCAGACCAGCTTCACAGGAGGCCAGCCGAGCCATCACACGGGCCCCGCCACGCTCAGAAGGGCCCATAAGCAGCCTCAGGCTCTGCTGCCACCACCTTGAATCTTTGAATAATTATCATAAATATTAACTCATATTAATTGTGAAGGTTCGTGGCCTTCACTATGACATCTCCAGACACACCTACAGGTCCCTTTTCTCTTCCTTAATATCTCCCCTTCTACTTTCAGGTCACTGTTTCCCCCCTGGACTTCATCTATGAGAGAAGACATGAGATGCTCCTCTCTGTGGGGCTCATTTTACTCACTGGGATGTTCTCGGGTTCCATCCATTCTCCTGCCAATGGCACGATCTCATTCTTCTTCGTGGTTGTATTATACTCCATTGACCACATTGTCTTCAGTTGTTGATGGACTCCTGGGCTACTTCCATGGCTTGGCTGCTGGGAACAGTGCCGTGGGTGGTGCCCGTGTCCTCCTGTGTGGTACACACTTGGAGGGGTGCCCTTGTCCACTCTCCATCACGGGGATAAAATACCCCTGCAAACCAACTTAAAAGAGGAAAGATTTATTTTGGCCCCTGGGCCCAGAGCTTTCAGTCCCTGGCTGGCTGCGTTGCTCTGGACCTGTGCAGGGAAGCTTCATGGCAGAAGGGCAGGGTGGGTGGGGCAATACTGCTCAGCTCCTGGCAGCAGGAAGCAGGGGAGAGCAAAGAAGGCCCCAGGGACCAGACACACCCTTCTGGGCCGTCCCAAGCCACCTCATTCCTCCTGCGAGACCCGCCTGCGCTTGCCACCTTCTCACAGGGGTCCACTCCCCAGCCCAGCCCAGGTCAGAGCCCTCAGGATCCAATCACCTGCCCAAATCCCCCCTCTAAACACTGCCCGCCGGGGACCAAGCCGTCAACCATGATCCTCCGAGGGACAATCCACATCCCAGCGGCGACAAGCAGGAAGGCCGGATCGCTTGGTGGTTCTATTTGTGGATTTTTAAAAAATACATATTTCTTTTAGTTGCCGATGGAACTTTATCTTTATTTATATGCGGTGCTGAGAATCGAACCCAGTGCCTTATTCATGCCAGGCAAGCGCTCTTGAGCCACAACACTGAGCCACAACCCCAACCCTATCTGTGGATTTTTGAGGAACCTCCAGACAGTTCCGCAGATGCCATACTAGCTCACATTCTCACCCCACCAACAGTGTGGAAGAGTCCTTTTCCTCCACGTCCTCACTTGCAGTTGTTATTGTTTGTTCTTCTCAATAATCTCAAGATAGTTTTGATTTGTGTTTCTCTGATGGCTCAAGATTTTGTGCTCTTTCTTTTTTTTCTCTTTCTCTCTTTCTTTCTTTCTTTCTTTTTTTTTTTTTTTGAGGCAGGGGCTCCCTAAATTGCCTAGTTGCGGAAGCTGTTCTTAAACTTGCAATCCTCTGGCCTCAGCCTTCCAAATAGCTAGAACTATAGCCATGCACCACTGTGCTTGAGGTTAAGCTTTTTGAATTCTTTATATATTTTGGACATTAATCCTCTGTCAGATAAATAGTTTTGAAATTCTTAATAATTTTTGAACAAGGGCCCAGCATTTTCATTTTGCGCTGGGTCTTGCCAAGCACGGAGCCGTTGCTGGTGAGAGGAGAGGCCTGTGCTGGGACCTCCCGTCTCCCCCTTCCACACCTCTGCAGAGGCACCGGGGAAGCCTGTCTTCCAAGAATTCTTGGACTCCTCTGGGGCAGGGCCAGGATTAGAGTGTGGCAGGTGAGATCCTTGCCTAGAGCACACACGTGAAAGGGACACCAAAAAAACAAAACAAAGCCGGGTGTGGTGGCACAAGCCTGTAATCCCAGCACTTAGGGAGGCTGAGACGGGAGGATCACAAGTTCAAAGCCAGCCTCAGCAACAGCAAGGTGCTAAGCAACTCAGCGAGACCCTGTCTCTACATAAAACACAAAATAGGGCTGGGGATGTGGCTCAGTGGTCGAGTACCCCTGAGTTCAATCCCCAGTACCAAAAAAAACCAAAACAAAACAAAAAACCCCCAAACTCCCAAATATGGTAATCAAAATAAATAATATTTTAAAATCAAAATTAATGCCACAGCTTTCATATAAAAATTTTATATTTGCAAGGTCAGTGACGTGGCTGTGTAGAGCCACTGAAGAAACCCAAGCAGAAGGACAAATGTATGTTCTTACCTGTGTGTTTTTATACAGTTTTAAATAGTCACTTCCCCACCCCTAGAACACTAGCTGAAAGATTATTGAAAAATTGGGAAGTAGATGTATTAAAACTCCTAACATTATTTTAAGGTTGAACATTGTATTTTATTGATATCCCAAATATAATTTGATATACTGTTAGTTTTTTGGCTTTAACAGAAGCACTTGTCAATAATATTTTCATAAAACCTACTTCTTTATTACTATTCCTTTCAATGAAAAGAGTTGCCATGTTGGACTATTTCTCTTCACTATGTGATAATCTTAAAGAATTTTTAATTTACTTCAGTTTATTGAGCCTGTTTATCTTTAAACTTTTGATAACTTTGTTCATTGGAACATTTTTGTATTCATTTTGATGTTTTAAATGTTGGGCATTAAAATACCATTTCTCAGGAGCTACTATTTAAAGAGAACATAATTTCTAATCGAGATGATGAAAAAGTTCTGGAAGTGGATAGTGGACGTTGGTTTACAAGACTGGGAATATGCTTAACACCACTGAATTGTCCATTGAACATGGTTAAAATGACAAATTTCATCATGCATATTTTACCATCGCAGATATAATTACTCATGACACCAGAGTTTCCTGGGATTTTGTGTCTGAGGGAAGGGCTTCACTCCTGGAACCCTGATCCCAGCCCTGCCCAGGATGCTGAGGCCCAGGAGCAAAGCTGAGAGTCGTAAGCACACACCACTCACTTTGCTGAAGATGAAAAAGGGAAAAGATTCTGAATCTGAGCTGGAAGGTAGAAAACACTTTTAAAAAGTGAGAGGAGAGGGGCTAGGTTGAACTAGCATCCAAGCTTCAGATAAAAAACAGAAAGAAAAAAAAAAAAAGACCACGTGTTAATAGAAGAGGCATGTCCTTATTTCCACAGAGAAGGTACTTGGAGCTTGTGAGGTGGAGTGATTTCAAGTTCCAACCATAATAACCAGTTAATATCAAGCATTTATTGAGCACTTACTGTATGCTGGGAATCACAATAATGCTTGACTTTCATTCTCTCATTTACTTCTAGGGATTCATACTACTCCTAGACGAGTACATGGAGGCACAGGGAGATAAATGCTCAAGGTCACATGGCTAGCAGGAGGTAGGGTGGGAGTTAGGCTCTTCTCCTACCCTGTGTCACCTCTCATGCCATCACAGCTGCAAATATGGAGTGGCCAGACTATAGCAGGAGGTTAAAAGGCAGGAAGACTCATGATTGCTACAAGGAAGAAGCATCAAGGCAGGCACTGTACTACACAGGCCCAGATCTGGAGAGGTCACCCAGGGGCTTCCAGGAGGTGGTGGCCACACAGCCCATTCCAGAAGCCCGTGCAGGCTCAGGGGGCCCAAGATGCCCCCAGCTCACACAGCAGGGGACAGACTGCCTGCAGGACAGGTGGGCATGTGGACTACTGGCAGCAGCACTAAGGAGCCGTGGGCCAGGGATTCTGGTCCCTTTTCTGTCTCTAACTCTGAGATCTTGGGCAATGTACCCATCAGTCCTTGGGGACTCAGGCCTCTCATCAGATAAATAAACAGCAGGCCGACTCCATGTGACCGGCTTTCCATTCAGAAAGAGAAAGGAGAAAACACACATCAAATGTCCAACAGATGTGTCAGAGAGTAAAATATTTTGGATCTGGAGATGAAAACAATCACAACTAATTATAAAAAGGTATGGAAATTGCCTGGCAAGGGTGAAGGAATCTGTTGGGCTGCTTACCATGCCCCATGCCTCCTCCATGGTTCAGCATAGCTTAAATATTTGTTCAATATTTATTTTGAATGAGTTCCTTTAACATATTAGTGGGTTCCCTTGATTATAAAAATAATAAACTAAGTAACTGTATAATCAAGTGAGGTCCTTAAATATTTGAAAGGGCCTCATCTTCATCCCCTCTTGCTTTGACAAGCCAGAGAGGGCTGTATTCTTCATGGTAAACCTTCTGGACCTCTCAGGAGCACACGGGGGACCTCCTGCCTACTTGCCCTGTGAGCTGACCTTGGAGGTCTGTCTGAGAAGTATTTAGGAAGTTTCTTGTAGAATGCTGTGTGATTTGTGCGGTGTTTCGAAGTCTCAGCTGCCCAGGACAAGTTTACTGAAGAGGTGTGCTACTGGAAGAGGGTGAGGAAAAGGTCAGTGCTGTCCCCAGACCTTGGGGAGGCAGGGTCAGGACTGGGGACAGGGCAGTAGCTCTGGTGATCCCCAGCTCTTTACAGTCAGTCTCTACTACACCACCATAGCGATGCTTGGTGGCCTCCACCTGGCTCCTCCATGTCTGCCCCTACCTGCTCACCCACTCACCTGTCCACCAGACCATCTAAGAGGGCTCTGATGGGGTTGGTCAATCACCATCCAATAGACTCAGATGCCTGTCCCTGGTCCAATCAGCTGAGGCCCAGGGGCTGTGGCAGGTGGTTCTCTGTAGACAGGTGAGGGTGAGGCCAACCATCATGGTCCCATCAGCTAAGGCCAGGGTGGGCACACTGGGTGATCCTGAAGAGACCCAGGAGTTAGCCAGTGCTCCTCAACAACTCAAAAAGGAAGCCGTTTCTGGGGTTTCTTTACCTGGAGAGCTAGGACTGCTAAAAGCAAAGTTAGGGAAGACCAAAAGACCATGCTTGGCTTTGACTAAATAAAATGAGGAGGAGAGAGGAACGATTTCTAAGACATTTATTGAGCTCCTGAAGCTTACCAGGGGCTGGGCCTTGCATGCCTTATGCTAGCTGGTTTACAAAATCCTGATGGCTCACCCATTTGCTCCTTCAAATCCCATCCTAGCTCCCCACAGCCCCTACAGGTATCAGGAGATGGCAGTAGGGAGAGACAGGATCTTCGCTCCTCTATCCTCTGTCCCGAGTGCTGGCTGTGATCCTCCATTAGGTCCCTACTGTCTCAAGGCAGCTGACTTTATAGGACTTTTTTTCTTTGGGTTTCTAATGACTTCCCCCTGCCTATCTCCATCACCCCAATTCCTTAAGGCCTGTGGTAGTTACAGATGGCTGCAATCTGCCACTTTGTGGACAGACCCTGTGAATAGACACTCTTCCTGAATAACCCCAGAACGTTCTATTTTAAAATTGCTACTTGTTTCCTGTGGGGACCTGGCTGATTGCTCCCCTCCACAAGTGAGATGCTATTCCCTGTCCCCTTGCAGATTAGGAAGTCTACTCTCAAGTGAAGAAGTTTGATATTGTCACACAACATAAATGACAGTGAGGATCCACACTGGCCCATCAGAGGGTGAAACTGAGCTCTTGATTGCTGAGGAGGACCCCAACCGAGGTGGCCGAGTGGAACCCCCACGTGGGCCTCTAGGAGCAGGCACTTTCCATTGCAGGGAGACTCATCCCATGCGATGGTGGAAGGGGACTGAGAAGGCCCGAGTGGCACCAGCCAAGTCCCGCAAGGAGCACTGACCCTCAGAGCCCCACAGGGAGTCCGCGTAGGATGAAGAACGTGGAAGGGATCATTATGTCAATAACAGACGACCAAGGAGCAAGGGAGAAGGCAGGCAGCAGGCCGAGGGGAGGGGAAGAGGGAAGAGAAGCCCAGAAGAAATACAGCCCTGGCTGCAGACACTCAAGAATGTACCAGGAGACGGATGAAGGGGATCCGAAAGCCGTGAAGGACAGATTCCGACAAGTTAAGACGGGACTTTGCTCGGATTATCTTGGAGAGAGAAGGAGAGGACAAGAGGTTGTGGGAAGCCCTGGGCGACCTCTCCAGTGCTGCTATTGACAGGGGGGAAATGGAGGATTTGGGGCCTGGCGGGATGGTCCCAGAGGTGGGGGCAGCAAAGCCTCGCATCTGTAGCAGATGGCCAAGTGCGGCTGAGAGCCAGGGAAGAGCCTGAGGGCTGCGGAGACAGGTCACACTTGTCCTGCTGGGGAGAAGAGAGAGATGCTTTGCCTGCCAACCTGTAGGGACAGGAAGGACAGAAGGCAAACCCCAAGTGAAACCCTGGCTGTGCTACACCGATTGCCCGGCCCACCCCGTGGCTGCAGGCAGTGAGGGAGGGTGGGGAGAAGGGACGGCCTTGAAGACTGAATTTTGGAGGAGAAAGAGAAATTGTACATGCTTAGAAGCGAGGAGGGGGAATAAATCTGGAAAAAGTTAAGAAACGAGGGCAGAAATGGGCCACCTTCCAACTTTACAGTTGTCACTGGCCGAGTTGTGCTCCCTGCAAAAGATAGTGAAGTTTTAATCCCCGGTCGGTCTTCACATCATGGCCTTATCCACGGGAGAGACGGTCTTTACAGAGGACATAGAGTTAGGGTGAGGTCACGGGCACCAGGCCTAAGCTGATGGACTGAGAAATTTGGCTATGGACACACACGGACAGGGAGGACACACAGGGAGAAGATGACATGGAATGTAGGAGATGGACCGAGGCCAGTGACAGAGGTTGCCTGCTAACTTAAGGAAGGGGCGAGGAAAGACGCCCCACAGGCTTCAGAGGGAAGTGCCAACCTGCCGCACCTTGATTTTGGACTTCCAGCCTCTAGAACTGCAAGAGAGTAAGTTTCTGTTGTTCGAAGTCACCTAGCGTGTGGCACTTCCTTGCAGCTGCTCCAATAGCTCGGGGAGCAGAGGTCAGGGAAGAAAGAGGGAATCTCAGTGGGCTGCTCAGCTTGGGACCTGGGAGTAAGGACACCTCGAGGGAGACTCAAGTTCCAAAGAAAGCACCAGGAAGTCTCCAGCCAATCGCCCCAAATCTTCCTGCTGTCCACCTCCCCCGCACCCGCCAGCTTCTGCATGGTGGCAGGTCCCCATCCTCCAGCACAGAGCTCAAAGGCTGCGACATTGCTCCCTCTTACCTACCTGAGACTTAACCAGAGTGTGTCAGTCTGTCCTCTCATGGCCAGCACTGGATGGACACTTTCCTGGGAAAGCACAGCACACTTTAACCCACACCAGGATGTCCCTTGTCCTGTGTGCGCCTTGCTCTCTGCTGCCTACTGAGCAGGTCTATATGTACCCCTCTGCACCTCAGTGACCAGCTAATATGCCAGGACTGAGCTGAGTCTTCATCTGTCTCTTGTATAGCATCAGGGTGGGAAGCTCAAACAATGATGTTTTTATGCTTCTCAAAACTGCTTTTAAGTGTCTCATTAAGTAATCACATGCTTCGTATTGCTGGGAAATGGTCTCTTAATGCCAGAGTGGGAGAAAGCATTTTTCAGAGCACAGGAAATGATACAATCTTTGCTCAAGTCTCCAGCTCAGTTCTAAATGGAGAAACAGAATATTCCCAAATCCATAAAAAAAAAATTGATAGATAATACAGATGTTCCTCGCTTTACAAAACAGATTGTCTGGGCAGTATTGGGTGTAAATCAAATTTCTTAAAATCAAATTATATTGAAAATGCGCCCTGGGAATGTGTTTTTTAAAAGGGATCCTGCAATGAATCCTTTTGTAAATCAAAGAGACGCTCATTCATTTGGTCATTCAGTCATTTATTTATTGCAGCGGTTCTCAGCCCTGGCCAAACACTAGAATCACCTGGGGAGCTTTTAAAACAATATACTACACTAAGGTCCCACCCCTAGAGAGTCTTTTTTAATTGGTCTGGGGTGGGGCCTAAGCCTCAGTATTTTTAAAAACTCCCAGAAGATTCTGATGTGCAGCCAGGCTTGAGAAACACTGGTTTATTCAATAAACATTTATTAGGAACTCTCCAAGTCAGACCTGGGCTAAGTGGCTTCTAATAAGACACAGGTTGCTTCCTCCCAGGAACTTAGAGTCTGGTGGCCAACACAGGCGCATTCACAGACAACTTCCCTTGCAATGTCAATGTTAGGACTAGCATACAGATATTTGCCTTTTAAGTTTCCTACAGCTGATGGGTTTTTTTTGTTGTTGTTGTTAACTGAGCCACAGTTGACACCTGAAAAAGCACTTGATCTGAAAGAATATTGTGAGCTGAAATCCCACGATTGGCTTAGTACTGCTTTGCCTGGTGTATCTTTTTCTATGTACTTATTTTCTACATTTCTGTGACATCATAGGTTAGATATATCTCTAAAACATCATATAGTTGGCTTTAAAATATTAATCTGAAAAAAATCTCAGTCTTTTAATAGGCGAGTTTGATGCATTTACATTTGCTGGGTGTGCCCAGGCTGCCATCTGCCACCTGGCTTTCTATTTTCTCTTCCTGCTTTATAAATTTGGTCTTTATTAGTTTCCCCCTCCTGCTTTTAATTATTTGAAATTCATACATTGTTTCCTTTTATAACTTTAGTGTTTGACCTTACATTTTCAATTTGAGTGGGTAACTTTTAACTTAAAAACTATTCATCACCCTCCAGAACAATGTATCACTAGAAAATGCTTCCTCTGATATTATTTCTCTCTCTTTTCATCTACTGTCTGCATGTATTGTAGTGCCTCTTCATGTCTGATGCTCTCTTAAAGCACGCTTGTTTTAGTGTCATACAAATAACCGGTATTTAGGTTGAGTGACACCTTCTCTGATTTCATTTCTCCTGAAACCCACTCCTTCCTGGATTTAGCATTTTTCTTCTTGAGGAACATCCTTCATTAAGGTCCACAATCCCTTCTGTGCATTCGTGAAATTCAAAGAGCTTTGACAACTAAAATTATTAAAAATGTTTTCTGGAGAAATAGTAACATGTTCAGTTGGGAGAGGCTCCCTGGCTTATACCTGAGTATTCTCTGTGCCGGCTTCTTAAACTCTGACTCAGCGTCCTTCCTGTGCTGGCTCCAGTGCTATCTATGAACCGTGATTCCACGCCCATGTGAACACAGGTGGGCCTCCTGCCAGCATCCCCAGTCTGGGGGCCACACGTCACAGCCCAGGCCCTCTGGGTGCTTCTGATCAGAACCAACCCCGTCTTCCTCTATGCATCTTATCTCTTCTTTGGAGCAGAGTTTGCACCTGTCGGCCGGGCCTGGCGCCCTCCCTGTGCACCAAGGGCTCCTCTGCCACGTGTTTGTCCCCTCTCTGGGGCCTCTGAGCACAGTCATGCACCCTTCTGGCCTCATCTTGAGGCAGCATTGCCAGATTACAGGCCTTGGGCGGGGTTCTGTGTAGGTGCTGAGAAGGCTTAGGAGTAGGAAACTTCTCCCTCCATATTCTATGTATTGTCAACTGAAAAATAAACAAAATCTCGAATGGTATGTATAGTCTACTTCCAGATGTGTGTGTGCGTGGCAGGAGATGAGAAACCAGTGATAGCGTTTACTTCTGGGGTGGAAGGAGCCCGTTCTAGGGAAGATTTCTTTTGTATGACTAATTCTCCTCCACTGCAGGCATTCATGATATTCTATTTAGGAAAAAAAAAACACACCTCATTAATATGAAGATAAACAGCAACATCAACTAAATACCTCTCTGTTCTCTCTTACACTCACCAGATCCTGCTGTGGTTTTTTAAAAATTCTCAGCTGCTTCCGGTGTGATGGAGGTTAGGAACTGTGTGCTCAGTGTTTTCCCGATTCCTTTTTCATCTTAAACATCCTTTGAAGAGACTATCTTTTTGGTGCCCCTGTCTTTGGACTGTGACCCATGTGCAGGGACAATCTCTACCCATGCCAAACAGTGTTCTGGGTCCCTGATGGTGCCCTTGGCTCTACCCAAAGGGGACAGCCTCCTCCTCAGCACTGGGCCTGCAGGGCCAGGTGGAGTTGGCACCACGGGACATCAAGGCACTGGGAAACCCAGGGCACCAGCAGCAGGTAGTTGGCTGCAGCGGCCACAGGCTGCTGAAGCTCTGGGCAGGGTGTGCTGGGGAGACTCCGGAGGAGGCAGGCCAACAGGAGGAGGCAGGAGGGGCTGGAGGACCTGCACCTCCACAGAGCAGAGCAGCTCAAGGCCGCACTCAGAACTCAGCATGCAGGGTACGTAGCAGGGCCTGTTGCATTAGCCTTCGATCAAGCGCCCCTCTGCCTCATCTCCCGCTCTCAGCTCTGCCCTCCTCTCCTGCCTCCCTCCCGACTACCTAATGGACAGCGGCACCACCCTCTTGTCCTCTTCCTCCTCCTTTTTGCATGATGTCTTTCATGTACGAGATGGAGCTGGGCACCAGGTGAAGGGGGATCCGAGAATCCTGCCGGTGCTTTTACATATGCCATGGAAGCAAAGCTCACCTAGAGTGGATGGGCGCTTCCTCCCTTCTCCATATGTGCGTGTGTGACTTTTATTACTTTTTTTAGTTCTTGAGAAGCATATTTTGTAAATATATCTCCAATGTAAAAAGTGAAATATTTCAGATAAAACTGAAGTCCTTCTCACTGGGCACGGTGGTACATGCTTCTAATCCCAGGGACTCAGGAGGCTGAGTCAGGAGGATTGCAAGTTCAAGGTCAGCCTCATCAACTTAGCAAAACACTGTCTCAAAATAATAAATAAATAAAGTCCTTCTTAACCCTCCCTCCCCATCCCATTGTCTGGGAGGAACCAGGGAAATTAGTTGGATGAGTCTGGCTTTCCTGATCTCTTTCTACATGTTATACACTTAAAGAAGATCTCACAGAACTGCATAGCCTCGCTTGAAGTTTGTGCGTGCATGTGTGTGTGTGTGTGTGTGTGTGTGTGTACAGCATTTCATTTTTCATAAATGGATTTTATTTTGCAAATCCTTCATCCACTTGCCTTTTCCTCCACAGGTTTTATTTGGAGTGCCTTTCTTTCCACAGTCGCCCTTAGGGAAGGGCTTCATCTTCTCACTGAGTGGTGCCTGGCTTTGTAGGGGAGCACCCTTTGCAGCCCATTTTGTACCTAATTTGCTAGCAGATCCTGATTGGGTTGGTGCACTGGTCCGCTGGGACCCCAGGACAATATTATAGAGCAAATGGATCAAAACCACAGACATTCATTTTCTCCCAGTTTTGCAGGCTGGATGTCCAAGAGCAAAGTAGATTCTGTTTCTGGCGGGAGCCAAGAGCCACTGCGTGGCTTGAGATGGCACTACCTTGCTATGTGCTCAAGAGAGAGGGGAGAGGATCTCTGCCCCCACTTTTCTTCTCACAAGGCCACAGTCCTGTGAGATCAGGGCCCCCCCTTAAGACCTCACTACCCTTAATCACCTCCTAAAGGCCCTGTCTCCACAAACAATCACACTAGAGTCTAGGTCCCCATTGTGCCCTTTGGAGGGACACGTTTGTTCAGTCCTCAGCAGTGGGGTCAAGCATCCCCTTTGCACGTCACCCCCCGCCCTCTGCACTGCCTGGTCTACAGCCCTTGCTCAGCCACGTGGCTGGTGAGTTCTGCTGTTGATGTATTTGATGCACCTGAGCCCTGAGGAACCAGCGACCTTGAACCAGAGACCTGCAGGGGGCGACACCGAGCGCCTGCTCCCAGGAGCGCAGTCCTCAGCTGAAGTGCAGTCATCGCCCTGTTTTCCAGGCCAAGATGCCGATGCGCAGGGCGGTGAGACCCGGCTCCCGGGTCCTGCCCTGAGGGCCCAAGAGCTGGAATGTGAACCCCATTCCCTGCCTCCTGGGCTGACCTCTGGGTGACTAGGAGCGGGCAGGCAGGAGGAAGGGCACAGAAAGACCCAGCCCCCGCAGTGGCTGCTCCCGAGTTGTCACTGCTGGGTGCCCCCATGCCCGCCACCACCCTCACCCTGGGCTGGCGAGTTTCCCCTTCCTTAGAATAACAATGCTGAATTCATAAGATTACAGGTAGAGGCAAATAAAACAATAAAATAAAACATATGTGGGCTAATGCATATTTTCCAGTGCCAAACATGTAAAAATTTGGTTTCAGGTGCCAAGAGGTAGAGGACACTGTCCCTGCATGGCTTGCCCAGGCCCAGTGTGCTCAGCCCTCAGGATGGGCATCTTCGCGCAGGCGCTGGACGGGCGACCTCCCACGTGACCGCAATCCCTGCGCTGGGGCCTCCCTGGGTTACAAGAGAGGAACCCACACCCCCAGAGGCTCCCGGACTTGCCAGAGAAAGGGGGAAAGGGGAGCCTCAAATTCTGGCCCATCTGGTACCAAGTTTCTGTGTTTATCTAGAAAAGAGAAATTTGACCCGGATCTGCTGCTTCCCCTCCGTGACCCACTCAGGGCCACCGGGAGGAGTGGGCAGGAGTGGCCTTGCTGCTTTTCAGATCCTATGGAAGGGAACTTGGGAGACCTAGCTGCAGCCCATATGACCCCTTTACAGGCGCTGACGCTGCTGTAGGGCAGAAGGTGAGGGAAATGCGGGTGTGTGACCGGGCGAGAGGTGCGTGCAGGGGAACGGGCGTAGCTGGTGAGCACCCTCTGGGGGCTCTGAATGCCTCTCCAGGGTACCCAGTTTTGAAACCTCAGGAAGACTAATAAGGAGGCCAGCAGACCTGAGTGACAGGTAGCTCCTGGGAGCCACACAGCAATGCTCCTGATCGCTGGGGGTGTCTCGGAAGCACAGGAGCCAGAGCTGTGCTGGGGTTAGGTCACTGACCGGCGGTCTGGCAGCCTCTATGGCAGGTTGGGGTGGAAGGCTTGGGGGTTTCCCCCAAAGGCAGAACCCTGCTGGATCTCTGGGCCTGGGTCCGGCCCTAACACTCCCTGTGGGGCCCCATAGGCATCTCTGTCCACCTGGGTTTTTTCACCTGAAAGTGGGGTGTGCAGGAATTGAAGGGGGGAGGGGGGCGGTGTTTGGGTGCAGCTACACAGCCTCTCCCCTCTGTTGCCTCTCTCCCTCTCCTGAGTGCATTCAGACCCCTACTGCCTGGGACAAGCCAATCAAACGCCACCTTTGTGCCAGGACCAGGGTCCCATTGCCTACTTCTGCTGTGACTGAGCTCTGGGGATCCCTGGGAGGCCCCTGCCTCAGACTTACATACAGCACCCTGGGGAGATGCGAGCAGGTGATAGCAGGGTGGGGGAGGCGAGGCTCCAGACGCAGCTCAGCTCCCACAGGAAGCCCTCCCGCTCCTGGGCCTTGGCTCCTCACCATGTGGGCTAGATTGAGTGGAGTGGAGAGATGCTCACATCTGAGTCCCTCAGGAAACAGAAACTCCATGTCAAAGGCAACAGCTAGACTGAGGCCTTGGGGCTTCAGATTTCTAAAGAAAATCTGACGTCAAATAGGATCTTGTATGGGTTGTTTTCATTCGTTTGTTCCTTCTTCCAAGACATATCCAGAATCTGTCCTTTCCGTCCATCACCATCTTGGCTGAGTTCTCATCATCTCTTCTCTGGACTGCTGCCTTCACGTCTAATTGGTCCCTCAGCAGTTGTGAGTCAGACCAGGTCCCGCCTCTGCTCGAAAACCTTCAACGGCTCCCCAGTTCCCTTGGGATTAAAGTCAAAGTCCTTATCATGGTCTGAAGGGCCTTCTGTGACTTTGACCCCCTTTACCTCTGTGTTTTCATCCCTTTCCTTGCTCACTCCAGGCCCGCTGGCCTCTTCCTGCTTAGGATCTTAGTCCTAGTCCTTTCCTCTCTCTGCAGCTTTCTTCCTTCAGGAAGCAACTTGGCTAATGTCTTTGTGCAAATCTCACTGTATTGCTTGGGATTCTTCAGAGAAACAGAATCAATAGGAGACCATATAGTCACATTGAGAGATCATCATATGTGTACATATATATATGTGTGTGTATATAGAGAGAAAGATATGTGTGTATATTATATATATACAGATGTATAATATATATATATAATATTCTTATATATAGTGTTATCGTGAGGAATTGACTCTGCTATTATAGAAGCTGAGAAGTCCCATCATCTGCTGTCTATAAGCTGAGGACCTGAGAAGTCAGTGAGCCCGAAGGCCCAAGGAGCAGGGGAACAAATGGTGTATACCCCAACCCAAGGGCAGGAGACTCAGCTGCAGCAAGCAGACAGGAGGCAAAAGGGGCGAGGGCATCCTTCCTCCCTCTTTGGTTTTATTCAGCCCTCAGCCAATTAGATGGCATCCCCCGATATGGGGGAGAATGATCTGCTTTAGTGGGTCCTTAGATTCAAATACTAATCTAATCCAGAAACCACAGCCCCTTAGAAACAGTGTTTAATCTGGGCATCCTGTAGTCCAATCAAGTTAACACATAAAATTTGCCATTGTACTTGCTTTCTCAAGGAGACTCACCCTGGCCACCTTGTTGAGAGCTGTGGATTGACCCCTCTTCCAGCACTCCCAGCCTCCCTTACCTTGTCCTTATTGTCCTGTTTCCCACAGTTCTTGTCACTTCTAATATGCCACAGTGCTCTGATTTACTGTGTTTATCCTTTGTTTCCTTTGTTTAATGTGTTTTCTACAAAATCAGCCTTGGGGTATATGGGGTGGGGCGTGAAGCATACCAAGCAAAGGCCAGATGAGGACACAGCAAGTGGGTGGCTATTGACAAGCTCTCACCAGAAACCAAATAGGCCAGCAGCTTGATCTTGGACTTCCTAGCTTCCTACCTTCCAGAATTGTGAGAAGGATATTTCTGTTGTTTAACCCTCCAGTTCATGGTGTTTTGTTACAGTGGCCCAAGCAGATAAAGAAACATGTTGCCCAGCCAGGCGTGGTGGCTCATGCCTGTGATCCCAGCACTTTGGGAGGCTGAGACAGGAGGATCACGAGTTCAAAGCCAGCCTCAGCAACGGCGAGGCGCTGAGCAACTCAGTGAGACCCTGTGTCTACATAAAACACAAAATAGGGCTGGGGGTGTGGCTCAGTGGTCGAGGGCCCCTGAGTTCAATCCCTGGTATCATAAAATAAAATAAAATAAAATAAAATAAAATAAAATAAAATAAGGAAACATGCAGCCCTCTTTCATGGCTTCCTCCCTTATTTTGGTGGAGCAAATTCTCTAGTAGCGTCTTCAGACAGAGTTAATGAAAGTACACTTTTTTTTGACATATTCCACATCTAAAAATGTCTATCCTCACACTCAATGGGGATACATTGTTTGGGTATAAAATTTGGGGGTTAGAAATTATTTCTCTTGAAATGTTGAAAACACTGTTTTAGTACCTGTTGTCTTCTAATTATTGAGTTCAATGGCACTTGGATTCATGATTCTTTGTTTATGACCCTCCCCTCCTCCCCCTGAGAAACATGTAATGTCACCGCACCCCTGGGTTTCTAAAATCTCTTGATGATGTGCTTTGGTGAGGGTCTCTTATTCCCATCTGAGCTAGTGCAGCATTTTAATCTGGAAACTAATTTGACCACATGCTGAAAAAGTCAATTCTATTATTTAATAATCTTTTCCTTCTCTTCTCAATTCTCATTTTCTGGAAATCCTAATAGTTTTTTATTGTACCTCCTGGACTGACCCTCAAATTTCTCTGGTTGTTCTATTTCCTAACCTTTTGTCTTCCTGTTGTATTTTCTGGAAGATTGCTTCAATTATATCCCCCAACCCTTTACTAAATTTATATTTGATAGGTTTCAGCTTCTGAGAGTTCTATAAATGACATCATGTTCCAGGATGGACCATTTTCTCTTATCTCTGAGGATATTAATTGGTATTTTTGAAGTCTCTATTTTCTCATGTTCTTTTGTTCTGTTCACTGGTTGGCTGACTTGTTCTAGTGCTTTCCTCTAATGTCTGATGATTCTTGGCTATCTGTTCATATTTAAGAACAAAGCACTAAAAAGCTGATTGGAAACCCTGGATGTAGTCAATGCTTTTTGATTGGTCAGCTTTTTTAGAATTATCATCTTTCATGGAGAGGTCCCCAAGTGTGAATAGCTAAAATTATTTTCTCTCAGACTGGTCAGATTTTTTCCACAGGGGTCTCCTCCAAGCTTATGCATGTAGAGGATGAACCTGGATTCTGGCATTCTGGGATCCTACAGAGGGAAGGACCAGGACTCCCAGTATTTAGAACCCCAATTCTTAATCGCCTATTTTCAACATGGCGCCCAGCCAGCCCTGGCCTGTGCCTGGTATCCTTGGGTGTCCATTTGGCCAGCATGCACAACAGGTGCCACATGGAAAAGCATGAGGGGAAGGGAAGCTGGGTGTACTTCTCTGGCGGCAGCTCTTGGACCTGTCCTTTTGTTTCAAGCACGCCTTGCTCCCAGCCCTCTGGTCTCCGGGGATGTGGTTCCTGGATTAGCTTGGCGTTGGAGCAGGCCTCCTCTTACCTTCAAGCTTCAGCCGGCTCTGCTTTGCCAGTCAAGTATTCTTCCAGTAACCTCTTTTTGCTTGTGGGGCCTACACCCCATAAGTTTCTCATCACTCCTTGGCTGTCAGTTTGAAGGTACTTGAGGGCGGAGAGGGAGGCACAGGCATTCCACCCTCCCTGCCCACTATCTGGCCAGGTCTTTTTCTCTCTAGTTCCTGGGTGCTCCTTGCTTGTGCCACACACTTGGACACACCTGCTCAGCTAAAGGAAACTTCAGACTTGCCCCTAATGACCACATGGCCACGTGAATTAGCAAAAATTAGAATCAGCAACCATGAGCAGCACCTGATGTCTTCAGTGTGTTTATATTTACAATACATAGATTGTCATAAAAATCATTTTATCTATTCACATTCTGTTTAAAATGTAGCATGTTTACATGCATCGTAGCACATGCATTTGTAACATGTACAGGTGTTCTGATTAAGCAGTTACTTTAATTGGTAAGTAAAAATAGTAATTACCACTTAATAACAGCACTATTAATGGCAATGGGCATCATGGCAGCATGCTCCTGTTTGACAGCAAACAGAGCTCTCTCCCGACTTCAGTCTTGTACTCAGATGGTGTGTCACTGTCAAGGACAAGGACTGATGGACACAGTGGTATGTTGGAGCCAGCAGACACAGGACTGACTTGTGATCCTGGTATCTTGAGGGTCCCCGAGGCAGGCAGAGTGGCACTGCCTCAGGAGACGGGTCCAGCCAGCCTGCCACATTGGTCTGGTGTCCTAGGTCCCCACTCAGTTCCCTGGTGAGGCCAAGATGTAGTCATGGGTGCTGGAACTCCGGTCCTCGAAGCCTCTGTCCCTGAGGCTGGACCTGCTCTGGACCTGCCGCTCCCTGGTCTGCAACAGCCTGGGTGCAAAGATCCAGCTGTTTTCCGGAAGCCTCTGCGAGGCAAAGGGACTGCAGGCTGCTGCTCTGTGACGGGCAGGAGGGAAAGCTGGGTGCCCTGGGAGGGAGGGGCTCGTCCCACTCCACATCAACTTCACATGAAATGGGTGGGAGTCGCCAGCTACGCACTCGACCGCACCTCTAGCCTCCACTGCCCCCAGAGGACACTTGCTTCTCCACTTCACAGAGCAGCCTTGTAAAGGTGGGAGGCTCACCAGGTCTCCCTGTGTGAGGAGCTGGATCAAACCCAGGAGAGGAAAATGGGGTGAGTCCTGGGGCATGGGGACTGCCCCTGAAAGGAAGGGAGGTTCTGAACCCCCCAATCGGCCATGGTGAGAGGCTAGAGAGGATCCTGGGGGAGCCGAGCCAGGGCCTTTGGGGCTCTCTTCCTCCTGCTTGGCCTTGGAGGACAGCCAGGAGATCAGGCCCTGCTCAGTGAGCCTGTCATATAGCATCATCCATCCATCCTCCTGGTGACAGGCCAGTCGCCCACACCCAGGGAGGCCCACTGGAGGAAAATGAAGGATGGCTTGGTGCCTGAGACAGGTTAGCCGCGATTGGGACAAAGGTGGGAGTATCGTAGGCTGAGTACAAAAGGCCACGGCAGGGCACTTCTATAATCTCAGCAACTTGGGAGGCTGAGGCAGGAGGATCATAAGTTGGAAGCTAGCCTCAGCAACTTAGCAAGTCCCTAAGCTACTTCATGAGACCCTGTCTGAAAATAAAAAATTTTAAAGGGCTGGGGATGTGGCTTAGTAGGGTTAAGTACCCCTGCGTTCAATCCCTGGTACCGAAAAAGAAATGCCACTCTGGGATCCACTCCCTTGTGGGCTGCTGTGCAGCTCCGCATGGCCAACGGGGCAGGCTGCGCACGCCCGGCTGACTTGACCCACCTGGAAGATTCGATAGGGTTCCCATATCGCTCTGGCTGTCCCCTGAATCGTGACAAAAGGAAAGTATTTATTACCAGGCAGACGGAGCCCTCAGGCCAGAGCCCGTCATCTCAGATTTGCCTATTAGCCCGGGCTGTGGGATTAAATGGAGTTTTGTTTTTATCTATTTGCATGGAAACTTTCCAGAGAAAACAACAATTTTCATGACCTGCGCACTTTGTATCATGTTAATTAGGTTTGAAAACTCATATATTGTTTTCATAAGGGCTATTACATTTTCTCTAATTAAATTAAGGGAAAAATAAGGATGCACGGCAATAATATTTATTATTAATACCAGACTCCAGAGGCGCCCAGCAAGTTAAATCGGAGGTTAAAAAAAAAAAAAAAACAAAAAAAAAACCTTGAAGACAGCCTAGACTTCAAAACAATGTGGAATATTCCAGGTTTTCAGCAAGTCATTACTCTGAACATTTTGGAAAAATAGAAAGTGAAAAATGGACCCAATCGGAGGAAAACAGGCTTCTGGGCTCAGTTCATGTTGAGGGTTTCTGGTATATTCACTACTGTTTCATTATGGTGGTTTTCCCAAATTTCAGCCACTTTGCTCCAAGGAGAGCATTTGACTTGCATTTCATGTGGATTCAGAGGTTTGAGCCAGCTGTGATTTCAGTCCAGCCCCAAATGGATTTCCTTCCCAAGAGGCCCCTGTTCGAGGAAGTCAAGTCAGGCCAGGAGATCAAGGCAGGTGGCTCCAGGGTGAGGGGAGGAAGAGCGTCACTTTGGAGAAGGAAGGTGGTGTCAGGGAGGGAAGGGGTAGGAGATTATCTGACATGAACACATTCTAGTCCTCGGGCAGGTCCCTCTTGGAAGGTGGATTGAACTCAGGCCAGTTTCTAACAGTCCCGGCAGAACTGCAGAGCAGCCTGAGCCCATGCCTGGAGTGAACAGTTGTTTGTGAGTTCCTGACATAACACTGTTTCTCCTTCCTAATTGCACCCTGATTTCCCTTGGGGTGACCCACTTGGGATGTAGTCTTGGTGAGGGACCAGGTCCTGGTGCCTGCCCTTCTGCTGCAGGAGCAGTAGCCCGAGGCCTGAGGCCCCATCCTCTCTCCCTGCTCACTCAAGCTGAGTTCAGCCAGCTGGACTTTTGCTACTGGACTTTGGGCTCTTGGGTGGATTCAAGGATGAGATAATGCTGGAATCCACTCATCCTGGCACCAACCCCTCAGTACCACGGCGGTGCAGTCTCCAACACCAGCAGCGCCGTAAGGGACTGCCCCACCCATCTATCCCAAATTGGTTCCTTGGCTTTCCAAGTGGTCCCGTGAGAACTGCATGCCTCCCATCCACTCTCGTCTTAGCTAAAACCTGTTTCTGTTGCTTGTGCCCAGAAAGCACCAACAGCTGCCGTCCCTTTGTCCTAAACATGAGACAAGTGTGGGGCCTACAGTGTCAGTGGAGGCTGGAAGCCTCTCAGATGGAGGCCAGGCCTCCACTGGTCTATTTCAAGGAAGAGCACTAGATGAGGAGTCAAGGTGACCGCTTTGAGCCTGGGCTCTTCCTCTCTGCCTCACTGGGAAATCTCCCCAGTCAGTTTTCATTTGGGTGTCACCTGTAAGGCGAGGCCTTTGGAATATAATAATGGTGGTGGTAAGGACCATGTCAGTACGGTGTGGGCAGCTACCGCATGGCAACCGAGCAGGGGCCAGGTGCTGTCCAAGTGCTGTACGTGCTCATGACAACCTTGGAGGACTTGAGGAAGCTCCCTATTCTAGACATAAAGAAATTTGAGCTCAGGAGGATAATGCACCTCGCCCCAAATCACGCTGGCAAGCAGTACTGAGGGCACAAGCTGGTTCCGTCTGGGCCCACGGATGGTCTCTAAAAACTAGAGTGACTGCCCCAGTTTGCCCAGGACTGAGGGGAATCCGGGTTGCAGGACTTTTGGTGTTGAGACCAGGACAGTCCCAGGTCAATCAGGACAGTTGGTCACCTCACTGAAGACCCTTCTTAGCCTGAATGCTCTGTGACTGTGGAATAGCATGGAATGTGGGGGTTTGTACGGGAGAGCACACAGCAACGGTTTTCAAACCTCAGAGTGAAAGCCAAGCCCAAGTGGGGTTTCAGATGCCACCTTCAATTGCTGCTGAGCCCCCTTTTATTCAGCCCGTGTCCGCCAGCGGGAGGGGCATTTCAACATGCGCTGCTCGAGTCAGCCAAACCCACAATCATTTTACAAGTGGTCCTTCCTCTTACTTTTCCTGTCCCTAGACCACACCAGGACCGAGCATCACAGTTACCCATGTCAACACAGTATTTCCAATTCTGGAATACCTGGTGCCTGAAAATACTCCATGGAACTTGAATTTTTAAGAAAGTGAATTTTATTTTCCAGTTGGCTCATTCTGTTGTAGTCCTGTGAGACCCAGTTGGCAGAGGTCTTACACTCTATCTGCCCCAGCCTTATCACTCACCTGTTGATTTATTGAGCAGCTAGTATGCGCCAGTCAGCAGGCTAAGGACCAGAGGACCAGAGAGAAACTTGTGAGCACAGATCTGGAAATGCCTCTGCCCACCCAGTTCTCCTCGGGAAGTCTGTTCTGTGGCAACACAGAGCTTGCTGGAGGAAGAAGGGGCATAAATATGGGGTTTTTAACTGGGATGGGCTGTTCTGTTCCCTGCTTCTGTCTCCATGGGGGTCACACCACACTATCATGGTTTTGCTTTTCCTGGTGCCCCAGCTGGCACCTGACCCTCAGTAGGTGCAAAGGATGTGCTTTGGTTGGCCGGACTCCTCCTACAGCAGAGCAGGCCTGTCTGCTGAAGCAGGAGGGCTTGATAACTCCATTAGCCACCCCCTCTCCACCCCACAGAGTTTGTTTCCTAAAGTCTGATTTCTTGGCCTCGCCATGTTGGGTTTTCTAAAATTGGGCCTGTCTGTTAAATCGGGGCCGCCACCAGGCCAATCTGAGGGGACTGTAGAAAGTAGGCCACAGGGTGACATGTCAGAAACATAAGCAATATTAGAAAAATACCAGCTATCCCCATCGCCCCTACCTCTTTCCTTTAAAAATAAGGAGGCCTTCAGGGTCACCCATGACTCCCAGACTGGACGTTGAGCAACCTGGGCTGCTGGGGAAGAGGAGCTAGAATTGGTGACTTTGGGTTTTCACAGCAAAGCAAGTATCAGAGATGAAGCCACCGGGGGCTCAGCAATCCCTGAGACCGAGTTCCGTAAAGCCAGTGTGCTGCTTCCCCAGGACAGTGTTCTTGGTGGGACCTCAAAGCCACCCCCATAGGACACCCAGAACTAGTCCCACAGCCACACACACCGGAAGGCACGGGCTCCTCAAGGGTCCCTTCACCTTTAATTAAAAACCTCTGACAGATTCGCAAATACTAGAAATGACCAGTCCTGCTATGTGCTGCGGACGTGCCACTGGGCAGGCCCTGGTCGGGTCTGCTCCGGGCTCCCGAAGGCGATGCTGCTGCAGGTGTGAACAGGTGTCCTCTCCGCAGCCTTTGGGCATCTGCTGCAGGGGTATCAAGCCAGGGAGCCCCAACAGCTGCTGGGACGAGGGCAGGGCTCCCCTGAGAGCGTGGGAATCTCCTGAACAGCTGGCTCGCCCGGATCCACTGCACCAGGTCCTCCAAGCTGACGCCCATCTGCTCTTGGGTCTGGTGTGCCACATTGTCTGGCTTGGAGAATACTCTGAACATGACCTCTGCGGTCAACCACTCCAACCCATCCCCCTCTCTGCTCTGCACCTTCCTATCCCCTCCAGGGAGTCAGGTGGGCAAGAGGGGATGGTCGAGAGAAATGCTCCTTGCTGACCTCCCTGTCCCTAACTTCTCCTTTTGTCCCACACTTGTGTCCCCCCTGCTCCATCTGCCTTCCTCGTGTTCACAAACATGGTCTTCCATCCCTTCCTTGTGTCCTGCTCCTGTGAGTCCCCTTCCTACACTGCTCTGTGTCACCACTGAGGTCCTCTGAGGTCCTGCCTATGCATCCCTAGGTGACCTCTAGAACCCAGGTCCTGCAAAAGCTCCTACAAAAACCCAGGCCCCAGGTAGAACAGCCCCTTCCTCCCTTTCCCTTCTTTCCCCTCGCACAACTCATCAGTGACTTCCCAGCTCTGACCAGCTTCTGCCCAAGTTACTGCTGAACTACTTTAGGGAGGGGTTGAGTTTGAGGGCGTGCGTCACCCCAGGTGGAAGAGCATCCGCGCATGGAGGACTCGGTCAGTGGCTGCAGTGCTCTATGTAGGCACGGAAGGGTCTCCTAGCTCCAGGATTCTAGAATGTGATGTTTGATGAGTCCCAGTTCTCAGCCCAAAGTGTGTGGATGAGAGGACCCATGGTGACTTTCCTGTGGGATGATGATGTTGTCAGGGCCTGGATGCTGTACACAGGTGACCTTGGGAGCAGCATGCGGACAGTCATGGGCCTGAGTCACACTGGAACCTTTGCTTCACCAACCTGTGAACTGTGTGGCCTTCGGTAAGTCAGTCATTCAACACTTCTGGGCCCCAGTTTCCAGATCAATAATGTGGAAATGATCATACCACACCTCATTATCCTGAGGTTTTAATGTAACGATATCTGTGAAGTCCCTACACAGGGTAAGATCTGGAGATGCCCCACAGTGTTTGCCATGAAAAGCTGAAGCTCTAGGTCCACTGTGACCTTTTGCATCCTGAGAGGGATGGTGCTGGTTATAACTGGGGTTATCAAATCTTGACCACGTAACAGAGGCACCTGGAAGATCCCATCTCGTGGGATCACAGGTGGCTGGGACCACCCCAGATTCTGACTTGGTAGGTGAGGTAGGACGTAAGAATCTGCATTTCTGGATCCCTAGATCCTGCTGCTGGTCCACAGTCCACACTTTGAGAACCAGGGCCTTTGAGACTTACCAAGAGCGTCACTTTGTGGTCAGAAGGCAGTTGAGTGATTCTCCAAGGGTTTCTATTGGAGACACATTTGGATCAATGAGTCTATTTGTAATGAGGCAGAAAGTCAGAGTATCCCAATACACAATTTCTAATTAGTGACAAAGCAGTGGCTGATGCCGGTGCTCTGTGTTGGCCCATGTCATGTCAAATCCAAAATCCATCCACAGCACATGGACAGAATGGCTGAGGATTTGCCATTAGTCTTTGTAAAAGGGTGACTGAAACTATCCCAACTATGTGGCCCCAGGCATGATCATTTAACCCTCTGAAATATTCTCAAAGTGGGAGAAAGTGTTTGCAGTGCAGATAACTGACATAGGATTTGCTATAGCAACAGAGGAAGAATTCTTAGAAAGCTGTCCAAAGAAGACGGACAATCCAACAGGAAAGCCATTTGAACAGGTATTTGGTGAAGGAAGACACCCAGTCAACCAATAAATACATGAAAAAGGTTCTTACTGAACAGATTACCAGGGGAACACAAAATAAAACCCATTAACCTCTCCAGAATGGCTGCACTTTAAGACCAATGGCTCCAAGGGCTGGCCAAGTTGCGCAGCTACAAGAACTTGCACGTGCTTTGGAAAATTGTGTGGCCATATATGCTAAAGTTCGATGAGTGCATGCTTTATGTCTCAGCAACTCCACTGCCAGTGTCCCCAGACCAGGGGACACATCTGTGAGTGTGGTTTGGATGTGTCTCCCACAAGTCCACATGTTGGAAAATGAATCCCCCAAATTCTGTTAAGGATATTTGGAGGTGGACTCTTTGGGATATAATTAGGGGTAGATGATTTCATGAGGATAAGGCCCCTACAGTGGCATGAGTGGCTTCGTAAGAAGAGGAAGGGAGACCTGTGCTAACATGCCTGCTCTTGGGGTAGAAAGAAGGCCCTCACCAGATACTGGCACCATGGCCCTCAGGCCAATCTCCAAAACCATGTGCTAAATAAACCTATGTGGGTTTTTTTTTTTTTTTTTTTTTTTGGTACTAGGGATTGAACTCAGGAGCACTCGACCACTGAGCCACATCCCCAGCCCTGTTTTGTGTTTTATGTAGAGACAGGGTCTCACTGAGTTGCTTAGTGCCTCGCCACTGCTGAGGCTTTGAACTCGCGATCCTCCTGTCTCAGCCTTCCAAAGTGCTGGGATTACAGGTATGAGCCACTACACCTGGCTCTATGTTCTTTGGAAGTTATCCAGTCTTAGGGACTCTGTTATAGCAACATGAAGTGGGCTCAGACATACGGTCAACAAAGACATCTATAAAAAGGTTCCTAACAGCATTCGTCCCAACAGCTCAGATTTGGAAACAGCACCGCTGTCCACCAGCTGGTAAGTGGATAAATGAAACAACACTTCATTCAACTGGAACGTTCTGCCTTACAGGCTGTGCTGGTTATTGAGTGTGCTTCCCTGTTCCCTGTGCACTGGGAGGACAGAGGGAACATATTATTCATATTCCTAGGCTCCCAGTTAAGGGCCCGATGGGTTCTTTCCCATCTGTCACCTGATAAAGCCCCTTGCGCAGCTGTGTGAGGTTGGTGGTATCCTTCCCATCTCACAGATAAGAATGCTGAGGCTCTGCAGGGCAAGATGACTTGTTCAGTCACCCCGGCTCTTGGGTCTGTGTTCTCAGCATGAGCTGCTCACAGACTGTGCCTGTGGCTCCTCCTGCTCCGGGTCTCCTGTGGCCCATGCACAACACCAGGCACATGGCAGGCAGGCAGTCAAGCCTGAGTCGTCTTCTGGGTTGCTGGAGAGCCTTGTGATCACACTGTAAGGTCATTAAAAGTGTTACTGCTGATGGTGGCATGGTGAAGCTGCCTTGTCCCTCCCTCCTGTCTCCAGAATGCCACTGCTCCGCTGGCTCTGAGCATGAAGGTGGATCTTGGCAGGTGGTGGGGAGATTGTGGCAGCCCTTTAAGCCCCCAGGCACAGATGTCCGCCCTCTTAAGGAAGCACATTCCGATGACAACCATCTGCACCAAGCTTTGAGAAGCACGTCCAGGCACGCTTGTCACTTGATGATCCAGAGAGAGGCGGGGGACGTGTGCCTGTGTGGTGGCGTACAGCAGGAAGGCCCGGGCTTCTGAGCGACTTGCCCAACCCTCCGGCTGCTGTGGGCAGAGGTGAGCCGCGAGCCCACGGCAGAGTCCAGGGCACCCCTCACCACACAGGCTGCAGGTCCTCCTCCTGGCAGGTCCACCCTCTGGCCTTCCTCCTTCCATCCTGGCCACATTTGCTGGCCTGCACATGACCCTTCCAGAGGGCCCAGATGTGGCTACCTCAGAGGGGCTCCCTTTCCAGCCTGGATGGCTGCCTGCAGCGGTGGAGGCTCCTGGGGTCCTGCAGGAGTCTGTGCATCCATCTGTGCTGGGAGCTCACTCACTTGTTTGCCACAAGGCACAGCGCAGCCCTGGGCCTGTGGCAACTGACCCTGACATGGGGGAGTGTCACAGTTTCTTTGGGAGATGATCCCAGAGAGCAAGGAGAAGTCAGAGAGGAAGGGAGGGGAGGAGGCCAGGGGAAGAGGTTCAACCAAGCAAGTTACCACACTTGAGGCTGAGTCCCACAGGGCACTCGGGAGAGTGCACACTGGCCTCAGAGTGGCCCTACCGAAGAGGCATTTTCCACCACCATCCTTCCTTGGCGGAGGGCTGCCCTGGGGGCGTTCATCCCCTGAGCCTGGTGGAAGCCCCAGCTGGAGACTCACAGGGATTTGCAGCAGGGAGCTGCTGGAATACAGGGACATCAGCGGTGGTGAAAAATGGCAGAGAGATGCCGTGACGTCTGCCGTGCAGTGGCTGCTCCCGCGCCCCATGGTCAGGATGCATCCTGAGACCCTGTGGATGCCTGGAACCAGGAAAGTACCAGATCTCAGACGTACTAAATTTCTTCCCATACATGCACACCTATAATAAACGTTAGTTTATAAACTAGGCACAGGAAGAGATTAACAATAATAAAATGGGGCAATTACAATAATACACTATAATAAAAATTATGTGAAATTGGGGTTTCTCTCTCTCAGGATTCAAGATAACTATTAATACTTTCAACAGTGGTTGACCATGGCTAACTGGAATCGTGGAAAAGAAACTGTAAAGTGGAAACCACTGCACTTGATAAATAAATCACTTTAGAAAGACTTTGCTGGGCATATTAGGTTTCTATTTTTAATTTTTTTAGTGTGGCAAAATATATACAAGACAAAATTTACTATTTTCACTATTTTTCAGGGTGCCATTCCATAGGATTGGTGTAGTCACACTACGTGTGACTGTCACCACTGTGTGTCCGGAGCATGTCCACCATCCTAGCAGCCACTCTGGTCCCTTACACACTGATGGCCCACCCTTCTCTCCTGCCCTCTACTGTTTTCTGACTCTATAAATTCAACTATTCTAGGTGCCTTATGTAGTGGGATCATACAGCATTTGACTTTCGGTTTTTGATAGTATCTTAAATTTTAAAGTGCATGTATCCTTTGACCTAGAAATTGCAATCCTGGGAATTGGATATATCAAAAAGAAGGAGAAGAAGAAGAAGGAGAAGAAGAGGGGCAGGGGACGAAAGAAAGAAAGAAAGAAAGAAAGAAAGAAAGAAAGAAAGAAAGAAAGAAAGAAAGAAATAGAAGGAAGGAAGGGAGTGAGGGAAGGAGGGAGGGAGGGAGGAAAAGAAAAAGGAGCCATAATGACATGTCTCAGATTTTTCATTGTAGCATTGTATGTCAAGGTGAAAAAAACAAATTCCTCCATCAAAAGAGGATCCTGATTGAAAAACTGATTTTATATTCATATTCTGGGATATTGTACTACTATTAAACAGAACAAATATATATATATCAGTCTATGAGAACTGCCAAGATAGGAGTTTAGACAAACAACAAAAAAGGCACGAATAATATTAGAGAATGGCCTTAATTTTGTTCAAAAAGAAAAGCAAGTAGTGGCGCCTGCCTGTAATCTCAGCTATTCAGGGGGCTGATGCAGGAGTATGGCAAGTTCAAGGCCAGCCTAGGCAACTTAGCAAGACCCTGTCTCATAATTTAAAAAAGAGAGATGCAAGAAAGAAATGCACAAAAATCCTGTATGCGTGATGCGAGTACCTATGTATTTTGTAGGAACTCATAGACAACCATGTTAGGATACACTCTGGGAGGATGGGGTTGAACTTTTTTCATTATTTCATATTTTAAAGTAATACCTTTCACTGCTAACATACAAATCATAATAATCAAGAAAAAGCACCCTCTACATCACGGCCCAGTAATTCTACTCTCAGTATATGCAAAAGTGAATCGGATGTGGACGTCTATCAAATGACAGCTCGAGGCGTCCTCAGCGACACGGCACACGTTGGCTAGAAACTGGGAATAACCAAAGTCCATTAAGAGCAGGAAGGGCAAATAATTAGTGGTTTGCTCACCCAGTGGCATTTATATAGTGACCAAAAGAGCAAACCACCAACACTGGCCGGAGGAATCTCCCAGATGTAATGAAGGGCAGAGAAGCCCGACCCCATCAGACAAGGCACTCAGGCCAGGATGGTCCTTCCCCAGCTGGGGCTGGGAGCCACTGGGAAGGGCATCAGGGAGCCAGGAACTATCCCACACCTTGAACCCGGTGGGGATTCTATCGACGCAGGTATATGTAAAAACTGCAAGATGTGTGCACGCTGTGGTGTGTGTCAGATCTCCATGAAGAAGAAAAATAATGAGAGGAAAAAGGGAGGGAGGGACCAGGGAAGAAGAGGATGGAGGATGCGAGGGTGGGCATCTTTTCCCCGGGACTATTTCTAGGAGAGAAATAGCAAATATAGAAGCATCAGGGGCTCTGGAGACATCAACTTGGGCTTATTGTGGGGAAAGCACCCCAGGCCCCTTTCTGTGTTTTCCTGGGGAGCCGTCGCCCTGTGCTCTGGGGTTGGGCAGAATCCTGGCTGGTGCTCCTTGGCCAGTCTTGCTCACTCTCTGAGCCTGAGAGCCCGAGTCCACAGGCAGCCCACTGCTCTGCCAACCCCTCCAAGGGGCCAACAGGAGAGGTCACAGTAGACACCCTTTCAATGTGTCCTCTTTCCCCCGTGCTCTGCAAAGTGAGAGGGGAGTGATCTGTTTAGTTTCTAGATAGAGGGATTTTGACAGGTGAAAGCATTTGAGAAAGAAAATCCTTCTGCCATAGAATGGATGTAGAGAATTTCTTCAAAAAAAAAAATCAACCTTCCAACTGGAGCAGGCCTTTGGTGAAATTTAAGCGTTTCTCTGATTATCTAATATTGACCAGAAAGCGGGGAGGGGGGCAGATAAAAGATGCTGCTTATTCCAACTCGTTCTTGCCTTTTTCCATATGCTGTTTATGATTATGGGGTTTAGAGTGTTTTTCTTCTTGTGTTTCATAAAGCACCGCATCTATTCCCTTAATTCACCCCTCTGCCCTTTCCCTGATATTTCCTTGCAGAGGAGGGAGGGAAGGGATCTGCTGAATTCCTGGGACTGGCCCTCGGCTCCTGGCAGGCCACTTCCCGGGCTGTCTCTGAGGGCCGTAGCTCACCAGGGGCTGCCCAGCAATCAGCGGCCAACCTCAGCCGGGCCTTCCAGGACCCCCTCCTCCTCGCTCCCCCGCCTTTGTGTGCAAGACAGGCTGCTGAAAGGGGCTGTCTGCTCACTCGAAAGTGTGCATTAGGGCGTACGTGTGAACACGTGCGTGTGTGTGGTTGTGTGCACACAGCAGGAGTGGGGAAGGACCCTGGGAAGCAACCTGGGGGGATCTGTGGGGCTCCCAAGGCAGGGTTTAGCTTCAGGGGTCTCTTCCTTTGGGGTCTGTAGGTGAAGAGTTCCTGTGGGGGGTCTTGTGTAAGTTCCCACCAGATAGTAAGGTCAGGGGCTGCCTGGGAGCCCGCGAGGGCAGCCTTGGCTGGCGAGGTGGGGGGGGGGCAGCACAGGAATCCCATGTGTCCTGGGGTGTGAGGTCGAGGCGAAAGGCTCTGGGTTGAAGGATCACCTGGGAAGTTGAGGCACCCTGCTCAGGCCTGGCAGGGACAGTGTGAGGACGTTTCCATCTGCACGGAGCATTAACTGCCACAAAGACCCCACAAGCAAGACCCAGGGGGGCTTTTTCTCCCTGAGGGAGGATGGTTCCCTGGGCTCTGGACAGCCCAAGCCTCTACTTCTCAAGCATCTGTGGGTCCCCATGACGTGCGTCCACGTCCGCCAGCACCCTCACACAGTGCCCAAGTGTCTCTTCACTCTAGATGATGCACATTTCTCTCTCTCCCTAAGACCTGGCTGTAGACAGGGTATACAGCAGGTGCTCAACAATGACCATTCAATGAATAGAAGAGAGAATAAATAAATTGCCCAGCATGGCTCCCCCCATGGCCAGGACCAAACCATGCTATTAAGAAGTTAGCACTACCCTAGGCAGCAGAAGAGTGGGTGGCAAATTAGGGGAGGTTTGGGGGGTGCCGATGTGCTGCTGTCTGCCTGTCTGTCCCATGGCACCCCTTCTGCCATCCAGTCTCCCAGACACTGGGGAGGTGCCGTGGTGCCTAACACACAGAGGAGAAAACTGAGGCTCAGCCTGGTGGGGGTCCGGGTGGGTCAAGGTCATACACGAGGAGCGGGGTGCTGCCAGGGTTTGAACAGCGTCAGGATGCACAGGGCCCCTCTCCCTGCTGCACCCTCCACCTTCCTGAGAGTGGGGTGGGAGCACTTCCCGTGAACCTGGGCTGGCCACGCAGCAAGCTCATCCCACGAGACAAGCCACTCCCAGTGGCTCCTGGAAGCTCATCTCACCCTGGTCACTGGCCCAGAAGCCATGAATAGAAACTACTTTCTAGAAAAATTCTAAGATGTTGTTCTAAGCAGAAAGCTCACGAATATAGGAAGCCCAAAGTGGACCCGCTGAGATCCGTGGAGGCATTCTACCATGGACAACGCTTATCCTTGCGGGACCAGCCCAGGAGTCCCAAAACAGTCTGGCCACCTCCAAGATCATCCACTCCACGGGAGGATGAGAAGATGGAGGCCCAGAGAGCAGGACGAGGCTGAGCCCTCTGAGTGGTCCAGCAGAGCTGGCAGTGAGCTGCGTGGGACGCTGCCTTGGTCCCTGTCACAGGCTCAGAACCAAAGCTCCCAGCTCCCCGAGCAGCTTCCCACCGCAGTGCACCTGCTGCCCTTCTGCACAGGGAATCCCCAGCCCGGGGAACAAGCAGGCAGCGCCTGAGCTTCCCTGTGCAGCCCAGAGTGCTCCACCTGTGGACCGCGGGGCTACCTGCTCCTTCATCCGCCCAGAAATGGGGGTGGAACTGCAAAGGCGTGGGAGGGTCTTTATGGAGAATTAAATTAAAAAGCATTTATAAATTACTCAGCCCAACACTTGGCACGCAAGAGTTGATCAACAAAGATGAACTGCGCCCCCCTCCGTTCCCATTAGGACTTGGACCCAGGAATCTGGTCACACTGTGAATGACCTGAGAAAGTTGGAACCGTGAGTATAGTGTGGCCTCAGCAAGCCAGCTGTGCACAGATGCTGAGGATGCACCTCGGCCTATTCAGTGCTAAATCCTGTGCTGCAAAGAGGCATTGTGTGGAGAGAGGCCCCCAGCTGGAGGTATTAATGAGCAAAGGGGATGGGGACAATCCCCTTAGCTGGTGGAGGCTAGGGTGCATTAGGGACACACACTGGGCAGCCTGTTCTGAGCCCACTTAGGCTGTTGGTGGTCCTGGGCAAGCTCCTGGCCTCGGCCTGCAGAGACCAGAGCAGTGCCTTCAGCTAATTATCTACCTTCTAGGGGATTCTCTCCTGCCCCAGGGATGGGGGTGGGGGACGTTGCTGTTAATTGGCACTTTCCTGATACCCTTCAGATTAAGGCTGGGAGATTACACTGAGGAGGCTGAGGGGTGAGACCCAGAGTAAACACCAGTACCTTCCCGAAGGCGTTCTTGCCAGCAAGTTAAATAACCCAGCCCCTGGAGCCTGTTTCTAAAAGATTTAAATACTAATTCCGGGGTGGGGGCTGGTGGACGCTTAGTAGATTTCTACTGATTCTGACTTCTTCTGACATCTTTTAGAGGCTTCGTTTCTGTGCTGTTTGATTCCCTTTGACGATTGTCAAGTTAAGTTTACTAAAAACTGGAGAAGGCTTTGTTCCGGGGTGGGGGAGAGGGGCTGCTGGATGAGAAACATGAGCTGGCCCCCTGCTCGCCCGTCCGCCCTGGCATGGTTTCCTTTCTGCCTCTCCGAATGGCGCAGAGTAATCAATTCCAGAGAATGGGCTGGGGGAACCTTGGCAAAGGGGCCTCCCTCTTGGCTATCGCTTCGAATATTTTATGCAGCTAATAGAGTTTTGATGGAGCCCAAAATGTGGGCACTAAGAAATCTGCAGGGTCTCTTGCGTGTTTGTGTTCTGAGAGTGTCACCTGCGCAGGAGAACTGTTTTCTGGAGGCCCTAAAACAAGATATTAAGAACTTTTGGGGTTCCACATCAGTTCTGCATGAATTCTCATGCTTGGAAAGAATAAGTTCTTGAAAACTGGCCGGACATCATAATTCTCCTTTATTGAGCATCTACTATGTGCCTGGGCTGTGCTAAAAGCGTGCCTTTACCCCCTCATTTAGCCCTGACAACAGCCCAGCGAGAAGGGACCAGTCAGGGTCCCTCGTTCCCAGAAGAGAGAGCCAAGGCTTGGGGCAGAGCCAGCAGCAGGGCAGGATTCACAAGCCCCGCCCCCTCTCCATCCCAGGAGGAAGGTGAGTGGGAACCTGGCTGGAGGACAGAGCTTCCTGACTGGCACCCTCAGGCTCACAGAGCCGGCCTCTAAGCAGATGTGGGGTGAAGCCTCCTAAAGTACAAAGTCTCTGAGTGAGAGGTGCCCACACGGCATCCCCGCCCAGAGGTATGAGGCCTCCATTGTCCTCCAGCAGCGAGGCTCGGAGTGTCCAAACTGCCTGTTACTTTGAGAAATGTTTGTACTTTTTTTCCTTCAACCCAGTAACAGCAGAAAGACGAGGAGACCACAGGCTTCGCTGTGTGACTCTCTTGAGAACCATCTCTGGGCCCGGTGTTCTGAGTCCCTCCTTTTCGCAGCATCTGCAGGACATGGAGGTACCGGGGTGCTCGGGGGCCAGGCCTTGCTGCCCTGGATGTAGAGGCTGGACCAGGCTCTCAGCTCCAGCACCACTGCCTGCTCTTGGTGACTCGGGACTGCGATGTTCCTCCTCTGAAACTCAGCTATCCCTCTCCCAGGCTGTGCTGGCACCACGCGGGATGAGGGATGAGTAATTAAGGGCGGCCCAGAGCTGGCAAGGGCTGCTGTCACCAGCACACAGGTGCCGAGGGCTCCCAGGACCAGCAGGACACCTGCCCTGGTGATGCTCAGCTTGCTGTTATTTGTCCAGTGAATGCACCAAGAAGTATGATGTGTGAGCTGCCGCAGGACCCTGACCCCAGCACACCTTGGCCTTCCTCAGGCTGTTCCGCTTCCTTGCATCATGCACAGGGGACAGCCCGGGCCTGGCACACGGCGGGTGCATGGAAGGTAACTGCATCTGTCCTCTCTCCCCTTTATCCTCGCCCCTAGTTGAAGATAAAAGTCTTGGCTCTGCTACGACACAAAATCCAACTGAGTTTCTTTTTCTTTTTTCTGAACATCAGCGAAGGGTTCAGAGGCGGTCTTGCAGAAACGGCTTAATGAGAACATTGTGGCTCTTGTAAATTTGAGGCAGCGAATGTGTTACTCTGCTCTTTGTGGAATTAATTGTTTTCCTAGTGGCTTGTTTCTTGGTAACCCGATGTTGACTGCAATAATGCAATTTTCCTATCGCAGTGTTGTTCTAGAGGGAGTGTGTCCATTTCACTCGGGCTGCTGAAACCCAATCTACAGGAAAGACATTCTAACAGAATTGGAGGTTAAATTTCATTTGCTGATTTAATAAAAACTAACAGGATGGATTTGGGGATATTTCATTAATCTTTCTTTCCTTTCAGTGCAAAGGAAATTAAGTTCACTCCAGTTCAAACTTTGTTTCGCTCTCCCGCAACAGGCTGCCAATGTCCACTTTCTCTCTGGCAAGTTAAAACCTAATTAGTCACAGAAAATTCTTCCCTGACCCTGTCACCGTTAGCAGGAGAGCAGCGAGTAGGAGGCTGGAGACGCACACCACAGCACACACATGCTACACACACACGCTACACACGCACACCACACCTACACACACAGTACACACACCACACACATAACACGTGCATTACACACACACCACACACACCACACCAGAC
>CM053401.1:8881269-8921940 GCA_028644305.1 Xerus rutilus
CAAATCCTAGCAGGCCCCCTCGTCCACCCAGCCTTAGCCTTCCCCTCCAGCGGGCACCGTTCCACTTCTCTGGCTGCGTCAGGAATTAGCTCTCCTTTGGGCCAAAGACAAAAAAGAATGCAGACTTGTTTCCAGGATTATTAAATTACATACAGCGTATTCTTCCTGAGCGCGTCCCGTCTTAGTGGGGCTTAGAGCTGTGCGCAGGCCAGCCGGGCTCCGGTTACCTCTAATGAGGATAATGATCAGGAGGCTTAACGATAATTCTGCATTGATTCTCTGTGCCCGCCGACCCCGTGTTGGCCAACTCGGACGACGGGAAGATCAACAGAGGCTCCCTCCGCCCGCCTCACCACCAGGCACCGCGCGCTCACCTGGGTCTGCTTAGGGCCAAGGCCACCCGCCTGTGCTACTTTAGAGTGGCCGAAGGCTCTCGGGGTGGGATGAAACACCAGCTCACACCCCTGTGGGGAAGAATGAAGTTGGAACACGAAATAAAAACCCAAACAAAAAAAAAATGCAGCTAATTCCCTCCTGTCAGCGATGGATATTAAAGACGGTTCTCTGGCAAGCCCGTGGATGGAGAAATCACAATAGCACTACTGTTGAGTTTTAATTTAATTTTCAGAAAGGTAAGTGAAGCCCCAAGAGCCGGCTGGAGAGGAGGTGCCGGAAGCTCTTCTTCCTTGCAGGCAGTGTGGAGCTTTCCTGAGGCCTGGCTGGGGAGATTCCCTGCCTCACTAAGAGGAGGCATCCTAACAACAACTAGTCAGGCAATTGCAGTTTATTGAGCATCTACTCTGTGCCCTGTCTTTTCCACAGTCTGCAAGCCTCACCACAGCTGTGTTAAGTACACTCATCTCCGTTTCGTGGAAGAAGACACTGAAGCTCAGAAAGGCTGTGACTTTGCTGAGGGTGCACAGCAAGTAAGATGCAGAGCTGAGACTCAAACGCAGATCTCTTCAGCTCCACTGACTTTCCAAATAGGAGCCCTGCTCGGTGCATTCTCTGTTGCTGTCCAATCACTGGGTACCCACGGGGGGAAGGTCACCTCGATGACTCTACTCCTACAATGACCCTCCATAGCAACAGGCATTGTTTTGAGAAGTTGAACAGAGCTAATGTCATTGCTCCGTCTGCACAACTGTCCCACCTATGGGGACGGTAGCTACAAGACCTGCCCCTCCACCCTTCACTTCTCAGCACTTACTGAGCACCTTCTCTTCCTGGCGCTGGCCTTGGTGCTCGCCACGATACCCAAGGACTAACATTTTATACCCCTTTTAGAATGAGGAGGACTTGAACCAGACCTTTGAGAGGGCGTCACCCCCCTGCAGAGCGGCCTCCCTTGTCCCACATCAGCAGGCACATTCTCGAGAGAGCTCTGCTGCTGGCGGGGACAGGAGGGACAGGAAAGGGGGCAAAGGAACATCACCACTAACCGAGCCACGAGTAATCCACCAATTTTTTAAAGTTGGTGAAGGTCACCCATGGCTCGTGGATTGCAGATCAGTGGCCGTTGATGCCTGCTGGAAGTGTCCCTGGGCCCTGCCTTGGTGGGCAGGTCAGAGGGCAGAGGAGACGAGTGGCCTGGGGAGAATGCTCTCTAACTGGGGCTCTTGGAATCTCAGGAAGTTCGGGACATCAGGCCAGGCCTGTGACGACTGCACTGTGACAGACCCGGATGCAAGTTTCAGCCCACAAGGACTCTTGGGGGTGCAGCTCCTTGTTCCTGTTCTGGGCTCCAGATTCTTCCTTTGCTACACACACACACATGTGAGCACACACATGCACACTCTCCACCCTACCCCCGTGCTGGCAGTGTTAGGAGCTGTCAGTAATGTTCAGATTGACATGGGCTTTTTTTTTTTTTTGGTACCAGGGATTGAACTCAGGAGCCCTCAACCACTGAGCCACACCCCCAGCCCTATTTTGTGTTTTATGTAGAGACAGGGTCTCACTGAGTTGCTTAGCGTCTTGCTGTTGCTGAGGCTGGCTTTGAACTCGCGATTCTCCTGCCTCAGCCTCCCAAAGTGCTGGGATTACAGGCGTGCACCACCACGCCCAGCTGACACAGGCTTTCTAAAGCATGGCTTCCCTTACAGCATAGGAAGCATGTTTCCACCTGTTATAGGACAACATTTGCCCCATTTTTGGGGAGCTGATTTCCAGGGAGAAGCACCTCCTGTGTCCTCTGCCATGCGAGGCGGCATGCTAGAGCACGGATCCGCCGGTGCCTGTGCTCCTGCTCCCAGGCTCCGCCACTGCCCTCGGGTAGAGATGGTGCACACACATGCGCAAGACCGCGTGTGCATGTTCGCGAGTCTGCGTACGCAGGTGCCTATTCGTGTGCATGTCTGTTCACAAGTGTGAGCACTTGTGTATGTGCACATGTTTCAGCTTTGCATGTCTGTGAAACTGTGGGTGTGTGTGCGTCTCTCTGTACATCTCTATGTTCATGTGTGTGTGCGTGCACAGGCGTGGATGCCTGGGTGTGCACAAGCATGTGTGTAGAAATCAGATCCCACTCGCCACTCCAGCCTGGTTTCTCTCCACACTCTCTGTGTCCCCCCTGCTGGACCAGCTTGACTGAGCTCCTGGGGAGCCCCTGCCAGCCGAGCTGCCTGCAGCCCTGACCCTGCAGCCAGACTGCCTGAGTTCAAATTCTGACAGCTCCTGGAAACTCAATGTATTCATCCCTTAACAGCAGCTGTTGTCTGAGGCTCGGATGCCGTAACACTTCTACATCATGCAGCCAGTGCTCCGCGTGTTCCTGTTGAACCACTAACTAGGTTTCTCTCCCAGGAAGATGTCTTTATTTCAGGAGGGCTGGGATGTGCTTTTTCAATGCTTCTCAACATGCTGGAGCAAATCTCCCCATTCTGGAATGGTCTACCCCCACGTGCTGTGAGATCTACTGTCTTTAAATCCCCAGCCCCACACGGTGGGCCTGAGACATCAGAGAGCGCTGGAGGTGCTCTCGTCGCCCAGCCTAGTTAAGCCTGCACGACTGTCTCTTTAAGGCCGCCCTGGGTGAATCTCTAATAGGCATCTTAGTGAAGCCCTTGAGCAGAGAACTTCAGGCCAAACTTCTCCAATTAAATGATTCCTCCTTGATGTAAAACTGTTTTTAAATTTTACTATCACCTTTCAAGTCCTCTTATCTTAAAAGCATGAGTGTGCTTACCCCAGTGGCAGAAGACACTAAGTATTTTACTCTTGCCTACGCTCTTGGGGTTTATTCTTTGGAGGAATAAAGGGTTCAGAGAAGACGCCCCGGCTGTTTACTTTCCTGGCACAACTGCTCATGTGGGGCTCCCAAGTCTGGCACTTGTATTCAAACCAGGCAGTCCCAATGGGCACCCGATGGCTCACAGCTTTAGCAGAAAGTGGCGTGGGAAGGGCCCTGCTTGCCCTGGGGAGGAACATAGGATGGGAAGACGGGACCCAGTCCAGTGGTTACCAAGTGAGTCATCTGCATTCAGGGCTTCCCAGAGCAGGTCTAGCCTACACAACACTGCCTGACAGGTGACGCCAATGGCTGGGGTGTGCCGGAGGGGGCTCCCACTGGCCCCTGAAAACCAAATATTGAAATGGTAGGAATGTTGTAAGCAGAGGGTTAAACAGAGACATCATTAAAAATTAACTTACGTAAACTTGCAGTTAAGTAGCTGACATGGGGGACAAGGTCACAGGGAGACTCTTCCGCATGACACTGCCATGGTGGTCCTCACCATCTTCCACCTGGCAGAAGCCGGCAAATGTGACCTCGAAGAGGGAGCCTTCACGGAAAGCAAGGACTTTGGGTAGCAATGATGTGTCCATGTAGCCATTTATCATTAAATCACGCCACTCGGTGTCGGTGATGGGTGAGGTCGGGCGTGGACAGGTATGTGTGAGGGCTCTGTGCTTCCTGCCCAGCTCGGCTGCAAGCCTAAAATTGTTCTAAAGTATTGACAAAAATACTCAAAACTCATCACTTCCTAAGTATTTTACTATTGCCTAAGCTCTTGGGGTTGTTTATACTTCTTGTTTCTAGATGGCGGGAATACTATATGACCATGTGTCTTCCCAGCTCAAGTGACAGCACATTGATAGAGGGCGTGACCTTGGCCATGATGGTGATATTTACACCCTGGAAACAGACAAATGCTCCAACTTGGGACTTTATTAATAAGCTGTGATGATTGTCTAGACTTAGGAAATTGAGGTGCAATAAACTTAAAGTGTGCCACGTCCACAGCTGTTACTCTGTGGATGGCCCCAGACTGAGGACATGTTCTCACAGTGTTTGAAAGCTATTGTCTAAGTGAGCAAGGAGGGTGTTCTTGTCATTAGTGACCTAGTGAAGTGTTGACTGTGTCCCTGGTAGGGGGAGCTAGGGGCAGAGTGGGCCTTGCCACCTAGCACTGTCCCACCGAGGGGCGGGGAGTGGGGTACAGACAGGTATCCATGGACATCCCTGTTAGGCGCTGCTCTGGAAGAGGCTGACTTCACTCTTCTTAGCTCCCATATTACAGCACGAGGCCTCCCTTTGTTTCTGCAGAACAAAGACAACCCATGCCCCCTGGGGAGGGACGAGGAACCCTGCCTGAAAGCTAAAGTCCCAGGCAAGGGAGAGCCACACCCCCGTGACTGAGTTTCCCTCTCCTGTCTGCAGACGCCTTCCTCGGCTCCTGCCTTGGTCTCAGAAGTCTCCCCTTCCTGCAGGTGTCGGCCACCCCCAAACCCAGCCTGACCTCCCTCTGCCTCAAGTCCAGGGAGAAAGAGAGAAAGCCCCTCCCAGAGCACCAGGGCAAAGGCAGGGAGGAGCTCTGGCTGGGTCTGATTGGCCCGAATGAGTCACGTGCCTGCCTCCACCAACCAATTGCATGGCCAGGAGAAGGTGACGGGGCCTTGATTGGCCAGATTGCATCCCATTCCTTCTTTCTAAGGGGCCGCTTGCAGGCGCCAGGAGGCACCAGCCCACAGGTCTGTGGGATGAGCCCCCACAATGGATGGGAGCCTTACGTCTAGGCCTGCAGCCTCTCTCTCACTGGGCTCAATCAATTCTCCTGCATTTGTCCATGAACTATCCTGAAGACACAGAGCAGGGCGGTCGGGCCTCTTCACAAGCTACAGAATGCGTCTGAGGCGTGAGTGAAACACAGGGCCACAGGCCCGGAACCTGTGCTCCTTTTCTCATCCCTTTGTTCCTCCACCTTGGCTTTCTTCTCTGTGTTAAGACAGTGCAGGTCCTGAAGGTCATGGGCGGGGATCCTGCTTTGTGCCTCGCTGGAAGTCAAGCACCTGGAATGGCAGTTGCTCAAGGGACATTTGATGAATTCATTGACTAATGAAAGATGTGGCCATGTAAAGAAGGTGGGGGGATTGGTTTGTAGAGGGGTGTGCCCTGTGTGGGTCTCTGCACATGCCCCTCCCACCATTTTCTATCTTTTCCCGTCATTATAATACATGGATAACAGGGAGGAATAGTGAATGCTGAAACCAGAAAGAGCACCTAATTAAAGCCAGACCGTGTGACCAGGAAGACTTAGAAAAATGTCCCAAGGCAGACTGAAGACCCTGATTGCTTATATGGCAACTTGTACATCTACCTCACATATGACCCCATTTAATTCTGCCACGCACTCTGAGGCATCGGCCATGAGCAGGATCCCCGTTTAATGGATCGGCAAGGCAGGCGCGGAGTCTGAATACCGTGGCCTAGTCACATGGGTAGTTAGCTAGTCGCTGCTGGACCACCGCTTCTCCAACTTCAACGTGCAATTTCTGAACAAAACAGATATGCTTCCAAACCTCGTGGAACTCGCAGTCTAACGTGGAGCTTTCCAGACTTCCGCAGGGATCTTGTTAAAATGCACATTCTGATCCAGGAGGTCAGGGGTGAGGCCTGCATTTCTTCCACGCTCCCAGCCAGACCTGCTGATCCACGTGCTCTTCCACCCCTGAGATGAAGAATTTCTTGGAGAGCCAGACACGGGTGGCCTGGACAGAGGGAGCCGCATAGGTGAGCAGGAGAGTCGGTGCACGCAGGGCCTTTCCTAGACACCAGGCCACCACATCTCCTAACAGTGCGTGGTGTTTAATTGCCACCCACATGTAATTACTCCTGACCCAGCCTGGCCACCTCTTTGCACCTCCCTATGTGTCCCGCAGTCCCTGAGCCGGGAGACTCTGGTCTCTCTTCTAGTCGTAGCAGCTTCTGGTACTGCCCTCTCCTGTTTCTGCGTGATCCCCTCCATGTCACAGAGCTCACCACCCCCAGCTGGAGCCCTTCACTCTCCGGGACTGTAGCTCTTCAGGGCTGCTCTTGGATATCTCAGCTCAAGAAGGAGGCCACCAGCCCCGTCCAGCCTCTGCCCTTGCATGCCACCTGCAGAAGCTCTGATTCCAGGTGTGGTACAAACATGCTGGGTAGAATCTGTCCCCTGCCTGGTCCTCATGTGCCTCAGTTTCCATTTCTGTCAAGTGAGGAGTTGACCCTTCCAGCTGCAACCTGACATATCTGTTGGCAGGGACAGAGAAGTCTTGGATTTCAGGCGCTCTCTCTCCCACGAAGCACTGACAAGACTTTCCCTGGCCTTCCATGACCCAGCAGTGCCCTGGGATGTGGCAGAAGGAACTTGGTGTCACATCCTTGAGGCCAAAGAATCAGGTGTCTTGCCAGGACACCCTAGGACCGGGGCTGTCTCTGGTTCAGCTCAGTGAATGTGGCCTTCACACGGGTGACAGGGCGGTAGGCATGAGTGGACCACAGTGGGGCAGAGAAAGTGTCTGACACTTAGAGCACAGTTTGTATTTGTAAATTGGATGAATTAATGAATGAACTCGGGTTTACTCAATTTTATGAAAGCAAAATTCATAAATTCTTGCCCAAGAGAAGGGACTGGGATGTGCTGTGTCCTCCACTATAACGTTGAAGTCTGACACACAGTAGTTGCTAAATAAATATTCATTGAGTTTAGGAATGAAAGGAACAGAGCAGATGGAATGAAAGAATGGAACCAGTCATCTCAACCACTCACGGACATGATGGGTTGGGATTTAGCAATAACTTGTGTGCTGATAAAGGTCATCAGTAAGTTCAAAGTCATCTTGCCGAAAGGTATCTGCTGAGGGAGCTAATACCACTCAGGTTGCATTAATGGATGCATATTACTTAAAATGGAGGAGGTGCTTTCCTCTTACTCAACTGTATTTTAACCATCCTGATAATCATCTGCTTTCTGAGCCCCCCTATTTAAGTGAAGTACAGACAGACTGGAAGTTTAAAGACAGAGCCAGGGATCTGAGATAGACCCACATGAGGGCAGCTGAAGGAATATTTAGGGATGATTAACTTCAAGAAGAGAAAACCGAGAGAACCCCAAAGTTAAATCTTGAAATAGTCAATAAGCAGGGTTATGGTTTGACTATGGTTAGTCCCTCTGAAACTCATGTTGAAATTTCATTGCTATTTTGGTGATGTTCAGAGGTGGGGCCTTAAAGAGGTGACTAGGAGCCGGGCGCGGTGGCTCAAGCCTGTAATCCCAGCACTTTGGGAGGCTGAGACAGGAGAATTGCGAGTTCAAAGTCAGCCTCAGCAATGGCGAGGCACTAAGCAACTCAGTGAGACCCTGTCTCTACATAAAACACAAAATAGGGCTGGGGATGTGGCTTGGTGGTGAGTGCCCCTGAGTTCAATCCCTAGTACCAAAAAAAAAAAAAAAATAGGTGACTAGGTTGCTGGGTAGGGTGGTCCCAGCTACTCAGGACAAGGGACAGCTTTCTAAGTCAAGGCTACTGTGGTACAGACACTAGGGCAAAAGGACTCACCAACTCAAGGACATCGAAAGAGTCAATAGATAAATGATGCAAAGGGAGGAAAAATATGCCATCTCTAAAATTAAAAAGACTAATATCCTAGAATATGAAGTGAACCCGTATACATCTGTAAGAAAATCTACAAGAATTCCAATAGAAAGGCAGAAAAAGAACAGGAACCAGTCTTTCACAACCAGAAAGGGAAGGATTTTCTGTATCTGGAAAGTTCGGTAGAATTCACTCACAAAACCATCAGGGCCGAGGCCTTTTTGTGAGGAGAGGGCTCCGGCTGCCATTTCGACTTCTTTAAAATGCACACCGGTCTATTCAAGTCCCAGTCTGATCCGAAGAGAGGCTTTTGTTAGTAACTAGAAAATTGCACATTAAACCCACAATGCGACATCACTCTCATCTGTCAGATTGGCAGCATTAGACTGGCTGGAAGGGCACTGCGCTGGTGCGGGCTGGGCCGTAGGGTCCCTTGTGCTGGGAGCAGAGCTGATTCCTGAGCTTCATTTGACAGGATTCAGCAAATTTAATTGTTTGGATCTCCTTGACCCTGAATAGCAGGAATGGGCACTGGGAATGGGGAAAGGGGACCACCCAGATCAGTTAATCCCTCTAGATGGGAGCATGAAACAACAGGGACTTAGCCATGGGCTGGCTGTGTTCTCTACCCCGGGGCCGAAATGGTTAAAGCCTCGCACATGGATCCACAAGGCGCATGTTCTTGGGCAGCATGATAGCCCGCTCTGGGATCTGCACGCCAGGCTGCTGCAAGGCTCAAGGTAACATGCAAAGGGCTTGGTCCCCAGCCCAGCACCCGCAGTCAGTACAAGCTCTTCTGTGGAAGTGGGAGGGGGGGCCCCACTGCCAGGTGCAGGGGTTCCAGGGCCTGAGAGTCACTGTTCATCTTGTCTTAGCTGCTTGGTGATGAGGTGACCCCCGGGCTGCAGGATGTGCATGCTCCCCTTCCTCCTCCCACGTGATCACGGAGGCCCCTGGGTAGGCTGGCATGAGGATTCCCTGAGCTAACAGGAATCCTGCAGCCGCCAGGGGCTGTGCCTTCAGCGCCTCCTATGCTGATTGGCTGCCTTCAATGCCTCACCTCCCCTTTATCCCATGCTGATTGGCTGCCTTTATTGCCTCTCCTCCCCTTTATCCCATGCTGACTGGCTACCATCAGTGCCTCTCCTTTTCTCATCCCATGCTGATTGGTTGTGCACCTGACATGGATCAATACCTTATTGGCTCTAACCTAACCTCAGGGCCATGAGTGGTCCGAGGACCCTATATAAACTGTTGCACTAATTGAAATTAACCAGTCTGCCTCTCGCTTTTGCAGAGCAGTTTTATCTACCCCCGGTGTCTGGGTGAGTGGGGGGAGGGGGGACGACACCTCCACCTTGTAAACCCTGGTCCTCTGGGACCCCAGATCTTGTCCTGTGGGACCCCATTCCTCGGTCCCCTCGTCCTGCAGGACGCCCAACTCATGGAGCGAACCCACGCGAGGCACAACATAAATGACACAGGACCTCCAGGATACCAAAATTCAAAGATGCCCGAGTCCAATATGGAAAACAGTGTAGTGCTCACACAACATGCACGCGCTCTCCCACCCCTTGAAAACCATCTCTAGGTGATTCAGTACTTAACACCATGCAAATGCTAGGGAAATCGTTAGGCTGTATTGTTGAGATGTGAATCAAACTGTATTGTTGAGATGTGACACAAATGACACAGGATGTGAATCAAGTCTGTTCATGGTCAAGGCCGACAGGACTTTTTTCATGAATATTTTTGATTCGGTCCAATCCCAGAACGCAGCAGAGGGGACACCCCAGGGTATAAACCAGCACTTGGAGCAGCGCGGACACCATCTGAGTCCTAGGCAGGTGTTTGCTTTGGTTTCTATTCTTCTTAAACGTATTTAAAAGAAAGACTGGGTCCTCCTGGAGTTGCTTCCAAAATCGGGGCTCCTCACTGTCAGGAGCTGGTGACATGCCTGTGAGGCACTCCGCGAGTGGGAGACTGGGTGGAAGGGTGGATCACTAGGTGGAGTCGTTATCTCTCCTCTGTTGTCCCAGAAACTGGGTGAGATGGTCAGGGCTTCCGAGAGGCCTCGGTTGTGTGGCTAGAGGTGGGAGATGTGGCAAGTCGCGGTAGGGCGGGCACCACCCTGGCTTCGGCAGGTGGGCACACCTGACACCAGCCAGCTCCACCCCCACCATGACCCTTCTGACCCCTTCCACTGATGGGGCCTGGCCTCTGGGGTCCCCACCGCAGGCCCCGAGGAAGGCCTCGTGCCCACTTGCCAGGGGCATACAGAGTCTCGTCGTCATATGGGAATGATTTGGGCGCTGGGCCGCAGGGCTCCTGGGGCAGAAGTGGGCTAAGATTTCCAAAACACAAGCACCGAGCCATTTATGGGTTTTACTAGGATTTTTATTGGAGTTTGGTGGGGTTGGCATCGTGTGTGCCTCCGCATGTAAATTAGATTACGGGCGGCAGATTCAATTTGGCGGTAGAAACGTAAAGGAGCGAGCTGCCTGCCTGCGGAGACACAATGTGGAGACTGTTCTGGGTCGACAAAGGGTGAAATCGCCCAGGGTGTGACGAGTCCGGGCAGCGGTGAGGTGGAGGAGGAGGAGCCGCAGGGGGCAGGGACCGGTCCCCACCAGCTCTTAGAAGTCAGAGGAGCTCTGAGGCTCCAGCCACCCAGCTTCCTGTTCCCCAGAAAGGCACAAGGCCCCAGGCAGGTGCCATCATCTGGCCCCTGGGGCCTGACACAGAGCACACAGATGTTTGAGGGAACCATCACTGTGGGTTTGAAAAGAAAGCCTGCAAATCCAGGGGCCAAGAAGACTGGGCTGACAAACCACACCACTAGTTGCTGATATTTATTGAGCACTTACTGTGTACCTTGCATCGTTCCAAGTGTGTGCCTCCGCATGTGAATTAGATTACGGGCAGCAGACATCCCCACACTGAGGTAGGTGCCCCTACAGCTTCATTTCACAAGGAGGAGACTGAGGCAGAAAGAGTTGACGTGACTTGCCCAAGACACTCTGTCTAGTAGGGGGCAGAGCCGGGACCCAAACCCAGAACGGGAGCTTCTAAATATAGATTTTAATGCTCACAAGTTCCATATGCGCAGCACCCGTGTCCTCTTTACATGGGCTGTGTGTGCGTGTGCGTGTGTGTGCGCGCGTGTATGTGCGCGTGTGTGTGCGTGTGTGTGTGTGTGCATGGTAGCAGGTGCCTGTAAATTGATGCATGTGCTATCGGTGTGTGTGCAGGTATGAATTTAAGCAAGAATGTGGAGGAGGGTAGGTGTGTGTCTGCATGTGTGGGGGGGGTGTATGTGCAGGCAAGTGAGTGTGAGTGTGGATGTGAGCGCGTGTGCACGAGGGCAGGCGTGGCAGGTGTCTGCAGGTGTGTGCTCTCCGGTCAGTGCTTACAGGAGCGTGTGTATGCTGGTATACGTGGGGGTAGGGGTGGCACGATGTCTGCACAGATAAGTGTGCACATGTGATGTGGTCACACACAGTGCGTGGCACACGGACCTCAGGAAGGCTGCTGTGGGGACCTCGTCTGCAGGCAGGTGGCCTATGATGCCACTCCCCAGGGAAGGCAGGTAGAGTCATTATAGAGAGGTTTCTCACCCTGAGGACATGGCTCTGGGTCTCTGTCCAGTAATTCAGAACTCTGTTAGAAGACAGGGCAGGAGTCATTTCCAAAGTCCCTCAAGCACCAGGGTATGGGGATTCTATAATTAAACCAGAGCCAGGGCAAAGCAGATGCATTTCTTCACTGGTCCTTCTTCCTTCAATGCCTGCTCCCTCTGGGTGTCCCGATCCTCCCCATTGGCAGGGACACACTGCCATCTATGTTTTAGCTATTTATCTTCATAAAGACACTTCAAGGTAGGTGTTATCCCCACTTTCCCAAAGAAGATACTGAGGCTCAGAGTGGTACAGTGACATAGCAACTTCACACAGGACTGCACGTCTCAGCCAGGGAATCCTGAATGGGGAAGATGCCTGAGGAGTCGTTGCTGTGAGGATGTGGCTTCCTGAAGGTGAGGCCTGGCTCTGTTTAGCAGTTTCTCCCAGTAAAGTGTGATGGCTGCTGAAGTCACTAGGGTGCCAGATTTTCCAAAGGTGCTGGGAAAACTGCGTGGCTTCATAGAAATCCATGGACATTTCTGAAGACGTGGCTGGAGGACACAGGGCCTTCATCCCACATGGACTCCAGCGGAGCACACAGGCGTGGTGGCAGGCCCACGGGGGCAGTGTCAGCAGGCAGAGATCCCTGTGGCACCTGCAAACCACCTGTGGCCTTGCCTCCCGGGGGGAAGAGTGACCACATACCTGAGGGACTGGCTGCCCACAAGAGGCCTGCTGTCAGCCACTGCTCTGCTGGGCACCTGGAAACCCAGGGTGTGGGTCCCAGCTTTGTCCCAAGTGGCTGCAGGACCCTGAACCAGTCATGTTCCACGGAGGACTGAACCAACCTTACCACCGAGGCTTGGATAGACCGCCTTCTGCAAGGGAACCCCGGGGGAAAGAGTGTCCAGACCTGGAGGACAGACCCAGCTTCATAATTTGCAAGACCCAGAGCAGGTGACAGTGCAGGGGCCTCTGGTAGAAGTGATGGCGTTCACAGTGGCGGAGCAGGACAGGGAACCTGAGTGTGGGCCATGCGCTGCCCAAGTCACGGGCCCACAGCCAGCCCAGCCAAGGGGACTGTCGTCAGGGCACCCAGAAGCCTCCCAGTGATGAGCAGCCATTTCCAGCAGGGCGACATTCTTCTTGCCTTTCCTCTCTGCTGGGGTAGGTTGTCTCTCTCCAAAACCAAAATTCCAAAAGGCAAGAGGCAGCTTTCATCTGTGGCTGTTTAGAAAACAAAACTCTTCACTCATTAAAAAAAAAAATGATGTAAAGCTGTATCCTCCGTGGACATCCTCCTTGAGGCTGGCCTGCCTCCTTGAGGCGCAGCTTTGCCCAGTTCCTCTGACTGTGCCCCGTTCTGCAGCCAGCACCCTGGGTTCAGGTCCTACCAAGGGCATTTCCTTGTCCTGTGGATGTAGTCAAAATAATACCATCTCCAAGGCCCAGATTTTGCTACTGCAAAACTGAGAATCCCCAAAGAATCCTCCTTCTCCAGTGTAGACATCCCTTGGTGCTGGGGGGATTGGTTCCAGGTCCCACCCCCATATCAGAATCTGAAGCCGCTCAAGCTCCTTCTATAAACCAGCATAGCATTTGCATATGGCCCACCCACCTTCTCCTGTGTGCTGTCAATCATCTCTTGATTACTCATAATACCTAAATACTATAATCGCTGTGTACATTGTCGCTATATTGTTTAGGGAATAATGACAAGAAAAACTCCTGCATGTGCTCAGTGCAGAAGCAGTTTTCTCCAAGCATTTTCGACTCTCATTGGCTGAACCTGTGGGTGTGGGTGGAGCCTGTCCATTCGGAGGCAGCTGCAGCCCCAAGGCCGGGACAAAGGTCTCGTTAAATGCATTAAAGCTTGTTCTTGTTTTGTCCCCTGAGTTGGCATCTCAGGCAGGAGTTCATGACATTAGCAAGATGAAAAAATGGACCAAGCCAGGCATGGTAGCACATGCCTGTAATCCCAGCACTTAGGGAGGCTGAGACAGGAGAATCGCAAGTTCAAAGCCAGCCTCAGCAACGGCGAGGCGCTAAGCAACTCAGTGAGACCCTGTCTCTACATAAAACACAAAATAGGGCTGGGGATGTGGCTCAGTGTTCGAGTGCCACTGAGTTTAATCCCCAGTACCTAAAAAAAGAAAGAAAGAAAAATAGACCAAAGGAATCCAGAGGGTGAGTGTGGAAAGCTAGCCAAATACCTGTACTCAGGACCAGCCAAGTGAACCAGGCGTCCGCCAGTGCCAGGCTGCAAGCCCCCACGGGGGGTAGGAGAGTAATTCATGGTACAGAAAGATACTGAAGATTCATGGATGAGTAAACAAAATATATTTCGCACGGTATGTTTAGCATGATTCTATTTAGAGAAAAAAAATGTACAGACCATTCATAAATTCCCGCTATAGATAGTGAGAAAAGATAAGCCCCAACTATTAGACGTGATTTGATCTGGATGGTGGCACAGTGTACTTTTAATCTTCCTCCATATCTATGTGCTGTCTTCATTTTCCATCATGTTTATGTGCTACTTTTGGAAGTTGTGAAAATGATGGACATTTGCTTATTTATCTAAGAAGCCGGGCAGCAGGTCTCTCCTGAGTTGGTCCTGGAGCGGCCAGTGGGGACGAGTCTCTCTGGAGGCAGGTGGGCTGATCGATACCTTGATCTCCTGCATGGGTTCCTGCATACACCCCGGGTCGTCTTGGTGGCCTCAGCCCTTGCAGGACACCTGCCACCCCAGATATTCAGGCCAGCCTCCCAAAGCACATGGCTCGACACCCTCTAGCCACAGGCCCCAGACCCCGGGCTCCAGGACTGGAGAGGTGGCCAGAGGCCCCCCCACAGGGTCCTCCACCTGAAAGAGATTAGCTGGGACCACCAGAAGCCTGCAGCTCTAATCGCAGGGATTTTGTTTCTGGTTTCTTTCTCTGAGTTCCTCCAGGTGTTCCTAGTGATTAGCCAGGGCCTGGGTGGCTGGTCACTGTGCCACCATTGTGTCCCCAGCCCTGTTTCCTTGACACGTGGCCTTTGAGAATGACCCCAAATAAAAATGGTGAGAGCAGATTGCCAAGTGGCGGGACCATTTATGGGCGGGACGTGGCTGGCTGGGAACACACTGGGGGGATTTGCAGCTCCACCCTCCCAGCCAGCCGTGGGGCTGGACCCACCGCCCCCAGGCGCCTGCTGCTTCTACTGGGGCGACACCTCAGAGGCACAGGCCTGGCTTGGCGGTGCTTTTGTTTCTTTGGCTGGATGGACCTCGCTTTTCTGTGGGCTGGCCTCCGCTAAATCCCCTAATTGCCACCGAGTAGGGATGGGATGGTCCACTGCACAGACAGCTGGCCACCGATGGCAGAGATAGAGCAGAGCCCGTCCCCAGCAGCTCGAGTTTCTCCTGCGGCCTCTTCCTTGGTTTGGATTCCGCTGCTTTTCTCGTAAACCTGCCCTCCTCGCTGCCCCCACCACCAAGCAAGGCTTTTTCTGGGCAATGGAAGAGGCCAGGAGACCTCAAACAGAAATGGGATGGGTGTGGAGGAAGGTCCGTCTAGGTCCCATCTGCCCTGGGATTTGGGCTTTTTCTAACCCCATCGTTGCAGTAGAGTTGAAGTGTCAGCAAATAAAGAAATGGAATAAAGAGAAAAGAAAAAATGGACAAAAAAAGACACTTGGGGCTGGGGAGGCTGAGGCAGAGGATCGCAAGTTCAAAGCCAGCCTCGCAACTTAGCAAGGCCCTGCGTAACTCAAGGAGACCCTGTCTCTAAATAAAATATTAAAAAGGATTGGGGATGTGGCTCAGTGGCTAATTGCCCTGGGTTCAATCCCCAGTATGAAAGGAAAGGAAAGGAAAGGAAATGGGAAAGGATCGGGGTTGGTTAACACAGCTAGTACTTTCATAGCTGAAACCGTGCCCAAGACAAGTTAGGGTCAGGCGCTGGGGAGGACAGAGAGGTGACTCGGGGTTAGAAGGTAGGGGTTTGTCTCTTACCCTGGGGTCAGGGTCTCCTGGAGGGCTTTGAGCAAGGCAGGAACAGGATTTGATTTTCCCTCTGCCAAGGCCCTGATTTGCATAGTCCCACCCACCAGCTGCAGACGCTTCCTGGATCCTTCTTGGAGCCATCAGTCAAACCAACATCTGGCAGCTTGTCTCCAGCACCCACAGGTGGAGCAGTGTCCGAGCTCCGGAAGCAAGAGCCTGTTCGGGTAGGTGGTGTCCTTCCTGGGCCAGCCGGCCTGTTGCCAACCCACAGATACTGGCCTCTTAATGACCCTGATCCCTCAAGAAACCTGGGAACAGGAAATAACACACGAGGGTAGAGCCCAAGGTTGAGCCCAGTGCAGGGACCCGATCCCGTAGGCGCAGTGGGGTGCAGGCAGCTCTCGGACCTCGGGGAAGGACGGGTCAAAGGTTTTAGCAATTGGTGCTGGTTCTCTTGGGACAGTTAAGGTCCTTCTGGGACTTGTTGGCGCCTGGTGAATCTCCAAACCCCTTTGCCCATGCAGCCATTTCTTCCTAAGGACACATCAAATGGAATGGTCCCTGATGGTCCCCATGGATAGACGGACTTCCCTGTCTCTCGTCAGGGTCCTTCCTCTGTGCCCCTGAAGGTCCAGGCCCCTGGCTCAGAAACTGTCCCTGACCCCTCGGTGACCTCCCTCTGCGCAGCTCTGGTGACTCTGACCTCCTCTTTCTCTGTGTTGGTCACAGTGACACTCCTACCTTGCTCACCCCCAACCTGGGTGCGCCTTCTGAGTCTGGCCACTGATTCTAAACTCCCAAGGCTCAGGAGCGCCAGTGTCCATCCCCAGGGGCCCTGCTCGGTACGCAGAGCTGTCTTCACGCTTCCAGGGACAGAGGGCCCCCTGCTCTCAGGAGAGGCTCTTCCAGGTTGGACTCTCCTGTCCTGATATAGACGGAAGGTTTGTGTCCCTCTCGAATTCATACGCTGACCCCAAACCCCTGTCATGGTGTTAGGAGGCGGGGCCTCTGGGAGGTGATAGGTCATGAGGTGGAGCCCTGGGAACGCATTAGTGCCTTTATTAGGGTGACTTCAGAGAGTTCCCTCGTCCCTTCTACCATGTGAGGTCACAGCAAGAAGAGGCCATCGAGAAGCCAGAAACAGGCTCTCACCAGACACTGGACATGCCTACACCTTGATCTTGGATTTCCCTGCCTCCAAAACCTGTTATATACAAGCTGCCCAGCCTATGGTATTTGGCTTTAGCAGCTCAAATGGACCAAGAGACCCCTCTTCATGGGAGAGGATACTGAGGCACAGAGAGGTTGTGTAGCTTTCCTGAAGCCACACAGCTACTGAGTGACAGGGATGGGATTTGTGCCCAGATGGCCTGGCTCTCAACCCTTCTATTCTCCCAGCTAAACCAAGGTAGCCCCCTACCCGCTTGTCCACTCTGCTCTAAACATTGCTCTGTGGCTTTCCACTGGACACTCTATCAGTTAGGGCTGCAATGACAAAGGACTGTAATCTAGGTGGCTAAGAAACAGAGACTTGGGGGCTGGGGGGTAGCTTGGTGGGGGAGAGCTGGCCTAGCACGTGCAAGGCCCTGGGTTCAATCCCAGCACTGCTAAACAGGAAAAAACAGAACCTTACTGACTCCCAGCTCTGGACACTAGAGGTCTGAGAGCAAGGTTTTACAAGGCCAAGCTCCTGCTGAAGACCTGGAGGAGGGTCCCTGCTGCCCGTGAGGCTTCTGTGGTTTACCTCAGCCCAGTGTTTTGTGAGGTCACATCAATCGGCCTTCTCCTGTGTGTCTCCATCCTCTCTCCTCTATAGGCACTTCTCAATTGGCTTGGGTGTCTGCCCTGTGCTGAGGAGACCTTGTTTCAACTCATGACATCTGCCAAGACCCTATTTCCACATAAGACCCCATTTCGAGGTACTGGGATTAAAACACCAGCATTTCTTTCGGGGGACATACAAGGCAAGCTAGAACAGATGCATTATTTTTAGCAAGCATTTGCTCTCGTTCATATCCAGACATAAACATAACAGCTGAGAAAAAATAATCACCAAAAACGAGACAATTTTCTGGGTGCAGTGGCACATGAGCAGAATCCTAGTTACTCATGAGGCTGAGGCAGGAGGAGTCCAAGTTTGAGGCCAGAGTGAGCAACTTAACAAAACCTTGTCTCAAAATAGAAAAGTAAATGAAAAGAACTGGAGGTGTAGCTCAGTGGTAGAGCGCCCTGGGTTCCATTCCAAGTACCACAAAAAAACAAACAGAAACAAAGAAACAAACAGAGAACGGCCAATTCACACACAAGGGAACACAAACAAACATATGCAGGAGATTTGTTTATGTTACCGTAACTCAAAGAAACGCAACCTAAAATAACTTTCACATGCAGTTTTATTCTGAGAGAGGAGCACGTATTTCCCCACCAGTGCTGTTCATTGCTGGGGGGGCTGGCACAAAGGTGGCCAGGGCATTTCTGGCTGGTACCTTTTGAAGTTATTGAGATGCTTTTGCAAATCAGTAAGTCACTCTGTAGCAAAATCATCGAGGCCTGGAAGTCAAAGCAAACACAAAAATACCCACCACAATATTATCTGTAACAGAGCAATCTTAGAAACCACCGATGCACCCAGATTGGAGAACAACTTTAATAACTTGGGGAGCGTCCACAGATGGCCAAAGGAACACTGAAGACAACAGGAATGGGGGGCACTTGGTTCAGTGTGGTAAGCAGGCCAAGTCTGGGATGTCTCCGTCTTACCAAGGGTGGTACAAGCTCAGCCAGGGGTGGCCATGTGCTCCGGTCATGGCCAAGAGCAGCCGAGGAGCTGGTTCTGTTCTGATCTGCAAGCTGCCCTGAGTGAGGCGAGAGCTGTCACGTGGCCGCTGCTCACGGCCCAGCGCAGTAACCAGCCCAGCAGGGCTGTGTCGGAGTCTTCCCAGAAGAATGGTGTCCAGGGTGACCGGCATGACTCATTTGAGGCACTCCCAGACCTGGCAGGCGCCTCGCTGCCTCCGTGAAGGACTCTGGCACACTGTTGGGCCCGTGGTCAGCAGCCCCCTCCCGCCCTCGGGCACGGCACAGGGAGCTGGAGCTGTTCCAACCGGAGGAGAAACGAAGTTCTCGTGGCTATGCACACAAGCTGGGCCCTTCCTCTCCAGTTTGGGGTACGCCGTGCTGTCTTTCCCACCTGTCCCCGCCCACTGCACCCCAGCACCTGGCCAGGTAGGAGAGATCATCCTGTCGGGCTCAGTGATGAAGTAGCTCCTCCGACGTCCTGACGTCTAGGATGAACTAGAGACAAGAACCTGACATCTGATCCTGAGGCCCACACTCTGTCCAAAATCTCTTAGAAACCAGGTGAGAAAAAGTCGAAATGGGTAGAACACAATCCTTGAAAATCAAGAGCAAAACAAAACCAATTAGCCGGACAGATGCTGGGGCCTACGTCCGTAATCCCAGTTCCTTGGGAGGCTGCAGCTAGAGGATGGCAAGTTTGAGGCCAGCCTCAGCAACTTAGTGAGACCCTGTCTCAAAGTAAAAATCAAAAGGGTTGGGATGTTGCTGTGGCTCAGTGGCACAGTGCTTGCCTATCATGCCAAGACCCTGAGTTTAATTCCTAGTACCTCCAAAAAAATCCAAAAAAACAATGAGCCTAAGTATGCATCCAGTTTGGTGGCGTAACTACACTGAGAGGAGCTATCTTGAGGGAAAACAGGCATTTGACCAGGTATTTCCAGTGGAGTCTTCCCTAAGGATAAGAATCAAAACAAGATTCAAACTTCTTTTGATAGTCGTATGCTTTAAGTAATAATTTCATTCTGAATATCGTGCATGCATATTTAGTGGGATGGCAAATAGGTAATTTGCTCTCAGTAAGCAGCGGTTGGTTCTTGGGAAATGCCTGAGGACTGTGTCTATTTCAAGGCCCCAACAGTAAGGGCCACACTTTAGCTTACTGAGCAGGATAAGCAATCTGCAGGGGCCGGGAAGGGAGCCTGTTGGCAGGTGGGGTTGATATAACGTACCCCTACGTCCTTTGTTCCTGCCCTGAGCCCCTCATGGGAGGAGGGTATGCTCTGCAGAGGGAAGGGCAGGTGTGAAAGCCCCTGGGGCAAGCCTTGTAGTAGTGCTGGTGTGGACACCAGGGACAGGTCTCAGTCCAGAGAGGCCACATGTCTAGAATCCAGCTTAGCGCCTGACAGCTGGCTGCAACCGCTGGGCAGCTTGGGGCTTGCTGGCTGACCTCCAGCGTCTCTGGGCTCCTCTCCCAGGCTTTCAGGTAATGCTCCCTTATTAGCAGGATCACGCTATGGGGACTGGGGGCGGAACAAAGGTTACTCTGTGCACCTGCCAACCGAGTCTGCCTCAGGCTGGACTTCCCTGGAGGAGCTGTGTAGTGTGGGCAGCTGATTCTTTTGTTGCTGCTACCACACGTACTTGGCAAACTCCCTTATCAACAAGATCCGTGTGCCTCATGCCTGGCTTCCAGTCCCCTGGGCCTCACAAAGGACAGTAGATAGATACCCAGACTCTGGAGGCTCTCCGGCTGGCGGTGTGCTCTGCAGAACCCCATCCCGGCTGCGTGACTGGGAACTTGAAGGAGGTGGCGTAGGGTGCTGGTCACACTGTGGAATTTGAGTCTGGGCACCTGGGGTTCAAATCCCAGCTCCTCTTATAAACTGTGGGTCTTGGGTTGGTTTAATCTTTCTGAGTTTTATTCCTTCATCTACAGAGTGGTGATGAGGAGAATAACAATAATAATGATAATGAGACAAGGGGCAGCAGCGCACGTCTGTAATCTTAGTGACTCAGGAGGCTGAGGCAGGATTGCAAATTTGAGGCTAGCCTCAGCAACTTAGTGAGACCCTAAGCAATTTAGTGAAGCCCTTAGCAAGACCCTGTCTCAAAATAAAAAACCAAAAAGCCCTGGGGATGTAACTGAGTGGTAAAGCATCCCTGAGTTCAATCCCCAGGACCAAAAAGTATGATAATGATAATAACAAGATAACCCACTTCATAAGGTAGTTAGGATTCAATGGATTGTTATATGCAAGATGCTTAGTTAGAACAGTTCCTTGGACTTAGGACACACTCTGCATGTTTATTTATTTTTATTTTTACTATTTTATAGGTCCAGAAAAGTGAGAATGAAATGGAAGAGACACATCTAAGAGAATATTTGAGGGTGCCATGGGGGCCCCCAGGGCTACACAGCACCTTTGGGGACAGAGAGCAGCTTGTCTTGTGCATGCTGGGTGGACATGCCCCACGGGGCCACAGGAATGCAGACACGGGTGCATAGGCAGGAGGTGCGTGTGGGGCCCAGAGCGAAGACATCCTGGCCAGCATCGCAGGGAACCGTGCACACCAGCTGCCGATTTAGCTTGAGACCTCTGCATGCTGTGTTGTTTTCCCACCGAGCGTGGCCAAGCTGGGTTGATATAAAACCCCACACCCGCCCTGGCCCCACAGTGGAGTCGGGTAGGCAAGCCCCGCAGTGTCCTCCCAACTTCTCAGGCATCTGTGCCTCACAGGCAGGAGCAGGAAGTGATCCTGAGACTCCCACACCCTTGAGAGGGACCCTGTGTAGAGATGAGGGGACTGAGACTGAGTGACACAGCAGGAAGGGGATGAAAGACAGCTTCTCTCACCACTGAGCCCCATGTAGGCCTCAAGCCATCTAGAAAGGAAAAGGCACTCCCAGGGTGGGGAGTGCCCCAGTGCAGATATGCACAAGGGCATCCCTTCCAGGAGGCTGGAAAGTGACCTTCAGAGCAAGACGTGCAAGAGTGCAAACCTCTGACCACAGAGCTCAGGAGGAGGAACTGCAGAATGTGCTCCTGGAGTACAACGCAGCCCAGAAAAAGAGCAATGCAAAGCATGGAGGGTTTTACAACCAAAGACAAAGTTTCCGAAGGCACCAGAGGTATTAAGTTAAAAACAAAAAACAAAAAAAATGTAGCCCCAAAGATTGCAAACAGTATGATATCCTGTGAACATGTTCAGGTTCAAATTAAATCAATGCTTTATGACAATTCCTAGAGAGACAGTAACACCTCAGGAATGGAAAGAAAGCGGTGATGAATCCGGGACTGGGTGGGAGGCAGGACCTCATGCTCAGTGACAGTCACTGTTAAGGTCTTGGCTATGTGTGGGGTGGTGAAGGGCAGGTGCTTGTTAAGTAGAACTGATTGAATAATCAAATAAAAAAGTGAACAGGTACAGAGGCAGGGAGGCTGGAGAGGAGGCCCTTGGGCCAACCAGGGCTCTGTAGGTGGCTCTAAGAAGGTGAGAGGAGCCCTGGAGGGAGTTGCCCTGAGGTCCTGGAAAGAGACAGGGCCTAGTGGGGAGGGGGTTCACACAGGAGGAGCAGTGCCTCTGGTGTATAAGGCCACCCACCCAGAGGGTCCCTAAGATCCTGATGGCAGGTAAGCTTCTGGTAAAACAGCAAAGCAGCTGTGTAGGTGAGGCAGGTGTCCAGGGCTCTGGCGGCACAGAACACAGAGGAGAGGTCAGCCACCTGAGCCTGGAGGAGCCCTGCCAGGCTCTGGGAACCCCCCAGCAAGGTGACACCTCTGGGTGAGCTCAGCCTGTGTCCTCTCTTTGCCCTGCCAGGATGCCCACTTTGGGGAGGTAGAGGTCACTGGCTTTGGGGACAGCACCAGGATGTGTTCTGGAGAAACTCAGTCCTCTGTCTGACTCCGTGACCCCTTTGAATAGTTAGTTTAACCTTCCCTCATTATTCTGTGGTATTTGGTAGCTACCTCTTAATTTTGAAATGAAATTTTCTAGTCCACCTAATGGGACTGCACACGTGATTTAAAAAATCAACATGAAGAAATATAAAAGAAGAAATGTAATACAAATGGCCTGCATTTTGGTAGGCTCATTCACGGCCTTGGCACAGACTAGCTAAGAACCCACTTCTGCTGGCAGATTGCTGTTCCCGTGAGAGCTGCCTCAGGGGACAGACATGAGCCCTGAGCTGTCCTCTCACAGAAGAGGCCGTGGTGCCCAGGGAGGTGCTTTCTGAAAGGTGGACAGTTTTTAATAAATTCCCACTGATGCCTGTGGTAGTTTCACCCCAGGAAAATCTGACAGAAAAGATGGAGTTTAAACATAACCTAGAGGAGACCCAGGCTCGCCCCGACGTTGACGTTGGGGCTGAGCCGTCCCCTCCTGTGTCTGTGGGGGGTCCTGTCCTGTGCTTTGTAGGATGTTCAGCAACATCCCCGGCCTCTACCCACCTGATGCCAGTGGTGCCCCCTCCTGCAGTGTGACAACTAAAACTGTTTTCCACCGTGACATGCCAAACATCCTCTAGGGGGGACATCCATCCTCAACTGAGCACAGGGCCGTGGGCTCAGATAACTGCAGAAAGGTTTCACTTACATGAATGGCTGGTTGAGCCATCCTTTGTTCTGTGGGACTGCCCTGTACCTTGGGGGCACCTATTGCACCCCAGAAATGCTGGTCATACCGCCTCCTCAAGTATTGCATCTACCAACCTCACCACGAAGGAATCCAGAGTGCATCACGTGGGGGAGGCAGGTGCCATTCCTGGGATGAACCACTGGTTAGAGCAGCCACCCCTGAGTGGCCTGCAGAGACCTCTGGCCTCCTGGGATCTGGTTGGAGTCCCCAGCTGGGCAAGAGTCATCAGCACTGGCTTTGGGGTGTCAGCAAGTGGAAGCTCAGGGGTCCACGCAGCCGTTCAACTCCTCTCAGCCTGTGGTCTTTGCTGTGCACAGTGTCTGTGCAAGATGGCGGCTTCACTCCCAGCTGGGGGCTGGGACAGGGGAGCTGGCTTCTCTTCTCTCTCTTTCCACACGGCCAACAGGGGTGTCTTCACAACATCACAGTCACATGAAAGCTGAACTGATTGTAGTGTCTGCTTCTAAGGAGGAGAAAGTGTCAGTCCTCTGGAAGGCTGGCCCTGGGGCTGGCACTCAGACACTCTGTCTGGTTCTATTGACCAAGCCGAGTTGACAGGCCACACCCCACTCAACCCTAGGGGAAATGGGTATGAGGCACAGCATGGACTCACAGGGAAAGGAGACCCTTGGTGGTCATCTTGGAGGAGGATCACAGAGACCCTGGACTTCCTACCAACACTGGCAGGCCCAGGTTCTGCCATTGAATAGGCGGAGGCACATGTGTGCAATATATCCTAGCAACATTTCCATTAAGAACACATTTTTAAAAAGGTACTGCTTAGTAACAATTTTTATTGAGCATTTACTCTGTGCTGGGCCCACTTTGATTGCTTGATGTTTTCTCATTTAACTGCCTCCACACATTCACTTTATAGATGATGAAACTGATACACAGAGAGTCATCTGTCCACTAGTTCCCTCCTAAGCGTTTACTCTCAGGTAACCATGGAGACTTAGCTGTCAGTACTCAGCCCATGCACTAAAGCCGGAAGGATGCAGAGGAGATGGCCCCAGTCCTGTGCAAGGACAACACTCAAGTTTGTGCAGCATTCTATGCTTTTTTAAAATTACAAAATAAATGAATAAGTAAATAAATAAAGACTTGATTCTCGAGTGTTTATTCCCATATTATGTATAGAAAGAAACTGGTTCAAGCCATCCTGATATGTCCATATAATAGAGAACCGTGTAACAGTAGGAAAAAATAACTGACGGGCAATGACCTCTGTACAGTAACATTCTCCCATTTTGGACAAAAATACATTCAAGGTGCTAAATGTGACTCTCTCTGTGGTGGGATTAAGTGTGGGGGTCTTTTATATTCGTTGATTTGCAGTTTCTTTTCTTTCTACAATGAATGCATCCTGTTTTCGAAGTAAGAGAACAACAATGTGCATCACCACCTTGAATTCTTTTCTGCTTAAAGGAGAGAACTTTAGGCAACTGGAAAGGTTAGCAAACCAGAAACTCATCCTGGGAGGAGACGCTCCTCCTTGACCTCCTTGACCTCCTTGGCCAAATTCAAGTTCCCGGAACTGAGCACATGTGTGTGTGGCTGCACCTGGCCTTGGTGACCGTGTGAGTCTGCTCTCTGTCACTATAACAAACACCTGAGATAATTGAGATAATAAGAGAAAAGGTTTGTTTGGGGTCATAGGTTTGGAGGTTTCAGCTCATGGTCTGTTGACCCTGTTACTTTGGGCACCTGGCCAGAGCACAGCAGGAGGCACATGGTGGCACACAGCTGCTCACCTCACAGAGGGGACTCAAAAATAAGAGAGGACTGGAGTCTCAATGTCCCTCGGAGGGCATGTTCCCAATGCCCAGAGGTCTCCCTCTTGGCCCTGCATCATGAAGTTTCTACTATCTCCTAATAGCGCCAAGCTGAGACCAGACCTTTTTTTTTTTGGTACTGAGGATTGAACTCAGGGGCACTCAACCACTGAGCCACATCCCCAGCCCTATTTTGTGTTTTATGTAGAGACAGGGTCTCACTGAGTTGCTTAGTGCCTCACCCTTGCTGAGGCTGGCTTTGAACTCGCGATCCTCCTGTCTCAGCCTCCCAAAGTGCTGGGATTACAGGCGTGCGCCGCTGCATTCAGCTCAGACCCTTAACACGTGGGCCTTTCAGGGACAATCCAGATCTAACTACAGCAGTGACAGTCCTGTCTACAGAGCTGCTGTCCCATCCTCTTCCACAGACCACACCAAAAAAAAATGGCAGCTCTTTGTCCCCCACAATGTTTATTGGCGCACTACAGCTGTTCACACGGGTGGGATTCGTTGCCACGTATCATACATGCCCTCGGCAGAACAATATAATTTTGCCAAGATCCCCCAGCAGATCCCCCCTCTCTCTCCCTCCCACCCTTTGGTCCCTTTCCTCTGCTGGTCTGCCGGGGGTTTTAGCCCTGTATCCACCCCCCAGCCTGCAGGGGAAGGAGAGGGCCTTACCCCGGCAAGGTCGAACCAGGAAAGGCAGGAGCCGACTGACCGCCTGCACCCAGCCCTCCCATCAGAGGACAATCAGACATGTCAGGGAGACCAGTCAGAGCAGGAACTCGTTTATTGTGGAAATGGGGAGGAATATATAGTCCCTTTCGACCAATCAGCTTAAAGGTCAATCTGCCATGGCCTGTTCATGCAAGCGAGCACCCTATACCAAATACAAGCAGTCATGCCTTGTCCAGGAGCACCGAAGCGGGAGGCAACCAATGAGATAGGTTTCCTTTTCTCGGAAGCTGGCGTATACTTTCATTTCCTTGAATGAAATCGCCCCTAGGAACGCCCTACCTTTGATTTTCATGAGACCCCCGCCCTTCCCTCTCCTTTTTCCCCTCTAGCTTCCGCATATGAGAGAAAACACATGACCCTTGACCTTCTGAGTGGGGCGTATTTTGCTTAGCACAGTGGTCTCTAGTTCTGTCCATTTTCCTGCAAATGACATACTTTCAGTTTCCTTTATGACTGAATAAAACTCCATTGTGTATATAGACCACGTTTTCTTTATCCATTCATCCATTGCTGGACACCTAGGCTGGTACCATAGTTTGGCTACTGTGAATTGTGCTGCTATAAACACGGGCATGCGTGTATCGCTGCAGCATGATGACTTTAATTCTGTAGGATAGATATCAAGGAGTGGTATAGCTGGGTCACATGGTGGTTCCATGCCTGGTCTTTTGAGGAACCTCCATACTGATTTCCACTGTGGTTGTACCAATTTATAGGCTAGTGGCCGCTTCGTTAGAGCTTGCTTCAGCAGGCAACCTCCCAGCCTCTTTCTCTGTCTCCATCTTGCCCTTCCTATCTCTCCGATAGGCAAGATTCAAAGACAGCCCCCTGATTCTTGGCCCCCGGTGTACACATGACTCTCTGAGTTCTCTGACCCAACGTGAACCTGGACATTGCTGTGATGAAGTTTTACAGGTATGATTAAGGTCCCCGATTAGTTGGCCTTAGGATAGGGAAAAACGTTAGTGCATCTGAACCAATCATGGAGTCCTTAAAATATGCACCAAGAGGTCAGAGATTTGGAGTTAGGGGCTGGAAATGGGGATTGAACTGTTGCTAGCTTAAAGATAGAAGGGGCCACATGGCAAGGAATGCGGTGGCCTCCAGTAGCAGAGCATGGCCCCTGTTCAACAGCCAGCAAGGAGACAAAGGCCACCGGCCTGGACCACAGGAAGAAAATCCTGCCAACGCCCTGCACAGGCCCAGGAGGATTCCAGACAAGTGCAGGCCTGGCCAGCACCAAGAGTACTGCCCTGGGATGCCCTTAGCAGGGGACCTGGCTGACCTGTGGCCAGACTCCTGACCCACTGAAGCCGTGAGATAATGATTGTGTGTTGTTGTAAGTGACCTGATTCATGATGCAGCGACAGAAAACTAAAGGCTTCCCTCCTCCCTCCTTTCCTCCACTCCTTCCTTGTTCTGAAACCCACCACGAGTAACTTCCCCTGCTGTTACAGGATCTGCAGAAACAAGCCTCAGAGTGGGTTTTCTTCTATGTTCTCTGTGACATCTGGCGTTGAAGCCCAGCTAGCCTAGAAGGTCTACTCAGCCCTGGACTTTGTTCTTCAGTTATAAAATGTCTCGTCCCCCCAAAAAGGCAAGTTTGGCTGCCCTCATGTTCTTTGAACATGGACCTAATTCACCACATACAGTCAAGGAAAAACATCCCCCAAGCCAGGCACAGCAGCACACACCTGTAATTTCAGCAATTGGGAGGCCAAAGCAAGAGGATCAGAAGTTCAAGGACAGCCTCAGCAACTTAGTAAGACCCTGTCTCAAAATAAAAAATAAAAGGGCTGGGGATGTAGCTCAGGAGTACATGCCCCTGGGTTCCCTCTCCAGGACAGAAATCATCGAGTTGTGAAGACCCTGGAAGAGGTCTTTGTTCCCTGGGAGTCCTTTCACTATGACCTTGTCCCTCAGCACGACTTGCTGTTCCTGCTGTGTGTGTGTGTCCATCTGTCTGTCCGCCTTACTCCGCTGGTTATAAGCTCTGAGGGGACGTATCTTGGGAATCTTTCTGTCCTCCGGCACCAGCCTCACGGTGAGCTCACACGTGTTGGCTGGAGCAAGAGGACCTGACCAGCCACAACCGAGGGATGTAGAAGCCACATCCAAAATTCCACCAGTCTCTATTCTAGACTTCTTTTCATCTGAGTGCCAGGTAGTAAAGAGGAAAAATGTTGGAGGCCAACATGCTTGATTTGATTTCCAGCCCTGAAACTTACTGGGTGAACATTCCTGGGCAAATTTTCCCCCTCTGCAGCTTAAACAGTCCATCTGTAAAATGGGCTACCACAAAGTTAACGTATATGAAACCTTAGCACACAGCAAGCCTTCAGGGTCTGGTCAGGATAGTTTTCCATTCTTTCTGGTCTTTGATCTTGTTTCACTTTCTCCTCGTCTTCAAAGAAAGCAAACAGTTTTTTGGCCTGCTGAGTAAGACCCTTCTAGAAAGAATTCATGTTAGAACCACAATAATAAGGTTTGACATTGGCCTTGGCGGCTGTGTGTGGGTGTTTTCAGGCTGTGGAAATTCACTCTGACAATCACTTAGAACCAGTCCCCGGCCTGCGCAGAGACCAGGGTGTGACATTCCAGGGGGGTTTTGATGAGGGTCAGGGAGCTGGGTGGGAAAGGCTTGAGAATGTCCCAGATGTCCCAGGGGCGGGAATGTCACTCAGTTCTGCAGCTGTCAAGGATGCCAGGCGTCTGTCTGTCCAAGACAATGGCCTTTGCTTCTGGGGCATGGCAGCAGGCTGAGCCTCTAGCCACCCCTCCCCCAAGACGAGCCTACCAAGGGCTGTCAGATGAGGTCTGAGGGTCTGGGTGACAGCGTCCTGGGCTGGAGAGTCAGGAGAGACGCAAGGAGGTCCTCGGCAAAGTGGGGGTCTATGAAGCTTATTCTTACACACCAGCAGGAATTTAGGAGTCTTGCTGGATTTTACGTTTGTTGGGGGCAGAAACGTATCTTGCCATCTCCTTCCTAGCACCTGGGCTTTGGCAGCACACACCAGGGAGCTGCATGAGTGACTGGGTGGGGAGCAAGCTGTCACCTCACAGAGGAGCAGCCAGCGTGTGGAGGAGGAAACTGGCCAGGGTCTGCTTGTCTCTCCCACTCAGGTGTCAAGAACCGAGAAGAGGCTGGCGGGACCTCTCCTGGTCTCTCCTTTTAGATGTCACATGCACCTTTAGAGCACCCTGGACAAGTGGGTTTGGGAGCCTTCCAAGGTGACAGAGGTCACAGGAGGGCCTGGCGCTCTGTAAGTGGCTGCCCACGAGCGTAAAGAGCTGACAGCGCCCAGAGCCAGGCCTGGCACCAGGCCAACCTGACGCCTGATAGAGTGACTTAGACACGAGAACTCCTCCTGCTTTGGCCATCATGCCGCAGTGGCCCCGTGTCTTAGCCAGGTGGGGACGGCACTCGCTCTGGGCCTCTTCCCTCACCAGCCTCCGCTTTCCACCCCACAACTGGGCCTCCTGCTCAGTGCCTCCTGCTCCCAGCCTACTTCCTGCCACTGTGGCCCCACACTGCGGCCCCTCAAACCCCGGCCCGTCTCGGGGACATGCTCTTCTGCTTTCCTTCCATCGCCCCATTCCCACTCATCCTTCAAGCTTCAAGTTCAATGCCACCTCCTGCCCGCTTCTCCTAGGATCCCGTCTGTCTCTAGCCTGGGATGTGGCTCCGGCACCAGCCGACAGACTCCAGGACGAGAGGGACTGTTGGTCTTGCCCACCATGGTACATCCCCCGGGGCCTGGTGCATGGTAGGTGGTCATCAAATACGCGTCGACTGAAAACCAAACATACAAAGGGATGCCCAAATGTCCTGCGTCTCTGTGGCAGGCTGTGCGCAGAGGACGGTGAAGGGTGTGCCTGCTCTTGGTAATACACTTAACACGGATTGGGTTTAAAGTGACCTTAGGCAGAAACTAGGAGCAAATCTGCTAATAAAGGGAAGCGACCACACCAGAGCTGTCTGAGAGCAGAGAGGGACGCGGATTTTGAGGGACGAAACGCCCAGACTGGGCCAGACCTGCAGCCAGCTTTTCCGTCACTGCTGGCCAAGGATGGTCACTGGTCCCTTGGAGAAACCAGTGTCAATGGAGCAGTCTCAGCGGCCCCTGCATGGTATGGAATCAGGCTCACGTGCCCCTAGCAGGGTACAGTCTACCCCCAGACCACAGGCATCTGCCCCTCCTGGGGAATCTCAGTCTCCTCATCAAATGTAGACTTTAAAGCTGGTATGGGGGAAGGCTGGGGGCCCTGCCACAAGAGGCGTGGTGATTCTAAGACCTAGTTGTCACCCTGTGCAACTTTCTTGGAAGGAAATTTGGCAAAATGTATTAAGAACCTTACTTAGAGTCAGGCCGGTGACTGGACAGTGCCACTCAGAAGCTACCCAAAAGCTGCGGTCAGAAATGCACGTGGGACGGCACGTAAGGCTGGTCTCAGGCTTGTCACAGAGGTGCCTTTAATAGCACAACAGTGGAAAATGAAGCGACCCAACGTCCAGCAGCCTGGTAAGGACGTCATGGCCGGTGTGAGGGGATATTTCTCAGTTGGTAAAAGTCCCATGTCCCAGAGGAGTGAGAAGAGATCATACGGGGCACGTTAGGGAACCAGATGTGATCTTGGGGTTTTTGTTTTGTTTGCATTTTTAACCAAATAGAAATATTTAAGGACTGGCAATTCAGAGGTCGGGAACTCTTAGTTCAAAGCAACAGAGCAGCCCACACATTATGTTCCAAGCGTCCTACACATTCATTTGTATAGTCACGAAATTTCTTTCTTTTTTTTTTTTTTTGGTACTGGGGATTGAACTCAGGGGCACTCGACCACTAAGCCACATCCCCAGCCCTATTTTGTGTTTTATGTAGAGACAGGGTCTCACTGAGTTGCTTGCTTAGTGCCTTGCCATTGCTGAGGCTGGCTTTGAACTCGCGATTCTCCTGTCTCAGCCTCCCTAAGTGCTGGGATTACAGGCTTGAGCCACCATGCCCGGCTTAGTCACGAAATTTCTCAAGATACAGCTAGCCATGTACGGCAGCGCACGCCTGTAATCCCAGCACTGTGGGAGGCTGAGACAGGAGGATCGCGAGTTCAAAGCCAGCCTCAGCAACGGCGAGGTGCTAAGCAACTCAGTGAGACCCTGTCTCTACATAAAACACAAAGTAAGACTGGGGATGTGGCTCAGCGGTCCACTGTCCCTGAGTTCAATCCCTAGTACCAAAAAAAAAAAAAGATACAGCTGTGTACAACTATCGGAAGTATATTTATTTGCTTTTATAATCTCATTCACACTTTCCCTTTGTCCCATAAAATTTTTTCATACATATATACTATGTAACATTTAATATCTGTACTTCCAAGTACAGGTGCTAATTAACACCTGTATTACCTTTGTTCAAAAGATACAGAGATTTCACAATGTGATTTTAAATTAAAACACATACACATGCACACACACACACACACAGAATATAAAGCTGGGTGTATAGTATAAATTTTCTTTTGTTCTCATTCGTGAGAGATACTTAATGAAGTGTTCCTCCTCTTCCTGCTGCTCTTCCTGCCTCTTTTTTCTCTCATTTTCCACCTACTTCTCTCTCTCTCTCTTTTTTTTTTTCCAGTGCTAGGGATAGAACCCAGGGCCTAGCTGTGCTACATACCCAGCCCTGTAATCTTCTTTTGTAAAAGAAACTTTCAGACACTGTTACTGGAAGGACCTATCATCCAATGATTGATGAAAATTACCTACATTTGACAGAATTACAAATTATTTTTATTTGTATCATTATCTTCCAAATTCTACTATATGTATGCACTGCATTTATAATTAGAATAAAGCAATACATATTTTTTAGTTCCAAGAGAAAAAAAATCCTGTTATTCTGAGGAGGCACCTATAGAAGACAAGTCCTTCTTTACAGAATTAGTCTTAACAAAATGTCCCCTTTTGTCAGGAGTGTGGTGCTGCACTGACCCCTGTGCACAAGTGTAGGTAGTCACCCAGGTTCTCTAACAAAGAGACTCTAAAACACGGACACTTAAGTATTGGAGAATCTCATTTCTCTTTCTTGCATTAGTGCAGAGGTAGAGGAGTGGTCCCAGGGCTGTTAATTGGTTTTATTTTACCAGGTCATCAGGAACCCAGAGCTGATGGGACAGCTCTACCATTCCTGACACACAATTCTCAGCTCCATCCATGGTTATTGCTCCAGGTGTTGCCCAAGGAAAGGAGGAAAAGAGGCAGTAAAGTATACACAACTTCCTTTTTAAGGATGTGCTTGTAAATTGCTCATATTCCTTTGGCCAGAAATTAATTCCAATGACACATTTAGCTTCAAAGAAGCTGGGATATAGAGAGTTGTATCAGTTCATTTTCTATTACTACAACAAAATACCTGAGGCTAGATGGTGTATAAAGAAAAGAGGTTTATTTAGATCACAGCCAGCTTTGAGTAGAGGCCTATCTCTTCTTTCCTCACGATCACTGCAAGACTCATCATCAAGACAGCCTACAGGAAGCCCTCTCAGTGGCCATGGCTGACATTTGAGATTTAGAGATTTTTCTTCATTTTTCTCACAGTCTCAGAGTTTAAAAAATTTGTCTCACTAACTGTGCATTTGTCTAATGATTTTCAATGCAACAAATGTTTTTGAAGCACCGATTCCATTTTGCATGCACCATCTTACATGCTGTTCCCGGGAATCCTCACAGTAACCTGGGAACGGTGTATCATCATCCCTATTTCACCCAGGAGGAAACAGTCCAGGGAGGAAGAGGCAGAGCTGGGACCTGCAGCCAGGCTCCCAGTGACAACTCTGGCAGGCTTTCCACCACAACATAGCTGCCTTATTCTTCAGCACCTGCAAAAGTCCGTGAGCCCCGAACCTTCAGGAAAACTCTGCAGAAATGACCCGCCAAGTCCGCAGGTCTGAAATACTTGTGGTCCTCAGTTTCCTGGAACATCGCGTTCTGTGTCTCCAGTGGGGACCAGTCATCATGTGACCACTCCCAGTGACCCATGAACCATTTTCCAGTCCTTTGCTTCAGCAATGCATTGCCCCACACAGGGTGACCGCCCAGCCTTCCAGATGCCATCATCCTGGCAAAGCAAAACCAGAAATGTCACGTCGAACAGAAAACCTAAAATAGATTAGAACCAAGGCCCAAGCACACAATCGGGGACGGGGGGAGGACACAGCCCTGAAGGGCAACTTCCAAGCCCCCAGACCTCATAAGGGCTTCAGGTGCTGCTCCTACCCACAGCAGCCCTCCGTGAGATCCCTTGCCATGGGAGCTGGTTTGAAGCAATCATTTTGTATTTAAAATGTTTGGTCAGATCCTGGATGGGGCATAAAATAGGACTCTGCAAGATTCATGCTGGAAATTGACCCAGGTGTGTTACTGGAGACCATGCTGATGAGCAAGAATGCCTAAACTGGACCTGGAGACACAAAGCAGTGGAGAAAGAATGTTTTATTACTGAAACACAGTATCTCCTGGTGCTTGGAACAGACACTAAAATACAGAAGTGGATGATGGCAATAATTCGCCACTTATTCAGGACCTGCTATGTGCCCCGCACAGCACCAGCTGCTTCGAGTATATTGTCGTCTTATTCGTTGATAATGTCATGCTTATTTTACAGAAAAGGAAACAGAGGGCTGGCTGAGTAAAAAGCTCAGCCTAACCCATGTAGAAGGGGCAGAATGTAAGATTTAACCATGGTTTGTAATGAAAATAATACTTCCTAGCAACTGAGAGCTGCCGTGCGCTGGGTCATGGTCGTGGTCATGGTCTAAGCCTTTCTAAGTATTTACTCGCCTGTTCCTCTTGTCAGTGTTGGGAGATGGGCATTATTTCTATGCCTGTTTTACAAATGGGAAAACCAAAGACCAGCAGAGGCGGGGGAGCACCTTGCCCCAGGTCAGTGGGCAGCCACTTGCAAGGCCGTGTGTGAACACAGGCGCTCTGCTGCGAACCACAGGACCTTGACCCTCGCCCTGTGCTTCTGGAGAACTGGGCTGCTTTAAGGAGGCGATGTCCTGGCAGGGCCATGTGGCCTTCCAGACTGCAGGGAGGCCTTCAGCCAACCTCACCCAGGTGGGCAGCTGTGGTGAGGGAAAGGGCCGTGCAGAGTCTCCAGGCTCCTCGGCTGCACCATAGAGACTGGCCCCAGGACCAAATTCCGGGGCTCCTTCTACTGCCCCACAACACCTCTTCGTTCCAGAATCAGCTGCTATTTAACCACCAACAGCTAATGGAAGCATGGAGTGAGGCACAAATGTAACTGATGCTTTTTTCTTGGCTCCTCTTTAAAAAAATAAAAATAAAATAGTACTACTACTACTAATAATAATGATGATGAAACTGAGCATGGTGATGCCCAGCTGTACTCCCAGTGACTTGGGAGGCTGAGGCAGGAGGATCACAAGTTTGAGGCCAGCCTCAGCCACTTAGTGAGATCCTGTTTAAAAACAAAAAGGGCTAGGGATATAGCTCAGTGGTAGAATGCTTGCAAAGCATGTGTAAGCTCCTGGATTCAATCCCTAGTACTTCAAAAATAATAATAATAATGAAAATGATAATAAAAATAATAATAATAATCACTAAAAAGGAATAGTGAAACGAATTCAAATAATTTGTGTAACACAACCAAAGCATCGCCATTGCAACATGTCACCAATGTAACAATCACTAGGGAGGTGCACTACATTTTTGTTGGTCAAAAGTCTTTGAAATCCCGCGTGTGGTTCACGCTTCCTGCACATCTCAATTTGGATGAGCCACATCAAGAGCTCAGTGGCCGGGGCTGGGATTGTGGCTCAGCGGTAGAGCGCTTGCCTCGCATGCGTGAGGCCCTGGGTTCGATCCTCAGCACCACATACAAAGCAATGAAATAAAGACATTGTGTCCATCTACAACTAAAAAAATATTAAAAAAAAAAAAAAAAGAGCTCAGTGGCCACCTGTGGTCAGTGTCTACCTCCATGGACGGCTTGGCTTTGGAGCCCGGCCATTCAGAGGACCAGCAGCTTCTGGGAGCATGCAAGGCGTGCAGAATCTCAGGCCAAGCCAAGGCCTCCTGAGTCAGCCCCTGCACCTAACAGGCTCCCTGACATGCATGCACTTTTTATCTGAGCAGGGCTGCCCTTGTCCCAAGGAGCCCCAGAAATCCTTCGGAACACTGAGAAGCCACAGGATCTTATTCCCAGAAAAATATCAATATGCAAATGCACAGACTTCTGCTTACAGTTTCAGAAATCCTCCCAGTTCTTAGAAGCCTAGCCAAAGATTTCTATTTCTGTGGGTTCAACACAAAGAGCCCTACTCTGGTGGTGGTGTTTAAAAATAAATAAATGAAAATGTGTATGGTGCAAATGTTTCTGTCTTTTACAAATGAAACCTGACTCTGTGCATCCCATAGGCTCCGAGGAAGCCGCTGGATCGGCCAGGAAGACAGCTCTTTCCTGCATGGTCTGCCTCGCCTCCATCCAACCCCCTGCAGACCTGGAGGGCACCTGTGTCAACCAGGTTCTCTAGAGAAAAAGGAGCCAATAGGACAGACACACACAACAGTTAAGCTGGGCATCCTAAATGAATCATCATAGCTGGGGGTACTGGCGCATGTCTGTGATCCCAGCTGCTCTAAAGGCTGAGGCAGGAGGATCGTGAGTTCAAAGCCAGCCTTAGCAACTTAGCAAGGCCCTAAGCGACTCAGTGAGACCCTGTCCCTAAAGAAAACATAAACAGGGCTGGGGATGTGGCTCAACAGATTTATTAGGAGGATTTGGCTCATGTGGTCATGAAGCTGAGAAGACTCGCAATCTGCCATCTGCAAGGGACCCAGAGAAACTAGTGGTATAGTTCAGTTCAAGTCTGAAGGCTTGAGAACTAATGTCCCAACTAAGTGGGGCACAGTGGCACACACCTGCAATCCCAGCTACTCCAGATCACAAGTGTAAGGCCAGCCTGGACAACTCAGTGAGACTCTGCGTAGAGATGGGTCTCAGTGACAGAGCACTTGCCTAGCATGTGCAGGGCCCTGGGTCTCATCCCCAGCACTGCAAAAGAAAAAGAAAAAGAAAAAGAAAAATACAAAGAAAAAGGTGTCCCAGCTAAAAGTGCAAAGCAGGGTCTTCTCCTTTCCTCCCCCTTTTTCTGCTCAGACCCTCAGTGGGTTGGGTGATGCCCAGTCAACTAGAGAGGGCCACCCATTGTAGAGGCTTGTGATTCAAAAGCTGCCCTCATCCTGAAACACCCTCACAGACACACCCAGAAACAATGGTTAAGCTGCACATCCTATGGCCACAAATTAACCATCATAGCTGGGGGTACTGGCGCACGTCTGTGATCCCAGTTGCTCTGAAGGCTGAGGCAGGAGGATCGTGAGTTCAAAGCCAGCCTCAGCAATTTAGCAAGGCCCTAAGCGACTCAGTGAGACCCTGTCCCTAAAGAAAACATAAAAAAGAGCTGGGGTGTGGCTCAGTGGTTAAGCGCCCCTGGGTTCAATCACCAGTTCCCCCTGCCCCCCCTGCAAAATATAATAACTAAAAAAAATTAACCATCCCAAAGCTTTAGGCCTCATGTGTGGCTCCCACCCCAACCCCCTTCCCCACCCTGAGCTGGCCTACAACTTGCGGCCCTCTGGCCTTGGTCGCCTGGATAGAGCGCTTCTGTGGGCCATTTGTTTCTGTTTAAATGCCCTGAACAACTCTGAAGACCAGCTGGGTTCTAGAACACTGGACTAAGACATCCCATCTCCCCGGCAGCCTCACGTCACCATAGGTCACTTCCAGGCTAGAGTCACAGAACCCCTGATGACCTCAAGTGGCCTCCTGTACCACCTTAAATCACCAAAAGACAGAGCTGGAAGTTGGAAGGACCTACGTCATCTCTTCTTGTCCCTCGACTCTACAGAAGGAGAGAGACCACACACCCCAGGTCACGCCACACCTGCTCTCCACGTGACCTCCTTCAGCTGGCTGTGAGCTCTCTGTGCAAAGGGAAATGTGGAACTTTCCAGTACAGTACAGGACACAGTTTCCGGTTTCTTTCCTCCGCCTCGTCATTGTGTTTTCCACCCCACCTTCAGGGTTTGGGCTGGGCCCCCATGGGTCTCTAAAGCCCACCAAGACCAGCACATCTCTGCATTGGAGGTGAAGGGCTGTAAGGCCAGCGAGGCAGAAGTTCAAGCTCCTCACTTGACTGGACCTTGGCATAACTGTACCTCCCCTCCTTCCATCCGTATTGAGGATCAAACCCAAGGGTGCTCAACCACTGAGCTACATCCCCAGCCCTTTCAAATTTTTTATGTTGAGACAGAGGAAGGGAGCCTCGAAACTTGCAATCCTCCTGTCTCAGCCTCCTGAGTAAACTGTATTCTTTTTCCTTAAAGAGAGTCCCCTAAGGCCGGGCACAGTGGTACACACTTGTAATTCCAGTGATTCAGGAGGCTGAGGCAGAACGATCACAAGTTTGAGACCAGCCTCGGCAACGTAGCAAGAGCTTGTCTCCAAAATTAAAAAAAAATAAACAAATAAAAAGGACTAGGGACGTAGCTCAATGGTAAAGTGCTCCTGCATTCAATGCCCAGTACAGAAAAAGAAGCAGAAATCAGGGTCTCTTAACTGGCATAAGCTTTGGATCCTATAGAAACCTCCGTGGGCGACTGTTGCTCACACCCTTGGAGACAGAGCCCAGGCTCCTAGCCCCGGTCTCCACCTAGCCCAGGCCTCCACCGCCCTTGCCTGGCCTGTCTGTCCCTGCCCTCCCTGCACTCATGGTGCTCTAACCCAGTGGCATTTCTGGCTAATCCCTGAGGGTGCTCTGCTCCTCCCTCTCTGTTTTGGGGGGAGGGTGCGGGGGGGGGGTGGTACCAGGGATTGAACTCAGGGGCACTCGACCACTGAGCCACATTCCCAGCCCTATTTTGTGTTTTATGTAGAGACAGGGTCTCACTGAGTTGCTTAGTGCCTCGCCGTTGCTGAGGCTGGCTTTGAACTCGCGATTCTCCTGTCTCAGCCTCCCTAAGTGCTGGGATGACAGGCTTGTGCCACCGCACCCGGCTCCTCTCTTCTTCAGATGATGCCCCCCACCTGCTGTGCCCTTCCCACCTCCAGGTCCTACTGACATCCCTCCACTTCAATGAAGTCCCATGGTCTCACGTACCAGCTCTGTGTCCTGTTCTTCTGCCTCCTTGCTACTCTATTGTGACCACCTTCTAGAGCTCTGAAAGTAATGTCTGACACAGAGCGAGCAGGCTGGGTTTGTTAAGTAAAATTCAGTTCAAATAAAACACAGGCAAATAAGACATAGTCGAGGTGTGGTGGTACACACCTGTAATCCTAGCCACTCAGGAGGCCAAGGCACGAGGATTGCAAGTGTGAGGCCAGCCTCAGAAACTTAGCAAGACCCTGTATCTTGATTTTTTTTAAAAGGCCTGGGGATATAGCTGGAGAGAGCATGTGGGATTCAACCCCCACTATTAAGAATAAATAAGTAAATAAATAAAAAGACAGAAGCAGCTTTGTGTCTCAGCTTCTCTGAGCTTTGCTATTCAAAGGGCTGTCTGTGTCCATTTTGTCCTGGGGCAGGGCTGATTTGGGTCCCTTATCATAGTGTTACCACGTCCTCTTTCATTCTTGCTAGTGCCCTGGTTCTGATTCTAAATTACTTGTCACCGTTTGCCTGGAGCTCTCTTCCTGGCTGAACCCTTGAGCATCCTTCAGGAAGGCTTCTCAGGCACCAGGAACGTTTCCCCCTGCAGGTCAGGGAAGCCCCCACGAGAGGTTGTGCGGACAAAAGGGAGACTTTCTTATCACAGAGCCAGAACTTTGAGGCACAGTCAGCTACCAATGCTGAGGACCGGAGGCAGAAAATAGGACAGCTCCTCCCCAAAAAGGGGTTTTGTTTTTTTAAATCAGTGAGAAAAAAGTTCCCCAGAAGCTCCACTCCCTACGCCCTCCATAGGACTTCCCCTGCATCCAATTGGCCAGAGTTGTGTCACATGCTCTGGCCTTTACCGGTGGCGGGTAGGGGAGAGGGTGCCTTTGGACTGGCTTGACCAATCAGGATTCATACTCAGGAGCTGGGATGAGGCTCAACCTTTCAGGAACACATGGTCACCATTTTGAAAACCTATTGGCCATGTTTACTGCTTTCCCTGCCCTCCTAGCTGGGGAGGGAGCCTTCCTCCTCCAGACGCCCACAGCCCGATTCTCTCCCACATTACAGGACACCTCACTTTGCACCTGCCTCCTGCTGCCAGGTCTCAGGTTCCACAGGAGCAGGAAGCATATCCTACCCACCCTGCAGAAGCTTGAAGACTGTTTCAGTGAACAAGTACATTTCCTTCCTGGTGGTACTTCCATAAAGTGTAATTTACTTGTTTTATATATAATGAGACACTTCACTATTAGGAAAAGTTGGGGGTATTTCACATCTAACTCTTATACTATGTGCTCCTTGGGTACAAGGCCACCTCTGAGCACATCTCTGGTCCCTCATGCAGAGTCTGATCCATGGCACATGCTTTTATTTTAAGATATAATGCAGAATCAACAGGTTTTTATGAAACACAGGGATGAAGAAATGAACTGTGCTATATGATAAAGTGAATAAAAGAAGTGAGACATAAAAGAATAGTTGTGTAAAACTCCATTTATATAAAGTTCAAAATGGCAGAACTTGGTGATGGAGGTAAGAAGGGTCACCTCTTTGTAGGAAGCACAGTGGAGCTCGGCGTGGCTGGAGTTGTCCTATCTCTTGACCTGGGTAGTAATTACACAGCTGTGCACACATGAAAAAGGTATTCATCTTTAAATTGTGGTAAATCCAGACAATGGAATATAATTCAGTGCTAAATAGAAATGAAGTATCAGCAGGCGTGGTGGTGCACGCCCGTAATTCCAGCACTTAGGGAGGCTGAGACAGGAGGATCGCGAGTTCAAAGCCAGCCTCAGCAACGGCGAGGCGCTAAGCAACTCAGTGAGACCCTGTCTCTACATAAAACACAAAATAGGGCTGGGGATGTGGCTCAGCGGTCCAGTGCCCCTGAGTTCAATCCCCAGTACCAAAAAAAAAAGAAAAAAAGAAGTGAAGTATCAAGCCACGAGCAGACATGGAAGAAGCTTAAATGCACATTACTAAGAGAAAGAAGCCAATAGAAAAAGACTACATTTGCACAACGCCAAAGACAAGACCTTCCCGGAAAAGGCAAAACTATGAGGACAGTTTAAAAAGAAAAAAAAAATTATGGTTGGCAGAGGTTGGGGGGTGGGAGGCAGGGACTGAACCACAGTGGATTTTCAGGGCCACGAGCCTGCTCGGCATGATACTGCAATGGCAGACACAAGTCATTATACATTTGTCCCTACCGAGAGAGCACAACTCCAAGAGAGAACCCTAAACTGTGGACTTCAGGTGATCACAATGAGTGTGTGGACGGAGATCCACTGGTTGTAACAGATGGACCACTCTGGTGAGGGATGTGCTCATGGGAAGGCTAGGAGTGTCCCAGTGGAGGACACAGGGACTCCTTGCACTTCTGACCCAATTGTGCTGTGAACCTAAAACTGCTCTAAAACATAAAGTCTATTTCCCTACAAATGATTCAGCCGTATATTTTGTGCACGATGCAGTCTATAAGGAAACAAGATCCCCCGCATCATAATATTAACTGGCATTTCCTAAACACCGCGGGGAGCCAGACCCTGCTCTAGCTATTAGTATTTCTCGAACGGCACGAGAAGATGGGCTAGCCAGCTTTGGTCTCCATCCTGCCCTCAGTGCCCAGCACATAACAAAGATTTTTCAAATAAAGAAATGTGCTCCTTTAGCTGTCAAACAGCCCCGTGTTCTAGGAACTGTCACGCTCTGCATGGTATGGATCGGGAAAGCAAACTCAGAGCGGGCCACACAGCCTTGGCCAGTAGCAGAGCAGGACCTGAGCCCTGCTTGTCTGGGGGAGAAAGCCTGTGAGTTTCCAAGGCTTCATGGGTGCTCTGGTTTCCCCTGGAGCTGAATCCCAGAGCTGAGAGTGTTCAGAAGACACCCTGGGAAAATTATTCACAAGAGTTTTCACCTGCCCATGTTTCCCCTAAATTAATTGCTGTTGTCTTTGAGATCTGGTTATAAAGTGCCCTGATTATAGCTGGGATAAATGATATTCCAAGCCCAAGTTCAACTTGCCAACCTGTCAATAACTTTGACACCATGATTCCCAGTCACCTGGTAACTAGTAAAA
>CM053401.1:8922440-8985705 GCA_028644305.1 Xerus rutilus
AAAAAAAAAAAAAAAAAGACAAAGCTAGCTAAGTGCTGTAACACCTAGCTACCTTCCCGCAACCCCTATTTCTTTAGGAAACCCAGAGATGTATAAAAAACAAAAGAAATAGCCGGCATGGTGGTGCAAGCCTGTAATCCCAGCGGCTCTGGAGGCTGATGCAGCCTCAGCAATTTAGCAAGGCTCTAAGAAACTCATGCGACCTTGTCTCTAAATAAAATATAAAATAGGGCTGGGGATGTGGCTCAGTGGTCAAGTGCCTCTGAGTTCAGAGTTCAACCCGTGGGAGCTCCTCCCTTCCCCCTCAAAAATTGTTCTGTGGTTATTGCCATCTTCTATATGGATGACAGGAACTGTCTGTGTGTCCTGGATTGTAATCTTTTGTTGGAGTGTTGCTATTGCCTTCTCTTGGTTGGTGATTGGTTTGGTGAAGCTGAATTTGTTGAATAATTCTTAATTTTATTGTAGTTATATTTACCAATCGTATCTCCCATGATTGTCTTACTTAGAAAAATACCTCTTTATTGGAGGTCCTTAAACTATGATCTTATATTTTCCTATAAAAGCTTTGAGGTGGGCACAGTGGCACACGCCTATAATCCCAATAGTTTGGGAGCCTGAGGAAGAGAATCTCAAGTTCAAAGCCAGCCTCAGCAATTTAGTGAGGGCCTGATCAATTTAGCAGAGGCTGCCTCAAAATAAAAATAAAAATAAAAATAAAAAGGGCTGGGGATATGGCTTGGTGATTAAGCACCTCTGGATTCAATTCCTAGTACCCAAAACAAAACAAAACTTTGCAAGTGTTCCTTTTCATTTACATATTTAATTGACTTGCAGCTAGCTTTCAGGTGTGGTGGAAGATAAGGATCCATGCTGATGCCCCACCCTCACCTAGACCCAGAAGTCCCAGCACCCTCTGTGGAGAGTTCCTCCTTTCTCCAGCAGCCTGGACTGCCCACCGAGTGGGTAATGTGCTGGGGTTGTTTCTGAGCTCTGGACCCTGCCTCCCTGGTCAATTTCTCTGTGCCAACATACCACCATAATCCAAAAACCGCTGCAAGGAATTCCAAGATCTTCTGACAAAAAGCCCCACTTCAGGCTTCTCCAGGAATGTTCTGGCTATTCTTGGGCCTTTGTTCTTCCACACACAAATTTTAGAATAAGCCTGTTCATTTTCTTGAAAATGCCAGTTAGGATTTTTAATCGAAATTGTATTAAGTCTATAGCTCAATTTGGACATGTTTGAGATTGCTAACATATCAAGTGTTTCTAGCTAGGAACTGAAAATGTTTTTCTGCTTATGGTTGACTTTAATAGTACTCTCCAACACATAATTTTCTTCACAAAGGTCTTCCATGTTTGAAAGTAATTAACCTGTGCCAGGCAGGGTAATACATGCCGATAATCCCAGCGACTCTAGAGGCTGAGGCAGGAGGATCAAGCTCAAGGCCAGCCTCGGCAATTTAGGGAAACCCTGTCTCAAGATAAAAACTAAAATGGGCTGGGGATGTGGCTCAATGATACAGTTGTCCTAGGTTCATTCTCAGTATCGAAGGAAATAATCCCTAGAAGACATTTATCTTTTCTTAATTTATAAAGAAAAGATATTTATAGATGATATCATTTATAGATGATATCATTTCGTAAATTACATTTCTAACTGCTTGTCGCTGGTATATAGAAATGCACTGAATGCACTTTTTCCTTTTTTTAATATGAACCATTTCCTCAATTTGCGCATCATCCTGGCCACAGGGCCATGATAATCTTTGTATCCTTCCAATTTTAGTATCCATGCGCAGAGGACATGCGCGCAATTTTTTTCTATTGATTTTGTATCTCGCTACTTTGCTGAACTCTCGCTAATCTTAAAATCATATGCAAATACTTTGGATTTCTTATGTAAATGACCCTAACATCTATAAATAATGGCAGTTTTATTTCATCTTTACCAACCATGATATCATTTACATCTTTTTCTTGCTTTATTGCCCTGGCTAGGACAGGGCAATAGTAATGATGGAACACTCTTTTTTAAAAACCTCTAGTTTCTAAAGAGAAGGTATTTATTGTGGTACTAGGGATTGAACCCAGCAGTGCTCTACCTCTGAGCTACATCTCCAGGGCTATCTATCTATTTTTTTGGTACCAGGGATTGAACCCAGGGGTGCTTAACCATTGAGCTATATCCCTAGCCCTTTTTTATTTTTTACTTGGAGATAGTCTAAGTTGCTTAGGGCATCACTATGTTGCTGAGGCTGGTTTTGAATTTACGATCCTCCTGCTTCAGCCTCCCAGTTGCTGGGATTGCGGATGTGTACCATCGCCCCTGGCCCTTTTTATTTTTTGAGACAGGATCTAGCCCAGGCGGTCCTCCAACATGTGATCCTCCTGCCTCAGCCTCCCAACTGATTGGGATTATGGTCGTGCACCCCCGTGCTCATCCTTACGGTAGATTTAACCACTTCTCTCTATAGTTATTTCCAGTTTTCTAAAAATGAATGCATCTTTACAGCTGTCGTGTCCAACTGGTGGATCGGACATCTTATCATTATACCTGGATGCTCTTTATCTCTTCATTGCTGCTTTTGCAATGAGGTCTTGCAGTATTGCCCAGGCTGGCCTTGAACTCCTGGGCTCCAGTGGTCCTTCCGCCTCGGCCTCCCAAGCAGCCGGGACTACAGATGCGTGCGACCGTGCCAGGCTCTCTTTAACAACGCATTTTTTTCCCATTAAAAGTTCTTTTGTTTATTATTATTTGTCTGGAGTATGTCTTATCCTTTACTTATACACTTTTTTATTTTCTTAGTTTTATCTATGTTTCTTATAATTAAATAACTTAGCGAGGCCCTGTCTCAAAACAAAACAAAAAGGGGGGGCTGGAAGTGTAGCTCAGAGGTAGAGGCACCTCTGGGTTCGATCCCAAACAAAACAAAGAAAAAAGAAAGCCTAGGAAAGAGAACAGACTTACCAAGGCCTTTCATGGGTGGAATCTGAGTACGGCCTCTTCCGGAGGAGAGGGCCTTAACTCCCAGGGGAGAGTCGGCCAGTGCGAAGTACTTGCGATAAGAGTGGGATTATCTCCATCGGTCAGGAAATTAATTAAGCCTCTTCCCAAACACTCACCAGTGCTGTCCTCCTCCCCAGCGCCACTGTCATGCAGCTGGGTTCTCTGTCATCTCCCAAATAGAGGCCGAAGGCCACGCCAGTTCTCCCCTGGTCTGACTTACTGGGCTGGTTTCCAGGAATCCTGTTCCCATGGAGAGGGCAGAGCTGGGTCCCTCTTCTGGGCTCCTCAGCTAAGACCTAGAGCGAGTTCAGGAGAAGGACTATGAACCCTCCTCTTTGACCATCCCTTAGCCCTTTTCTCCTAAGAGTAGCCCACCTCTGCCCACCCCCAAGGGCTTCCTTCCCCCTCCTAGGAAGTGGAATCACTGAACCCCTTTCTAAGCCATTAGGTAAAAGTTCAAACTCCTTTCTACCTTTCCTGGGCCCACCCTCTGCCTCTGACCTCTCCCCATCTGACCTCAGCCCCAGCCTGGGTTCTAGTCTGGCCCAGTCCCCAAATGCTCCTGGCCCCTTTCTGGTATGTCACCTTTGCATAAGCAGTTTTTTTCTCTCAGAAATGTCATCTGCTGCTTCTTGACTGTTCTGTTTGATTTTTTCCAGTACTGGGGCTGGAACCCAGGTCCCCTGCCTTGCCAGGCAAGGGCTCTACCACCAACCTGCTCCCCAAACCCCTTCTTTACTCTTGTCTGTGTGAGATGCTCCCTGAATGGGGAGCTGCGCTGTCCCTCTTCTTGCTCACTGGTCCTGGTGTGGGCTTTGTCCCATGTCCTGCCTTTCCCCTCCACCTCGCCTGACTCCCAAAGCCTGTTTCCTGTCTGCCGCGTCTCCTGCCCCCTTGCTGGGCTCACCTCTAGGATCCCTGCCCTAGTCTCTCCCCATCACCGCCATTTCCTCAACTCCTGGCTGGATTCTTCATGTGTGAGACAAATGCCTCCAGAGTGAATAGCGGGAATAATCAAATCCCTGGGCTGATCTGAGCACTCAAGGATGGCTGAGCTGGGTGCCGTGGCACAGACCTATAATCCCAGCACTTTGGGAGGCTGAGACAGGAGGATCGCGAGTTCAAAGCCAGCCTCAGCAATGGCGAGGCGCTAAGCAACTCAGTGAGACCCTGTCTCTACATAAAACACAAAATAGGGCTGGGGATGTGGCTCAGTGGTCGAGTGCCCCTGAGTTCAATCCTCAGTACCCTCCCAAAAAAACCAAAAAAACTATGGCTGGTGTGGGATGGCACAAGACAGCACAAATCAGGTCTATTAATATGCCTTGGTCACAGCAGTGCCCAAGCCACAGAGAATATGACAGAAAGAGCATGGCATCTGAGTCAGGGGTCTGAGCTTGAGCTACCATCTGCCAGAAGGTGACTGGAGCTGCAGTTGGGGGTTCTGTTCTCCAGGCCTCAGTTTTTCCATCTGTCAACCACGGGGGTTGGACTGGATGGCTTCTCAGAGACCTTCTGCAGTTACAGGTCGGACCAGCCGTGGGAGGCTAGAATTGTGCTGGGCTCTGGGTTGGTGTCCCTGCGTCCTCACCCAAGGCCCTTCTTGGGGGCCACATGGGAGCATAGAAGATGGTAGTGTGTGTGCTTGAATGCAGTTCCAAAGCTGCGCGGCACAGCACCCTGAGAGCAGACAGGCACACCGTTCATGCATTCGGTAACTATTTGCTGGGCACCTACTATGTGCCAGGCACAATTCTAGGCATGTAAGTGAACGAAACAGGCAACAAGTCCTTATCTTTGTGGAGCTCACAGTGGTGGGACTGTGGCGTATAACTAGGTGACATAATATACATGCAGGTAATAAGTACAATGAAGAAAGGGGAGAAAGGAAAGGAGAAAGGCAGGGGGGCCGGTAGGTGCAGGGCCAGCGGGTGGGAATGCTGAGGACAGGCTGCCCACTGGAGCATCGGAAGGCTCCAAGCCTACAAGTCTAAGGATGCCTGAGGCCACCAGAAGCCACTCAATCGGTCGTACCTCACTGCAGCAGCCCTTCAAAACCGCAGGCACACACCCAATTGGCTGCACGGTTCTTGGGCTACAAAACCTGAAAGAGCTGGGTGTGGTGGCACATGCCTGCAACCCCAGAGGCTCAAGAGGCTGAGGCAGGAGGATCACAAGCTCAAAGCTGGCCTTAGCAACTCAGTGAGATTCTATCTCAAAATAAAAAATAAAAAGGGCTGGGATGTGGCTCAGTGGTTAAACGTCCCTGTGTTCCATAGCTGGTACCAAAAACAAACAAAAACAAAAAATCCTGAAAGAGAGGCCCAGGGCTGAGTTAACACCTTGGAGTCCAGGCTAGTAGCTGTGAAAGCCTAGGAAAGTCCTCCCTTCCCAGCCTGATTTCCCCTTTATCAACAGACGGGAGTGACACTGGCAGTCTTCGTGGAACTTCTGTGGGGGGGCTGGCCTTGCACCTGGTAGCCCAGGCAGGGCCAGCCTCTCCTGGTCCAGCCCTTCTCCTGAGCTTCACTCTCCCGTGTGCAGCAGGCACTTCCAGGTCACCCCCAAGTTCTAGTTCTCACTTAGGGACGGCTGGCGTGGGATGGCACGAGACTGCCCAAATCAGGTTCCGGAACCACTCGGGCTCGCCTTAGCACAGCCCAGGGTTTGCTGAGCTTTCTAGTGTGTAATGGGATCCAGGTCCTCCTCGGTAACAGGCACAGCCCAGACAGTGAGCCCTGGGCCTGGGACATCAGGGAGCCTTCCTGGCCTCCCCACTCTACTCTGTCCACTTGGCTTCTCAGCTCTACTCTCCCTTCAGCCTGGAGGCCGCAGCTGCCTCCCCTGGCCACTGTCTGGAGCAAAGGAAAACAGTGTAGGAGACTAGTACAGAGGCAGCTTGCCCTGGGGCCCAGTGGCCTGAGTCTGCTGTCTTGGCTTTGTCCCTAACTAGCTGTGTGGCCTGGGGCAACTTCCTCAACCTCTGTCACAGGTTCCCCAAGGAGATAAGAATAATAACTCCTGCCCTAGGCTTGTTGTGAGATCAGATGGGCCTGGATTATCATACTCACTGGATAAACATCAGCTGTGTTTGCCAGCACTTTACTTATCAGCTGATCCTTCCCTTGGCATTGAGAGCCAGGATTTTTGGTGTAGAAAATAAGAAATAGACATCTAAGTTTGATAAGGTTAAATATCTCCTAACTTAGAATTAGAAGCATTCCGCACAGACTCATGATATATTTTGTTTAAATTCCCTTTCTTGGGCTGGGGTTGTGGCTCGCTGCAGAGCGCTTGCTGAGCAAGTGTGAGGCACTGGGTTCGATCCTCAGCACCGCATAAGAATAAATAAAAAAAAGAATTGTGTCCATCTACAACTAAACTAAAAAAATATTTTTTTAAAATTCCCTTTCTTCTTTTCTCTCTCTCTCTCTCTCTCTGGCCTCTTTCATGCTTGGATGGAACCCAGGGCCTTCCAGTGTGCCGGGGTAGCACCCTACCTTGACACTGCACCCCCAGCCCCAAATTTGTATTTCTTCACTCTGTTCACTTGGAGAAGACACCTCAGCAGTACAAATGAGTCTCCCCAGCCTCCTGATTATGCTAGATACTGTTTCTCACTTGAACCAGGAAGGGTTGATTCTAGGTTTTGTTTTGGTTTGGTTTTTGGTACTGGGAATTGAACACAGGGGGTGTTTTACCACTAAGCTACATCCCCAGCCCTATGTATTTATTTATTTATTTATTTTTATTTTTATTTTGAGACAAGATCTCACTAAGTTGCTTAGGGCCTCGCTAAGTTGCTGAGGCTGGCTTTGAAACTGCGATCCTCCTGCCTCAGCCTCCCAAGTCGCTGGAATTGCAGGCATGTACCACCATGCCTGGCAGTTCTTTTTATTTTTTGAGACAGGGTCTGTCTTGCTAAGTTGCCAAGGCTGGCCTGGACCTTGTAACCCTCCTGCCTTAGCCTCCCAAGTCACTGGGATTACAAGTGTGTGCCCCACCTGGTTCAGTTGCTCTTGCTAGTGTGATGGTCCATGCCTATAATCCCAGTGATTTGGGAGTCTAAAGCAGGAGGATCACAAATTTGAGGCCAGCCTCAGTAATTTAGTGAGAACCTGTGTCAAAATAAATTTAAAAAGGCTGGGGGATATACAACTCAGTGGGAGAACACCCCTGGGTTCAAGCCCCACTATGGAAAAAAAGAAAAAGAAAGAAAGTCAGTCAGTTAGAATGGCCTAGGAGGTAGCAGGGGAGCTACACATCTGGCCAGGAGCCAGATGTGGCCCAGTTCGAATCCTGGCTTTGATGCTTGCCCTATGGCATGCAAGTCCCTTAACCTAGGCTTCTGCATTTGCTAAACTCCACACTGAGAATCACGGCCTTGAGACACAGAAGCATCATCAGGTTTACATAAAGAGATTTTCAGGTTTATGTAGCCAAGGAAGAGTTCCCATCCTGTGTTTGCCATTGTTGTGCACAGGTAAAGTTAAATGCAAGCAATGTCGCCTGTTTTCCTCTGGCATCACCTCGGAGACTGACTTCTGTAAAACAGGCGCCTCTCCATGCAGCATCAGCTGCGGAGCCATTGTACTAAGTCACTCCCAATCACATCTTAAGTCCTCACAGCAACCCACAGGACCACTATAAACCCCATTTTACAGATTCAAAAACTGAGGCAGTGGAGGTTATAGAACTTGCGCAGCAGAACACAGATAATTGTCTCACCTACTCGAAAGCCCTTTCTGGAAATGAGCCTTCTGTTGCATCTCCTCCTTTTCTGGCCACAGTTTGAGTGCAAAGAACACAGCCGGGCCGGAACGTGGCTCAGTGGTAGAGGATTTGCCTAGCAGGCTCAAGACTCTGAGAAAAAGGGGGAAAAGAAAAAAAAAAGGAAAAGAACTCAGGCCACGGGACGGGGCAGAAGTGGGCTGCACATGACCTCAGCTACTTCTTCCGCGGTCATTGCTTAATGTCCCGGGGCCTCCTTTCCTCATGTGCAAATGTTGATAAAGTGTGTTCTCGCCCTCCCCTCTTGCTCAAGTGCAACCTCCGTGAGGCCAGGGACTTTTTCACACTCGCCATGTTCTTCTGGAGCAAGGAGCACCATGCCTGACACACCAAAGGAAAACAAAATCTGCCGAAGGAATGCGCTGTGAACATGAACTTGAAAGATCGGTTTGGGGGGAGAAGGGTCTGGGGGATAGAATCTAGGGGTGCTTTACCCCTGAGCCACATCCCCAGCCCCTTTTATTTTGTAACAAGGTCTCACTAAATTGCTGAGAGCCTCCCTGAACTGCTGAGGCTGGCCTGGAACTTGCAATCCTCCTGCCTGGGCCTCCAGAGTCCCTGGGATGACAGGCATGTGCCAAAACACCTGGCTGAAAGATCAAAATTGTAATCTCACGGGCTGGGGCTGGGGCTCAGTGGCAGAGGGCTTGCCTCACATTCGTAAGTCACTGGGTTCCATTCTCAGCACCACATAAAAATAAATAAATAAAATAAAGATATTAAAAAAAATTGTAATCTCACGATTTGAAACAGCAGTGCCAGTTGGGGACCTAACTTGGTGGTAAAGTGCTTGCCTTGCAGGCTCAAGGCCCAAGTTAGACCCCCAGCCTAACAACAAATAGCAACAAAAGGCAACACTTTTGTTATTATTTTAACTCCTTACAAACTATTTTTGGTTCAGTTTCATAATCATCCCCTGTGTAACTACAATGTGTCAGGCATTGTCAAGGGGTGCCAAGAGACAGGGATGATAATATTTATTTATTTATTTTTGGTACTGGAGATTGAACCCAGGGGTTCAAGCTTAACCATTGAGCCATATCCCCAGGCTTTATTTCCTATTTTGAGACAGGGTCTTGCTAAACTGTTTAGGGTCTCACCGAGTTGCTGCAGCACAATTTGAATTTGTGCTCCTCCTGCCTCAGCCTCTTGAGTCGCTAATGTGACAGGTGTGCGCCACTGTCACATTATCATTTCCCGGCAATGAAAATACATATAATTATGCTCATGAACATTCCATGTATTTCTCAAGCATCGAAAGGGACTTAAGATAAAGATTGGGATCCCACTGAAGAGACAAGAAGTTGTCACTCATTTAAGGGACAAGACTTAAAACCTGATCTAGTTGGTCTGAAGACTTTTTAAGCTGTGATTTGTCCATCCGAGAAGCCCCTCCTCCCACAGCCCAGCTGCTATCCAGGAACCCAGGGGAGCGTGTCATTAGCAAGTGGGACTCATTTCCAAGGCCTGTTTGCTGTGATGAGGTGCGAGCTGAGGAAATGAGGCCCAGGCAGGTGGGCCCCTGATTCCAAGTTATTTGTTTGACCCTGGTGCTCCCTCTCACACTGCCTGTATAGAGAAGGGAAGGAATCCCTTATTTTGGAGAGAACTTTTAGGTTTGGATGCATATTTAATTTAAATTTCACAAGTAAAACATGAATGTGGTGTTTCTGTGCCAAGGTAAAACATCAGGGATATGGGGTACTCAGCCTCCCTTGATCATCGGCCCCAGTCCTGGGCCTCCCCACCACTTGGCACCCACTGCTGTGAATCCAATAGACACGACACCTTTTCTCTCTTGCATTTGAATTTATTTCTCCAACACGATATGGAACTTACTATGAGCCAGGCATTGTTCTAACGGCCTTCCAAATAGTAACTCATTTGCATTTATGAACCCACATCACATGTATGTGAACATGGATACATACAGACACACACTCCTATAATCACACTGTATCAGAATATGGTTGTCACCAAGCATATGTCTTGGTGATCTTTTCACATCAGTGCATATGATAACATGGCCTGACTTCTTCAGTGGCTGTGGTGTGGTTTTCTGTTATATGGTTTATTTAATTAATATCCTACTGAGGCACATTTAAGTTGTATCCTTTAAAAAAATAAATTTCAAGCCATGTTACCATGGATATCCTTCCAGACCTGTGTAAGGTAGGAGCAGGATTTCCAGGGAGATGTACTTGGGGGTCTTAACTCTTAACCCTGAGCAGATTGATCTCTGCCAAACCCAGGCTTGGGGCAGAGGGTGGGGAAGAGGAGAGGAGGGTGTGGATGTACCGGAGGCAGGGATGGGTTAAGGAGTGACCTCCACCTTGGGAGGGGACACAGCTTCCTCAGGACCCCCACCCTCCCAAGTGCTTGGCCCTTGGCTTCCAGATGGGCCATCATGAAAGCCTCTTGCTTCTTACCAAAGCAGAGTAGTTTGATTTTGGAAGGAGTAGCCAGCCAATGCTGAGGCAGGCCAGGCGGGGGCCTGGTAGACCTGACACCCAGGGCTGCCAGGAGGCTGCATAGGGCATGTCCACACCAGGAGTGCCAGCTCTGAGCCCTTGAGCAAGTCATTGGACTTCTCTGGCCCTGTTTCCTCATCAGCAAAGCTGAGTTCCTAGGCCCCACCCTGCAGCCCCTATTGCTCTAATCTGGGAATTAAATGAAGTGATAGAGTTGAAATTCCAAGGTGAAGTGTTTTCCTTGGAAATTTTCCTGGGTGGGATTTGAGCCTTTTGTTATGTAGGTAGCACAAAGCCAAGCCTCTATCTCCACTGTCCCTTACTGAACTTCCTTCTGAGCCAGAGCTGGGGGCCTCCGTGGTATAAGTCCTAGAATTATTAAGGACCTCATGCTTGTAAAAACAACCGCCACTATTGAAAGAGTGCTTACCATAGACCCCTGTGTGCCTGGTATGTGTAGCCCAAGAAGCAGGTCAGACCTCCCATTTCACAGAGAAGACTCAGGCTCAGAGAACTTCAGGGCTTGCTCCAGCTCACACAGTTCTGAAGTGTCAAAGAGGGAAGTTGGTCTGGGAGCAAAGCCTGGCTGGCTGGCCAGCATGTCATTCCACTCGTGGGAGACACAGCTCAGGTGACTCTCCCAAGCAGTGTTGCCATGGTAACTGGAAGTCTGGATCCAGAGATGGCTGAGCTCTCTGGAGCTCCATATCACTCTGTCACTGGAGGGAAAGGCCAGTTCTGGCACTAGGAACATTCTTTCCACTGGACCAAGCAATGATCATTTCTGGACTCATTTTGTCTACACAGAGACAAAGGGAGATGGTCACTATGGTCTCAAAACAGACCCTATACAAGAGAAAGAGGGCCCACTTGCAGTAGATGTCATTGCTAAGGTCTCTAAGAGTCCACCTCTTCCAACTATTCCAGGCCAGGAAAAAACATCATTGAGTGGGCCATCAGCTGTGTCTGGGCAGCGCTGTTCCTGAAGTCCCCTGGGGGAACTGGACCAGATAGCAACCTCTTCTTCCCTTCAGGCTGGTCCACCTGAGCAGCTAATGGGGAGATATTGCCCCAAATAAGGCCAGTGATCAGCTTCCCATGTCACAGATGGAAAAAGAAGACTCCGTGGTGACAGGGCCCAGGCAGGGCTGGCGAGTCCTCCAGCTCTCTTCATTCAGGACCCACCTGGAGAACTGTGGGACAGTCCCTGGGGATGTGCGGGTCCTCGGGTTTGAAGGCAGCAGTTGTCTGCATGTTGCGTGTGTACACAGGTGTGGCTGAGGACCCGCAGGTGACGCACTCCTCTACTCACAGTCCTGGGGGGGCTGCCTGGCTGATAAATGCACAGACCAACCCCGCCCTCTCTCTCAGCCAGGAGAGCACACACTGTGTTTCATTAACGCTCTGCTGCTAACAGCCTTTGGCCTGGAACTTGGGGGGCAGGGGGGAGTCGGCAGGAAGGTGAATCTGTACTTTTCTCAAACTAGTTTCCTGGCTCACTTCTTGTGCCAACGCCTGTGGGCAGCTGGTGGGAATGCAGGGCTGAATCTGATGCTGAACAGGCCACTCCTGCATGGTCCTCGCTCAGATGCCTCTGACTCCAGGCAGGCTCCTCCTGGCTCATAGAAGTTCCCTGCAACTACTTCTAGGTCTACAGAGTTAGCCAAGGCCCATAGGCTGAGCACAAAACAGAAACCACCATGTGGCCAGAGCCCTGATGGAAGATGGGTAGCAGAGAAAGCGGAAAGGATAATTGGGTGCTGGACAGATTGAGGACTGGAACATTTTACTGCTTTTCAAGAATTTGTTTAGTATTATAGCTAAGGGGAGCTGAAGAGACTCAAATTCAAATGCAGGCCTTAACCCAACAGGCAGCCGCCCCCGCCTTGTCTTGATGTCCTTACCTGCAGCAGGAGACAGTAACAAGGCCCAGCTTCCTTAAGTATAGTGACCATCCACTGAGCACACGGTCCTTTCCTACCTTCAGGACTTATTGCCAAGTTCATTTGCTCCATTTCCTATAAAGGGACCAGTGGTGTGGACTAATTTAGACATGGTCACAGCTCACCCTTGATGCTAGATGCTACTGTTTCATGCTGCAGTATGCAGACCCTGCGTCTCATTTAGAACTCAAACCAATAAAAAGGCAATTTGTTAGTACGCGAGAAGACAAGGTCAGACCCGACACGGATCCAAGGAGCGAGATTTCACAGTGACTCCAGCTTTCTAAGCGAGAAATATTTAATAAAGAATTTCCCTGCCATACGGAGTGGTATGCATTTGCCACACATATTCAATATCCATCTTTGATCGGAAGTGCAGAATACCTCTGGCAGGCAGAGGGCTTTGAAAAGCTGCCTCCTCAGCTTCATGGAAGCACTTGGAATGGTGAGCCAGTTATTTTAAAAATTATTTCAAGTCAAACGTTCACTTGATCACTCTAGTCTAGTTTAACTTGGAAAGTTGCTTTCTGAGGGTTTTGGAAAGAGTGGCCACGGCTTAAATCAGAATGTGGAACGCATCATCCAAAACTTATGATACTTTCGAATACAAACATTTGCAGAATTCTAGAGTTTAGAGGAAGTATCGTCACTAGTTGGGCATGAACACATCTTGATGTCCCCATTTCATGTGCAGATACTACACCAACCTACCAGGCAGAGTTGAAATGACTCTATCTACAAAGTTCATGAGAGGGGAAAAAATGTTTAGGGACCTGTTTAAAAAAACAAAAACAAAAACAAAAAACAAAAACAAAAAACCCCTGCATGGTGTCATGTAGGTAAGAGGGGTTCTTTTTAGTTCAACTGTACTACGTATTTTTTTGTACCATGGACTGAACCCAGGAGTGCTTAACCACTGAGTCACATCTACAGCTCTTTTTTAATGTATATTTTATTTAGAGATAGGGTGTCATGAGTTGCTTAGAGCCTCACTAAGTTGCTGAGGCTGGCTTTGAACTTGTAATCCTCCTGCCTCAGCCTCCCAAGCTGCTGGGATACAGGCCTGTGTCACTGCTCTCAGTCTGTACTATGTTCTGCTCATACAGTATATAGAATTCCCCAAGCTGTCACTGCTATGAACAGATGACTTTCCCTTGTAATACACAGATTACCAACAACCCATGACATGGGAGATGGACACTTGTGATTTTTAAACCCAAGAAATTCTGGTCTGCAGAAAGAATTTTACTGCTAAATGAAACCAAATCCATAGAGTAGGTCAGTCAGCATTAAGTTTTTGTCCCTGGATTGTAGATAAACACCCCAAATAAGATACAAACACAAACTCTAGAAAGGAAGCAGTAGGGGAGCTGGTATTGGGTCTGGTATTGGATCTGACAAACAATGAACTGAACCATTGTACTCAATGAAGGGGTATAGAGTTGAGAGAGGAGGGGTGTGTGTGTGTGCACACGCACAAGCACACACGTAGGTAGATTCCAAACTTCATGATCCCCTGGGCAGGAAAAGATAATGAAAACTCCAACATGAATCAAACAAATTGGAAGATGAGGTTGTTTCTGAGCACTCTCTCCTCTTTCCCATCAGGCATAAGTGGAGAGGAACTGGTCAGAATTACCCAGACAGGCTGGGAAAGGGCCAGCCTCCTCTGCAGAGGGTGAGGCCAGGCTAAAACTGAGTCCCAGTCACAGTCCTGTGATGGTAGGATGAGGCAGATGAAGGACCTGTGGCCTCCGAAGCTGTCCTCAGTACTGCCCTGACTCCTGCTTCTGAAGTTGTGGATTCTGCACAAAAGCAGTGCATTGCTTCTTTAAAATTTGTCAGGCATTAATGGGCTCAAGGAGGTGTCCCTCTAGGAGGTCAGAAAACTATTGAAAACCAAGATCTACAGAGATGCTGGAGAACAGGATACAAGGGAGAATGTGCTTGTGAGTCTTTTTATCATGATGTATCCAAAGCATCAGTAATGCTACCTGATAGAAATTATACCTTGAGATCTCAGATGATGTACCAGCAAATGACCATTTCATCAAGTCTTATTTTAAAAAATGAGTCCACTGGCCTGGGGCTGTAGCCCACTGGTAGCATGTGTGAAGCCCTGGGGTCCATCACAGCACCATCCAAAAAAAAAAAAAAAAATCACACATATCCCCAGATGCTAACTCTTCTGGACACCTAACAGTTACCTGTCACTATGGTTAGCTTTTGCTACAATTTTCAGTTTTGTTTCATAATATTCTTTTGCTAAAAAAAACCAAAAAAACAAAAAAACAAGCAAACTCGACATTTCAAAGTATTTTTAAAGTATTAAGTGTCTTTCTTTTATCCAAAATACTTACCTTGCCCTGCTTACTTTGACCCCTAACACATTTTGGGGGGCAAGTTTCTCAAAATTAAGCAGCTCTAGGCTGCAGAACTAATTCATTAGCAGAGCAATTATTTTTCTAAGAATTTAAAATCTATGGGTAACAGCCAAAAAAATTTTACCCTAATTCATTTCAAAATAGACTTAAAAGGTTAGACTGGAGTATTGAATGCTGAGGGTGGGGGGAGACAAAACAAAAGCCTAGAACCTTCTTTTATGTCATGAAATGTGTCCTTCTCTTTTGGGGTTGTTGACCACAATCTGGTAAGATGGAATGATTGAGAATCTTACAGAAAAACACCTCCTCTTGTCTTTCCCAGAGTCTTTTTTTTTTCCCCTCCTTAATTAGATTCGTCCCAGCAAGGTCTTTTTTTAGAAAGAGGATTTGAATTTGTTAAGTCAGGCCACTCAACTATGTGCAAAAAAAAGAAAAAAAAAAGAAAAGAAAAAATGAGAGTCTCCTTGCCTGGTGAGCATTCTCTCTTCCCTAGTTCCTCCCAAACTTCACAAAGGGACCGTGACACTTGGAAAGTCTGCATAGGACAAGACTGGCACAAAAAAACACGGACAGGACCTCAAGAGCAGATGAGAAGGAGCCAGGCCTGCTGCTGGAGCACGCAGGAAGTAAACCTGTGGTCCCTGCTCACCAGCACGAGTTTGCTGTCTCCCCCTCTGTGAAGGCTCCAGCTCTCAGTCTGGCTGCTTATTTATGGGAGACAGATACATTAGTAACAAATGGGCTTATGCAGATTTATATGTCTTTCAGAAACCCTGGGAGACCAGAGAGGGCTCTGAACTGCAACCCTGCCCCAACTCTGCAGCCCACTGTAGCAACCTTGCACCAAGACAGACCCACGCATGGCTCAGAGAAGTGATCTGTGTTGAGGGATTCTCTGCCGCGGATGATTCTCTTCAGAGACTGATTTTTGCATCTTAATGGGTTCTGTGACATGGAGCCATTCTGAAATGATACCTAGATTTTTAACACCTATTTGTATGTTGGACTGATCAGCTCCGCCCTAAGACAAGCATTTAATGATACGCCCGTCAGTCCCTGCACCCTGCTTAAGTGTCCCCTCAGATGAGCTGGCTTAAAGAAAAGTGACAGAAATGTTCTTTAATAACTATGGTTTATCCATTTCTTTCAGATAGTAAGTGGCACGTTCTCACCTCATTTGCAGCTTTTAATCCCAAATGGACATTGCTTTTGAAATATCCTCTTTCTTTCTTTTCTTTCCTTTTTTCTTTTTTTCCCTGAGGCTGCCACTTGAAAGTTGAAATCTAGCAAGAATGTAATGGTAGGTGCCAGCTTTCTGAATTACAGGGTGACTGCCTGAGCTGATCCTAAAAAGCAAGTGTCTTTTTTATACCGCATAAAAGACTGAAATGTTTACATATCAAAAGGCTATAGGCCAATTTCTGTCAAAATTACACATGAAGTTAAGCAGTACAAGCAATTTATTTAAACACTAGTCATTGTAGAAAAATTCAAGACCATATGCTCTTTTAGCAGTTTTTCACAAATGCATTTGACCCATGACTTGGCTAGACATACAAGCTTCATAATTTACTCTAAATTTCAAATCCCCTTGACGTTTAAATAAAAGATCTTCATTAATGAGGTTTACATGAATGAAAACTTTAGAAGCTCATATCGGTTAGCGAGGGGCTTCAGGACCGTCTGTGCCTTCGCTCTAATTTTCAAATGACTGACTTTGCTAATCATTTCAAGAGAAAGTTCCTCTGAGAACAAATTATCATCATTTGCATTCTGTGATTTGCAAAAGTAACGGTGCACTTTGAAACAAACTTTGGTAAATAACCCAGCTGAAAGCGGATTTCTGCAACCCAGGAAAACTGAAGCTATTTTTCCCGCCTGAGGCCTTTCGACACCCTCTTCTCTCCCAGGGTTACGTGCTTCTCTAACACCTTGATTTGCTTGTCCTTAAGGTTTCGGGTGTTTTTTTCTTTTAGAATGTTTCAAAACTTCTATCAAAAATCATCTAGTAAGTTCCCTACGTTTGGCTGAACGCGAGAGACCCAGCACAAGTGTGTCCTGTCGTTTAGCGGGGGCGGCTGCGCGGGTGGATGGACACCACCACCCGCTAGGGGACCCAGCCTCCCCACAAGATCCCCTACAGCTATCGGAGGGGTCCTTCAGGGATCAGCAGAACCACAGAGTCTGTTTGGAGCACCAGTTTTGAGACACTGGATTTTTCAAGAAGCCCAAATACCAACGAGAAGACCAATTTGCGCTCTGAAAACTACTGAGTTCTCGGCGCTGCGCGCTAGCGACCAACCCACGACAATGGAATCAGCGTTGTTTCCAATTCTTCTGACCTCTATGGAGCCCTTCGGGCTCGGTTACCTTTGAAAAACACACGCCAGCTTTTTGCACATGATAGGAAAAAATCTTACTTACACGCATCTTATTTTAAACTCTGCTCTGGGAGCAGGCAAGAGAGTGAGAGGATTCAGAAACGAATGCTAAGAGGTTGGGGCTGGGTATGCATTTTTAAAATCCAGCTGTGGGGAGTGGGGTGGAAGGAGACAGGGGACAGGTTTTTCCACGATGAAAATATCTCGGGGCTCGGAGATATGCCCAGACACACGCTCCAAACTTGAGTACTCTGTTTTAAATCAGAGAAGCAATTTAATCTACACTCTTTGAACCAATTTAGCATTGATCGCAGCCAAGACGCCTTCCATAGCGGCCAAACAGCAAATATACCTTATGCATGTGGAATCCACTGATCTATTCTTTAATATTTTTTAAAATGAGGGCTATTACCAGGGCGAATGACTCCTCAACAAACACATTTTCATAGACTTCTGCGTGGTGATTGCTTTGTGTGAAATCGTGTTTGGGTGATAATAGGGAAAATCAGCGGCGTGTTTACTGCCTTTCCCACCGAAGCGCTCCCGGCTGCCTCTGGATGTTCCCGGTCCTCCCATGCTGAGCGGTGCGTGTGGGGCCGACAAACAATCGCTTAGCAACTCGAGGGGGACCATTTGCTTGTGTTGCATTTGTTATTCCAATTGCGCCAGGCGGTGAGGGGCAAGATTGGCACGTTGCGGACACTTGTGGGTTTTCATCCCCAGAGGAGGCGCAGTACCGGGCCAGGACCCTGCCTGCGCTCCCGGTGTCTGCCTCCCCGCGGACAAAGAGGAGGGACGGCAGATTGAGGGGCACTCAGATGGGGGAGGTACGGTCTGGTCCGCTGGGATGAGCTCCGTGAGGGCTGGCAGAGTCAGTAGTGTGTGGTTCTGGGTCCCTGTGACCCCTTCCCTGAAATTCTCCTCAGTTAAAGGATAGAGATTGCAGATTTGCTCTTATCTTGGACTAACTGATTCAGCGACCCTGCCCTAATGCTGGGGGAAGGGGTGGAGACAGCACACTCCTTTGCCCTGATGAAAAGAAGAGGAAATGTCCCCCAGTCCATCCCCACCCCACTCGGGCCAGTTACCTTCATTAAATATTAAGATTGTAAGGGACTCAATGAAGGTTGGATTTGGGATCATTAAAATCTCGAGGCCTCCCAAAGAGGGGCAGTTTGCAAGGTTTCTCTGATGCTCAGACTGGGTAACTCTTCCTTCTAGTGGTTGGGTAGTGCAGCCAGAGGGCTTCAGGAAAGTGAAGGACAATCTAGGACTTTGTTCAACCTGATAATTAAGGGCAAGTACCAAGAGGCTTGGCTAGCGAGTTTGTCCTACACTTTTAAGTACTTGGAGGCCTGTGACCGAGGTCTTGCCGGGGGGGCCTGATTGGGGCACCCTTCAGGACAATCAACTGACTAGGAATCTGCCTCTAGAATCTTACCGCACTGGGCCTCTTCGGAATTCAGGCAAAGATCTTAAAAGACGCACTCCCGGTACAGCTCGCCGTCCAGCCACCAGCACAAATGCAGATAAATTCTCTGCTAAAGTTGCAGCCTCTAGCTGTCTACCATCAATTGCCCTGTACAACTGAACCTGAGAAAGGCTGGGGCTAGTTATGTGTGCTCTGGAACCCAGTGACCCGTTCGCTGTCTCTCAGAATGGAAACACGGCTTCCCTCCCTGGTTAGTAGGCAAGCGATGGCAGGTCTCCTTACCATAGACCTGACCTCTGAAGGAGAGGGTCATTCTCCTTCCTGAGAAGTTATAATTATTATTTTTAAATCTATCGCCTGCCCAAATCGAGACCCATCTCCACCGGGTCCTAATCTCTCCCTACAACCTTTAGTTTGCACAGCAAAGAACCAAGTCTCCCAGACCACACGGGCGGGTGGGCTTTGAGGACCCAGAGCTCCGACCCGGGAGAACTAAGAGAAGCGCCGCTGGACTTCATTCGGCGGTTCCAGGGCATTGCCGGGTTCTGCCTCCCCGCACGACGAAAGCTCCGCGAACGGCTGTTTGCCTTGGGAAAAGCAATTGACAAGTGGCCTTTCCCCGGTGCCTGGGAAGACGCTGCATACTCGACTCAGCCTTACTGAGGTGATTTTAGACAACTTTGCGGCAACTCCTGGTCAATCAGTTCGAGAGAAATCGGGTAGCAGTTAAAGGCGGCCTTCCTTCAGGACCCCGGGGTCTGCCATCCCGGCCCCGGCGACAGTCTCGCCGGAGTCAATACTGTCCCTTCCCCCTGGAATGGCTGGCGTTGCTCCCGCGAAGGCCCAGGGAAAGACACCTCTGGAAGTTCTGGGGCTTGCGCCCAGGCCGCAGGACGTCGAGGGCTGTTTTTCTTCGGCACACACCTTCTGGAAGAGCGCTCCGAAGCCTGCGCGCAGAGTGAGCTGGCTGCGCTTCCCGCCGCTCGGGCTCCGGCGGGCGGGCAGTGTGGTGCGAGGAACCCGCACATCACCCTCAAATCCGCGGCGAGCACAGCGGGCCTTGGTACAGACCCCTGGGGCCGGGGGCACCCAGCCTGGGCCTGCCATGCTGAAGGACGGTCCTGGGCTAGGGGGCCTGTCAGGCAGGGAGTGGGGAAGTCGAAAGGGAAAACGCGACTCAACTGTTGCGGAGGAGGACCGCAGTTTGGATTGGAACCCCCAATCAGGGGAAGAGGACACCCCACTTCTAAAAATAAGAATTAACAAGGAAAAGCATAAAACCTACCGACACCCACGCAGGGAGCAGCTGGAAGCATCGCTTCAGAGGGCTACTCTTGAATTTTAAATAGTGGCTGAATTTGGTCTTCGTTGTGTAGGGACCCGGGGACGGCCACGGCAGTTTTTTGACCCAAAGTGGCTGCAAAATAAAAAGACAAATATATATATATGTATATATATATATTTTTTTTTAGAAAACACGATGCACCTTTTCTTTCGTCGTTTTTGCTTGTACAAATTTTGACTTTTGCAAAAACAAAAGGCGGGGGTGGGGTGGGGGGTGAGAATTAACCAGTTCCATTCGGAGGAGAACTTGAAGATTAAAAAAAGAGAGAGTTGAAATTAGGCCGTTAGTACACGGAGGCCCAGGGACAAGCGGAATTTGCAATCGTACTTGAAGAAGGGCACAGTCACTCACATTTTCTAAAACAAAACAAATTCCGAAAGGGGGAAAATAGTAGCCCCAAAGTAAAACCGGCCACAATGAATTTGAGCTACAGGCAGAGGAAATCGCACCCAATAATAGGACCCAATCTGAGGAAAAAAGGTGGGGGCGGAGAGGTCGGGTGAGGGAGTTGTTAACTGCGGCGGTACAATGGAATTAATGAGATTAACCAGGGCAATTAGGCCGCCCGCCCAGCTCGACCAGCCCGCGGCGGGGCTGCCGAGTGGAAAAGATTAGGTTAATTTCATTAATTCTCAATCCACAATCTCTTTTCAGGCCCTGTAACCCCCTCCCCTTGGCACCTCTCCCCCTCCCCTGGAAAGCCTCCCCCCCCCCAAAGGAAAAGAAAAGGCCAAATCTGGTTCTGTTTGTCATCTGCATATTACCAGGAACTAAATCCAGGATGACGTCGACTCGGTATAAAACCAACAAGAGGTTCAGCTGGTCCGAGCTCGTCCTACCCGCGGCTTGAGTTCAGCGAGCGCTGCAGCGAGGGGCGGGCGGGAGGAGGCGAGCGGACGCAGGGGGCGGGGAGGGGCGCGGGGCTGCACGCTCGCCGGCGCTCTCTTTCGGTTTGGCCGGCGGTAGGAGGAGAGCGGACACCCCCACTTTGAGGCTTTTCCCTCTGCTCGTCCCCGCTGCCCTCTGGTCCCGGCGCGGGGCTCGGGGATGCCCGCCAGCATGTTCAGCATCGACAACATCCTGGCCGCCCGGCCGCGCTGCAAGGACTCGGTGCTGCCGGTGGCGCCCAGCGCCGCGGCTCCGGTCGTCTTCCCGGCCCTGCACGGGGACTCGCTCTACGGCGCCAGCGGAGGCACCTCCTCGGACTATGGCGCCTTCTACCCGCGCCCGGTGGCCCCTGGCGGCGCGGGCCTCCCGGCGGCGGTCGGCGGCTCCCGCCTCGGCTACAACAACTACTTCTACGGGCAGCTGCACGTGCAGGCGGCGCCCGTGGGCCCGGCCTGCTGCGGGGCCGTGCCGCCGCTGGGCGCCCAGCAGTGCTCCTGCGTCCCGACGCCCTCAGGTATGGTCGCGCGCGCTCGGGCCTTCGCGACCCAGCGCTGTCTTTCGTCTCCGGGACATGGGTGGCTGGTGGCGCTTGCTTCAATCACCTGCACAAACTTTTTTCCTCTTGCAAACCCCCTCCCCCCATCTCTTCTGGCCGACCGGGCACCGGAGTGTGCACTGGCCTTCCTGCAAACTTCAGGCGACAGTTAGCGAAAGTAACCCGCGCAGTGTCGCGGTTCCGATTCCGCGCGCGGGCCCTAATTTAGTGCCCGCCGTGGGTTCCCCGACTGGTTCTGGGGGGATGGGGGCGTCCCTGCACTCCGACCCCCATGTTTCCCCAATTCCAAGCACCCCCTTGTAGTTGCTTTTTAAGTGGGACAGGATTGCGGGCTGGCCGGCGGGAGTGTGCGCCGAGACGAGGGAGGTGGCTGACTGTGCGCCCCGCTTGCCGCAGGCTACGAGGGCCCAGGCTCGGTGCTGGTGTCCCCGGTGCCCCACCAGATGCTGCCCTACATGAACGTGGGCACGCTGTCGCGCACCGAGCTGCAGCTTCTCAACCAGCTGCACTGCAGGCGGAAGCGGCGGCACCGCACCATCTTCACCGACGAGCAGCTCGAAGCGCTCGAGAACCTCTTCCAGGAGACCAAGTACCCGGACGTGGGCACGCGCGAGCAGCTGGCCCGGAAGGTGCATCTCCGCGAGGAGAAAGTGGAGGTAGGCGCCCGCGGCCGTGTCTAGTGGTCCTTCCCTGGGAGCAGAGCCCCAGGCGGGTTGGCCCCAGGCGGGTTTGCCCAACCCTCCTCCAGGCTCCCTGCACTTTAAGAACCTCCCGGTGGCGGCCTGGAGGCGCTTTAGGCCCAGGAAGTTGAAAGAAAACGCGGAAGCGGGAATTAGTGGCTCCGCTCCTTTTGTTGGTGTGCCCACGGTGTCTTGCTTGCGATTCCACTCCTGGGCCACTCCGCGGCCACCCGAGGCCCCCGGTGTGCTGGCGGAGGAGCAAGCGCCCCTTTGATCCTCACTGTTGTTTCGTGCTCACTTGCGCAACAGGTCTGGTTTAAGAATCGCCGTGCCAAATGGAGGCGGCAGAAACGGTCTTCATCTGAGGAGTCGGAAAACGCTGAGAAGTGGAACAAGACATCGTCGAAGGCGTCGCCGGAGAAGAGGGAAGAGGAAGGTAAAAGCGATTTGGACTCGGACAGCTGACGGCCGCGGGATGGCCGTGACGCTTACCTGACTCAAGGACTTGCACAGACAGACGATGCTACTTCTTGCACACGCGCTGCCTTGCGGGAGGGGGTCGAGAAAGAGGAACGAGGAGCTGTAAATAGTGTACAGAGCCGGGAGGGTCGGCGCCTGGGGACTGGCGGGCGCGCCGGTACTGGGTACTCACAGCCCCGCGGTCAGAGGCCACTGGCATCTTGATCCCCACTGTAGTATTTATAGTTAAGTTAACAACAGTGACAATACAATAAAGTGATGGCGACGTAGATGGGCCAGTCTGCATTTCCTACCCCCCCCCCACCACCAACACCACCGTTAGTCCGAGGCCCAGAAACATAGTTTGTAGCGTCTAAAGAAAAATTGAGCAACTCTGACCTGTCAAAAGAAAGAAAAAAGAAAAACTGAAGGGGCGAATTCACCAAGGGATGGGATGGGCGTCCCGGTTTAACTGTAAGCCTCGGCCCTAGGTCTCCGGGAAGGGGTGAAGAGTGGCCTTGCGGATGAGATGCTAGGGGCCCCCAGGGTTCTTGCGCCTGTCTCCCGCTGGAAGAATGAGCGCACCTTCCTTCTCTGCAGAAGCCTGGGCTAGGGGACCCGGAGCTCCCGCAGAGCCCGCTCCTAGCCACTCAACCTGGTCCTATTTCTGCGAAACCTCAGACCAGATATGGCGAGTCCACTGGCTGAGTTAGGCACAGACGTGCCTGTTCCCTGCTGCTTCGACTGCTCCGCTCCCGGCTGTTCCGACCCCACCCCAGCTGCCCCTGGAGGAGGGAAGGAGTTTCCTCCCCGCAGGCCTAGTCCGCACCTTAGCCCCAAGGCAGCCAAGAGCTTTGCGCCCTGGGACCCAGTGACCAGGGCTGAGGGATGCGCTCTCCGCTTTGTCTAGCGGGGCACCGTGAGAGGGTTGCTTTGAAGTGGCAGGACCCGCCGGTGCCCACCCCCATCCCTCCCTTTTCCTCCGGAACTATCTCCCTTCCACGCACCCAGGGCTGGAATAAGGAACTCCCCGGAGCTGATCTCGTGCTAGCTGCACTGGTCTGCAGTTAACCAAAGACTGGAGAGGCCTCCCGGAAACCCTGCGCCACCGTTAAAGAGTAGATCACTCCGCAGGCCATCAAGGGCATGGAGTGAAGGCCACGGCCAGGAGGAATGGTGTTTAATATGTTGGACTTGAGTCTGCTCTAAGTCCATTTAACCAGGAGGAAACCTGGCTTAGAGCCCTCGGGCTCAGCCAACAGCCTGTGCTGTGCCGGGAGCAGGGAGCTTGTTCTTGCTGGGCTTTCCTCCGCATTTGAGCAAGGTCCCTACAAGGGAAGAGAGAAGGCCCTTCGTGCTGGCTATTGAACAGTTACCAAGAGAAACTGGTTTATAAACAGCACCTTTATTTTCACAGCTTGTGGGTTTGCAAATGTGGACTCCTGGAGCATATGCAGTGACACTTGTAAAGCATGGGGTCATCTCCAGTAGTGCCTTCTCCACAAGCAATATCCCTAGGCATAAGAATAGGGCAGTGGTTGAAGGCCAGGCCTGCTGCAGGGTCAGGTCACAGGCAGACTGCGTCAGTTTGTGACCTTGGGCAAGTTACTTAACCTCTCTGACCCCCATATTCTATAACTGTGAAATGGGCATAGTAAAACAATCGTCCTCGTCCTCGTGGACACCCAACTTAAGAGACACTAAAGTTCAACATGACTACTTAATTTAGAAAATATATTTTCTATATATTCATGCTTCATTTTGTTCAGATCCAATACTTTCAGATATATGTGCATTATCTCATTTTTATCGTCAAGAACTCTAAGATGGGTAATGTTACCATTTCACAGATGAGCATGTGAGGGGTTTGAAAGGTTAAGGACATTAACAAGCAGCAGCTCATAAGAAATAAAGAAGGAACATGGCCTTTACCCAAGTGAGTCTTATACTATAATTGGAAATGTTTCCACTAATAATAGTTCTTGTGAGAAGTATTCAAAGAAACTGTCCTATTTGGTGTAAAATGAATCCTGAAATGGCCGTTGGTATACCTCCTTAGACAGCAGACTTCCAGGGTGAGACAGCAGCCCTCCCAATCATTGATAGCTGATGTTCCTCAAGGTGTCCTCTGTGCCTTTGAAGAGGGCTTAGCCTGCAGGGATGGCTGGAACAGGCAGGACAGAAGTGAGCAGTGTCATTTACCCCGACAGAACTGCCCTCTGTAGAACTCTATAAATTCCTGTGTGTCTTCGTGTGTGTGGCTTTTCCCTATAAAAGGGAATCTTTTTCCTTTTAAACAAAATTTTCATTTGTCTATTCTGGAAAGAGGTTGTTGGCAAGTGATGGAGGGGAGTCAAGGCAGGAGTCGTACACCTGGTGAAAAGCCACACTGAGTGGAAGAGAGGGGGACCAAGAGCCTAAGCACTGCCCAAGGTGACAAGAGAACGAACTCTCACTGTCCATGTCTCCATGCCTGGAGTCCCCGGCACAGGACTTCAGGATTGGCCCAGCTCACAGGAAATAAACATAATGAACGTCTGGAGTAAAGAGGGAAAAGTCGGCCTGGTCTGATTATAGTCCACCCACCTACCTTCTGCCTGCCTCAGGCAGCTGTGGGGTTCAAATCTCCGTCTTAGACTGGCTCTTGGTGTCCGGAGGGCCAGCTGGGGTCATGGAGCAGAAGGCACTCAGGCCTTGTGATTTTCTTCAGTGGGAATTCAGATGCACCGTGCTGTTGGAAAGTGGTGTGTGTACTCGGGCAGGGTGTAGTCCAGTGAACCTGGCCTAAGTGGTCTCTGATTCATGTGACCCCCTCATCCCGTTCACTGAAGGTGTTCTGCCCATTTCATAGTTGAGCAAACTGAGGCCCAAGACTAACACAAAGAAGCAAAATAGAAACTGTGATCTACAAGGCTCTTGGACCTTGTAATTTTGAAGTTGTTCTTCTGGGTGGGGATATTACCCTCTAGAAAGATCACCAACAGCAAATGACTACAGAGTGAGTGTAAGTGCCCCGCCTCAGACTCTAGTGAAGGACAGTAGTGATGATTGTAACCCCTAGCATTAGTCTAGCACTTTCCACACCACACTTCCACACTCTCAAGCTCTCAGAAGGGGGGAGCTGCAGCCCATTTTGCAGGTGGGAATTGGAGGCTCAGCAAGAATCAGCAGTAAGTGTCAGAGCTGGCCCTGGACCCCCAGGCCCCAGCAGACTTCCACATACTTCTTGCAGTGGTGTGAGGTCTAGAGTAATGGCTTCCAGGTGTCCCTAGTCACCTGAGCCAAGAGGGCTCTGCTTGGAAGGACCTGGGGGTCTTCAGATTCTTACTATCTTCCTTCATGTCTAGGGGTTCTCGGCAATGGCAGGGCACGAGCTGGGGGGAAAGGACTCGGAAACAATTGCTGCATAAACAGCATCCACAAAGAGCTTATTTCAGTTAAAGTTCTTTGATCAAGTTGTGTTTTATTGATATTTGAATTTTTTTCAAATTGAATTTTTTCAATCAAGAGATTGAACCCAGGCCCTCGCGCATGCTAGGCAAGTGCTCTATTACTGAGCCTTATCCCCAGCCCTCATTTTATTTTATTTTGAGTCAGGGTCTCATTAATTTGCCGAGGCTGGCCTTGAACCTGTGATCTTCCTTCCTCAGCCTCCTGGGATGGTGGATGGGTGTGCACCACCAAAAGTGAACTTTGACCTGAGAGTTCTAACAGTGACTTGAAGGATGTCCTCTTAAGGTGCAGGAACAAGATGGAATTGGGTAGATTCTTTTGTTTTCATTGCTGGGGGCAACATTTGGTGGCCAGGAGATAGGGGTGACAGGGAGCTCTTTTTCCAAACTGTATGAAGTTTCCAGTGACTCAAGAAAAAGGGTTCAGGCATCCAGGCTGCTATCCATAGAGTCCTTCCTGGGCTGGCCTTCTGTAACCTTGAGCTCTGTACCCAAGTGAAATGTCCCACACTTACGAAAGTGGACTCTTTGGCCAACGGGAAAGAACAGGGTGATGTTCTGGCCTGTGGACAGCTGAGTGACTGGCCTTTAAAACCACACTGGTACAAGTTTTCCAGATGGGGCCACATCCTTATACAGTCACCTGCAACAGGTTAAGCTCTGTCTGTCTTCCTCACCTGCAAAATAGGCTGGGGTAGAGTATTAGAGATTAAGAAGGAACCCAGCAGAGTGTCTGACACATTCATTATCTCCCAACAGCTGGATAATGCCCTGCATAAGTAGGTTGGAATTAGGAATTAAGGAATGTTCCTTGTTTTTAATTGTTGTTGGTTCAGGAGCTTATGTGTGACCACAGAGCAGAGTCTAATGCAATTAGATGCCACAGCATAGACTGAGACAGAACCTGCATTCTGCTCTAGAGCTTGAGGACAACAGATTTAGAGGGAACAAGGAGAATAGTTGGAGTGGGCTTGGATTTAATTTCCAAGTTTAGTGAAATGACCTTGAAGTTTTTCAAAAGCAAAGCCAAAACAAATCTAAGCAACCCATGCAGAGCCCCTTGAAAACACTGGAAGAAATGGATCTGGCTGAGTCTGTCAGCTATTGGGACCTCTCATTTGTTGAAGGGATGAAGGGCATCCCCACGGACTGTCCCTAGAGCCCTGTGACAATGCTTATCATGGCTTGCTTTTAAATCTGGGGAAAAAAATAGAAAGCTCTTGTCTTTGCAGTCCAAATGGTTCACAGCACAAGCAGGATGAACTGTTGAGGTATTTGAAAGTGGGTCTATAATTTTTGGATTCCAGCAGCTTCATCTGTTCCCAAGTGTCCAGCCCTGGGAAGCATCAGTGAGAGACGATCTTAAAAATCCCTCTCCCAGCCCTCCCCTTTCCCCAGGAGTTCTTTCCACTTAGACCTTCTGTTTTCCTAATTTTGAGGTCCTCTGGAGTCTGCTGACCGTATCAAGCGCCGGGTTTAATTGAGTGGATTGCATTTTGCCAAGTGCCCGCGCCCCACTCCCTTAACCGAAACTGATTTATAGAAGCTGTAATCAGTGAGATAATTTTAGCCATGATGCACAGAGTTTAAAACTGTCCATGTCACTTCCTGGCTGATTTACCAGGCCTATAGCACTGGGCCTAGGAGGTGTTTCCGCCCTGGGATGTGATCAGCCAGGACGACCCCAGAAAAAGCCTATGTGCTGCAGGAGACAGATTTTCCCTGTTGAAGCCAGGTAGGCCGAACTCCTTCTTGAGTACGAGCTAGCTTTCCACAGGGCCATTTCCTTCTTCTCAACTCTCTGAACTAGCACTGGGTAACTTGTTTAAGTTTTTTCCCTTCTTGATTGGGGAGGGGAACAGAAGCATTTTAAAACTTAGGATATTTCAGAGAAAACCCCTGCATTGATCAGCAGGAGAAATGTGGTTGTGACCACAGGTGCAGCATCACAAACAGGCCATTGATGGCACAGGGTCCATGATCTCTTGCATCTACAGGGCTTCATGGAAATTGATGCATTAGCAAGGTGTTCTTCACCCTGGACTTGGGGGTCCCAGTGGTTTCGGAGGCCCTTACAGCCTGATGGAGGGTTTGCTGCAGACAGCCTGCAGGGCAAACTGTTCTGAACCATGCAGAGCAGAGCCTGACTGGCTCATGGGGACAGTGTGTCTTTTAATTTTATGCCAAACAAGTTTTTGACAAGACCCTATAGGCTAGGCGAGAAGCACTTCTATCCAGGTAGGATATGGCGAATCCTCCTTTGAAAATCCTCAAAGTGGTAACCCTAGGATCAGAAAAAGAAAAGCGCCTTTTCCGGGAAACAGCCAGGGCTTCTTAGGGACAAGCATAAGACCTAGTGCTGGCTCCCTGGCGCTGGAATCTCAGCTGGTTTCATCTGAAGATGTCCGGAGGGCCAGATGGCTAGGATGTTAGGGCGTGTGCATGTTCAACGCCATTTGGTATTTGAGGAGTAAACATTTAAATCTGAAACCAATGGAATCACTTTGTACTGAAGCGGGCAGGGATGGGAAGCAGTGTGTGGGCATTAATCCCCACATCCTAAACACCACGGGGGCTTACGTGGTTCCTGTGACACTTGGCACCTTCAGAGAGGTTGCCTCCTCCCCTGGCGCAGGCTCCAGGAGCGCAGAGGTGCTGCATCTGTCTGAGGGCTGTCTTTTTAGATTTGAATCTATTTTTGCTGCAGGAGAACTCCCTGCATGAATAGCTGACATGGAGACGGGGTCCCTCCAATCTCCCGTGTGAGGAGTGTCCCTTGGATCCGCCTCTGTTCTTCCCCCTGGGGAAACTGAATGCAGATACAGATGTGAGCAGATGAGAACTTAACTCTTTCCTGGATGGCAGTTAAGGTTTGGAAGAGATCCCAGGGCCTGGAACATGCCAGGCAAGTGCCCTACCACACAGCTGTAGCCTCAGACCCGTGTGTGTGTGTGTGTGTGTGTATTTTAGTGATAGGAAATGTTTTCTGCAATGCCTGGAGTTTATAACAAATATATTCTAACATCTGTTTGGGGATGGACAGTTTCTGAATCACTCCTGAATGTGTCTTTGTCTAATCTGTTCTCCAGCCTGATAAGGCAACTGGAAGTGGCTGTCCTCACCTTGCTACATAAAAATAGATACTGCCATAGATAGATTTTATTATGTCCAGCACTACTTGTTTGGCTTGTTTTTGTGGTACTGGGGATTGAACTCAGGGGAACTTTACTACTGAGCCACCTTCCCAGCCTTTGTATTTATTTTGAGACAGGGTCTTGCTAAGTTGCTGGCCTCAAACTTGTGATCCTCCTGCTTCAGCCTCCCAAGTCACTGGGATTTCAGGCGTGCGCTCTTGGTGCTCCACCACTGTTATAAATGCTTTATTGTCTGTATTTTATTCAATCTGTCCATGCACTAGTGAGGTTGATATTATTCTTTTACTTTTTGCTGTGCTGGGGATAGAACCCAGGGCATGGTACATGTTAGGCAGGCTTCTACCACTGAGCCGCATCCCTAGCCCTACCAGTTGGCATGGTTATCACCATTTCGCAGAAGGGGAAATGATGTCTCCAATCAAGTAAGATTGGTTGTTGGACTCCAAGCCTGGTGCGCTTTCTATCCTGCCAGACTGCCTCCCTTAATAAGGACCAGCCAGGCCTGGGTTTGAATCCCTGCCTGGTCACAAGCAAGCAATGAGACCTTTGAGCTTCAGATCCTTCCTTTCCAAAATGGAATTACAGCTAGTTTGTGGTTAAAGTCTAAAGTTATAATTTCCAGCAATACATGAAAATTACCTGGAGTTTTGCAAACACATATTGGTAATCACAGTAAATATATCAACATAGAAAAATAATCATAAACACATAATCAAGCAAAATATTTATTGAAGACCTTATAGTGATGGTAATAATAATAACAGTTTCCAGTCCACAAATATTAGAAAGGTGCCTCATCTGTTACAGATGCTGTTCTAGCCTGTTTTTACTGAGTTTTACATTCTGTTGGGGAAGCAGTCACTGAAGGAGTAAATAAGCTATAACTTCAGACAGTGGTAAATGTTAGCATAGAACCAAAATCTGAGAAGGAGATAGGGGTCCAAGGAGCTGGGGCAAAGTTTGGGTACTTTGCAGTGTATTCTAGGGGATTAGATGTCATTTCACATAATTCTCCAAAGTAGGAGTTGGCAGCCTCCAACCTGAGGGCCAATCTGTCCCATTTCCTGCTTTGCCAATAAAGTTTTATTGGAATACACCCATGCCCATTTATTTGCAGGTTGTCGATGGTTGCTTTCCCATTGCAATGGAGACTGTGTGATCCACCCATTATTTCCTATCTATCCTTTCACAGAAAATGCTTGTCAACTCCTGGTCTGAAGTTTAGAGTTGAAGCTGAAATGGAGACTATTGCTAATAGAAGATGGAGCAGAATTTTTATTTTCCTATTTCTTCTCTCTGAGACCTTGGTGTAGTGCCAGGCCCTTGGTAAGAGCTTACCATGGGGTTGGAGGGTGGATATAAAATTGGCTATGGGAGAATGTAACATGGTACTTGATCCTAGGGCTACTATTTTGGTGACAGAGTTTGCGTATACAAGGAGCTATCTCGGAACACTATGGAAGGGGATGTCAGGAAGTGCTAAATCATGTGGCATTACCTTGGAGACCAGGAGGGAAGACAGCTCCAGAGAGGAGACTACCTGGCCATCACGGCCCCACGTTTCTGTGTGAGAGCCAGTCACTCCCTCCATCCATCACCTGCCAAGCCCCGCGGAGTGCCACGTTGGCCACAGATGTGAGCAGGCAGCGCTGGCCCTCAGGAATGTGAATTAGGTGGATCCAAATCCTAAATGCCCAGTGCAGAGGTTGGGGGAAACCCCATGAATGCTGTGGCTGGGCAGAGGAGGGGTCTACACAGGCAGAAGCCACGGCAGCTGGATGGCTGGGGCCCTAGTGATGGGGTTGGGGCAGCCTTTCAGGAAGAGGGTATAGCTCAAGTCACAGTTTGGGGCTGAGAAGCAGAGAAGGGGGAGGCCGTGCAGGCTGGAAGGAAGCGTAGGCAGGGACTGGGGGACCCACTGTCGGGCTCAGTGTGGGTGCTCAGGTCACTATTTTAAAGCCAGCTCTTCATTTCAAAAATTTCAAATCTATGGAATAGGTTTCCTTCCCCTGGAAGGTGGCCCAGGAGGTGGCCAGGCTCATGCTGACACTGCGTTCAGGGCCACTGTCAGCTGCAGGCCCTCCAACCCAGGGGAGGTGGCATCTCTCATGTGGATCTGGGCATTCTGTGCTTTTGCCACCAGAGAAGTCCAGGCCAACGGATGGCTCCGAGCCTCTGTAGACCAGGGTGTTTGCTTTTGGACAAAAGGGTTTGAAAATGGCAGTGATTTGTGTCCTGGTAGCCACATTCATCAAAGTGGTCTTTCCAGGCACCATGATCCTTGGGCAGTTGACATGTTGAAGATCCTCCTGTGCCAGCTTCTCCTCCAAGACTGCACCCACCGATCCTCCCTGTGAGAACCGGCCTGGGCAGGTGGGCAACCTCGGATAGCGTTCACCTAACCCCTTCTGCAGCTCTGTCCCTACAACCACCGTAGCATGAGAGTGTACCAGCACTATCGTCCTCATTTTTTTTGGTACTAGGTGAACCCAGGGGTGCTTAACCACCAAGCCACATCCCCAGCCCCCTGGTATTTTTTTATTTTGAGACAGGCACTCTCTAAGTTGCTTAGGGCTTGGCTAAGTTGCTAAGGCTGGATTTGAACTTGAGATCCTCTTGCCTCAGTCTCCTGAGCTGCTGGGATCACAGGTGTGCACCACTGTACCAAGCTTGTCATCCTCATTTTTTTAAGGAGGAGGGAATTGGATCAGAGAGATCAGGCTTCTCTCCTAAGGTCACACAGTCCCAAGGGGAAGAGCAGAAGAGCAAAAGTTTTCCAAGCCCTGGAACTTTCCATTTGTATCTAGCTCAGTCCACACTCAAGGGTGTAGCTGCTTTTCTTGGATATGGCAGTGCACCAGTTTCAGCATTGGGAGATGGCTCAAACACGTGCCTTTCCTGGTGACTAAGACCTCTGGATGCCCCTTTCTCCAGTCTTTCTCAGGTCTCAGACACTTTGACTTGATTTCTTGGTGTTTCAAACAGTTTGTCAAGACTCTTGAAGCCAGGCATGCTGGTGTATGCCTGTAATCCCAGCAACTCAGGAGACTGAGGCAGGAGGATCACAAATGTGAGGCCAACCTCAGCAACTTAGCGAGGGCTTAAGCCACTTAGCAAGACCCTGTCTCAAAATAAAAAATAAAAAGAGCTGGGGATGTGGCTCAATGGTTAAGCACTTCTGGGTTCAATCCCCAGTATACACATAAAAAAAGACCCTTGAACATGCTTAGAACTTACACATGCCCACACCACCATAAAGTCCCCTCCCAAAATAAGTCAAGCTTCATTTTGCCAATGGCTGTGAGATTCTGGTGCCTCAAGAGAGCATCTCTGCTTCAAGTATCTATTGCCACCATCTTCTTCCACTTCTGTGTGGGTTACTTTTTTCTTTTTTAAATAAATGTCTTGTGGATATACATAATGGTGAGATTCACTGTAGTAAATTCATATGTGTACATTGAAAAGTTGATTGAGATCCATTTCACTGTTTCTCCTGAACCCATCCCTCCGCCCTCCCTGCCAACCCCACTCTTCTACTTCCCTGATCTTTCGTTCTGATGGTATTCTCCTCACCCTGTTTATTTTCTTTCTTTCCCTCTCTTTTCCCTCTGATTTCATTCAAACTAGCTTCCTTCTGCATATCAGAAAACATTCGAATTTTGACTTTCTGGGTCAGACTTACTTCACTTCACATTATAATATCCAGTTGCATCCATTTACCAGCAAATGACATAATTTCATTCTTTTTTTATGGCTGAGTAATACACCATTGTGTATACATACCACAATTTCTTTATCTGTGCATCTGTTGAAGGGCTTAGGTTGGCTTCATAGTTTGGTTATTGTGAATTGAGCTGCTATAAATATTGATACTGCTGTGTATGCTAATTTTAGATCTTTTGGAAATATACTGAGGAGTAGGATAGCTGGATCATATGTGGGTTCCATCCTTAGCTTTTTGGGGAATCTCCATACTGCTTTCCAGAGTGACTGTACTAATTTGCAGTCCCACCAACAATGTCTAAGTGTACCTTTTCCTCCCACATCCTCGCCAGCACTTACTATTATGTGTATTTTTGATCATTGCCATTCTGATTAGAGTGAGATGAAATCTCAATGTGGTTTTGATTTGCATTTCCCTAATTCCTAGAGATGTGAACATTTTTTTCATATATTAGCCATTTGTATTTAATTCTTTTTCTCTCTGCAGGTTTCTTTTTTTTTTTTTTTTGGTACCTGGGATTGAACTCAACCACTGAGCCACATCCCCAGCCCTATTTTGTGTTTTGTTTCTTTAAGGGAAGTGGTAGATGGGACCGGCTCCTTGTGTTGGTCTTGGGCTAATACCACCGCCTGGGTGGCTTCAACAACAGAAGTTAATTTTCTTACAGTTCTGGAGGCTGAAAGTTCAAATGCAAGGTGTTGCTAGTTTTGGCCTCTGAGCTTGTTGATAGTCCCTTTCTTACCCCATGGCTGTCTCCTCTGTGTGATGGTACTTTGGGTGTCTTCCTTTTCTCATAAAGATGCCACTGCTGTTGAGTTAGGGCCCTAGTGACTTCATTTGGCCTTAATCACCTCTTTCCAGGTCCTGCCTCCAAATACAGTCACATAGAACATTAGGGCTTTGACCTATGAATTTTGGGGGGAACACAATTCAGTCCATGACGCCCCCTTTGATTGACTTTGCCTAGGGAACTCACAGCTTGACAGATTTGACATACCAAGTGTCGGATTTCCTAAGTCATACTTGACTTTTTCTTTAATCCACACTGCCCAGCAGGGCTTCCGCCACCTATGGACCTGTGTGTGACTTCTACTGAATGATGCTGCCGACATCTGCTGCCATACTGAGTACTGACTACCATCCTGTGGCAATGTGTCTGGGCCTCCTTCTTCCTTGCCCTTAAGTGGGCATGAGTGTGTGTTCCATTTTATTGATAAGGAACTCGAGCGAGAGAGAATAGAGGTGTCCCAGGAGCGTCAGGGTGGCACCGTGGAAACACTCCCCCACTCCAGAGGCTGCCTTTCTCCCCCATCATTCCTACCCCCTCTTGGTGGAGGGGAGAACGTGGGACACCCAGCATGGGTTCTTTTATTTCGGGAAGTTCTGCTTTCTCCCTTCTTGCAATCCTTCTGCCTCTCTCTGGAAGGTCACAGGCCTGACCAGATAAACTGCGGTCTTTTCAGAATTGCAAAAGCCAGCTCTGCGGGGACATCCCTGGCACGTGCAGCCTTCTGGCTGTGTGCTCTCGTGTTCAGTGCTCAGGGACAAAGCCTTCCCCACACTAGCGACGGTTTCCAGGCCACACCAAGCTGAGGGCTTCCAAGTAGAGGGGTCATTTGGATAGTGACCAGCATCTTCAGGGGTTGGAAGCGACCCGCCAGCAGCTGGCCATGAAGGGTGGGCGGGCCTTTGCAGCAGAGGCCACTGGCCTCAAGGATGCCACAATTTGCAGCAGGGAGCGTCCTCCTGGCTGCCCAGGAAGACGCTTGTGCTTGCCTTCCAGGGCGGTGCTGCTTTCCAGAGCACAGGTAAAGAGATCTGGCGTGCAGTGGCCTCAGGCACACGCTCTTCCCCAGAGACCTCTGTTGCCAGAATGATAGAACGCTCTCTGGCTGGCTTTTGTTTTTGTTTGGATCCTCATTGGAAATGAGTGATTTTCAATCATTTCGACCCCGTTCCGTTAAAATCGCGGAGGCTGTCTCTATTTTTACTGTCCTAAGGGGTTGGTCTGCATTTGGTCCAAATTATGTGGCTGTCGACAGACGGCAGTAAAAGTGCTTTTGCAGGCAGGACGGGCTGGTGGGAAGAGCTCACGTCTGGAGTCAGGAGCGGGAGGCTTGCGCTGCTTCCCGAGGCCCCTCCAGCCCGGTGACACAGCCGAGCCGTTTAATCTCTCGGAGACATGGTTGCTTCGAGTTTGAAACAGAACTAATAACTCATGCCCCTTTGTTCTCTCTAGGGCAAATTACAGAGATCTTGGAAGCATGAAAGCAACTTTTTCCTCTTTTCCCTCAGAGAGGGAGGGATGAGGGGAGGCTTCAAGTGAATTGGATGTGATGTAGAAGAGTATGATGTTGATAACAGCCCGTATTTTTGCTGGTAGAATAGCGCAGCGGATGTTCTTTTCATAGGCTCACAGTGGAGCATCGGGAGCCTAGCTGCATGAAAATGGCCTTTGCAAAAAAAAGAAACCCCAAAGCACAGCCCTGGACTACCCCACCAGTGATGCAGGACCATTTTCCCATGGAGCATGGGTAATGATACTAAATGTGCACCAGGTAGACCAAAATGTTCTAGAGGGTCAGAAGCTCAAGGAGGAGGAGGGCCATGTCCAGGGGACAAGGTCTCAGGGTAACTGGCCATGGCTGTGAGGCCCTGTGGCCAACTTAGTGTAGAAAGCTGGGAGAGGGCTTCCAGGATGCTCAGCACACAGGGATATAGGCAGGGTGGCTGAGTGGACTTGGTGAGGTTCCTGGCCTGGCTGGAGTCCTGCAGCTCGGGCCAGAAGGATGAGGAGTGGCTGGACAGGTGACCAGTCTGGTAGGAGTAGCTTTGGAAACTGGATGTGGAATGTGGGGGTGTGTGGCTCAGGCTGGGTGTCAGGAGCCTGGTTCTACTCAAAGGCGCCAATCCCCGCAGGCAGGGGGAGGCCTGCAGGATAGAAGATTCTGGGCCCTGGGAAACTTAAACAGCAAATGGTGGAGGCCAAATTGGCACCCAGGCCCTTGGCTCACATGTGACTTTAGCTGGGGAGTGTGTGAACAGGGTCCCTTTGGGAGCAGTACTGTTTTTAGCCAACACTAGGACAAAGATCCATGATCAGATGTGACCGTTTCTTGCTTGGCTGTTCGTCACTTTTCTTCCTTCCCACAGGGCTGCCCATCTTTTCCTGGATTCAACATCACTTTCAGGACCCTGCATAAGCCCGTGCTTTATTATTCCTTTTTGAATTTCTGTCCCTGTCGCCAGTCTCTGCTGGTTTTCCCTGCCGGGTGCTTCCTTCCTCCAATACCTTTGTCCTGTGCTGAGCATTCAGAGACAAGGAGCTCCCGGCCAGGAGGTGGACAGATGCAGACACAGGTATTCAGACAGTGACGAGAGCCAAGAGAGTGGGTGCCAGGCCCAGTGGAGAGCCAGGCAGGGCACGGAGTTCCCAGCAGGCCTCAGCCCTCCTGAGTTTCATATCTACACACTGGGCATACTGAAAATTCCTGGGCATCCCAGGATTAAAAGAGATGCCACCTGTAAATAGAGGAATCAGACCTGCGAAATCCATGTGCACAGGAACCCCAGAGCCCAGGCATTCGTGTGCACCCCCAAGCATGGCCAACGTTGACCTGGAGGGAGGATGAGAAAGGTGTGCTCCCGGGTGACTGGCCAGGTCTGTGTCTATTACTGGTTTCCCCTGGACACCTTAAACTCTGTTGTGAGAGTCTGGGTGGGTTTGTGTCTTGGGTGGGAAGCAGGCCTGGGATCTGAAGCTCAGGAGAGGGATAAGCATTCCCAAGGGGCAGCCAGCCAGCCACCCAGCCAGCCAGCCAGCCATGGAGTCCTGAACACTTACCATCTCTGGGGCTCAGTTTTCCTGTCTGCAGAATGGCAATAGCAACAGCAGCATAACTGTGAGTAGAAGCCAGCTGAGAGCAGCTGAGAGCTCCTTGCCCAGGGATGCGGGTGGGATGCACACACAGTATTTTCTAAAACACTTTCAAAAAAGGGTGCTATTGTCCCTGTATCCAAGGGTGTGTGTATATGTGATGTGTGTCTTTTTTTTTTTTGGTACTGGTGATTGAACCCAGGGACGCTTAACCCCTAAGCCACATCCCCAGCCTTTTTATTTTTTATTTTGGGACAGGATTTCACTGAGTTGCTGAGGCTGACTTTAAACTCGTGATCCTCCTGCCTTAGCCTCCCCAGCCATTGGGATTACAGGCCTGTGCCACCGCATCCAGCTATATGCATGTGTCTTTACGGGTGTGTCTGCATATTTGTATGTGTGTTGTGTGTATGTGCCTATGTGTGTCATTGTTGGTTGTGTCTGTATGCGTTCGCGTGTGTGTCTGTGTCTGTATTGTGCATCTGAGTGTCTATGTGTTTTTGTCTTTGTGGGTGTATCTGTGTGTGTGTGTGTGTGTGAAAAGGGGTGTGAAGTCCAGGAGGAAGGAACCCCTGGATTTAGCCTGGTGAGCTTAGATTCTAAACTCCCTTCTCTTGAATGACCCTTGTGTCTTTGTGTCTGGTGACATCTTTAGGGGATTATTCCCCTGATTCTTACATTTTTGGTTTTTTTCTTATTCCCATCTTCTCCCTGCACCACAGATATTCTGCCACCCCTCACCACAATGCTGAAGTGTATGCACAGAGTCCTGGTGGCTCCAGGGCCTGCCCTTGGTGACAGGTCTTGTTCAGAAGGAAAATTAGTCACATCAATTAATCTAAATCAATTTGCAAATGTTTTTATTCACATGGAGCATCACTGGGACAAGCAAGAACTCCTGTGGTATGTCACAAATTGAAACAACAACAAATCACAGATCCTTCTTTAAGAAGAGTATTCTGGACCTAGGCACCATGGTCACATCTGTAATCCCAGCTACTCAGGAGTTCTAGGCAGGAGGATTGAGAATTCAAGGCCGGTCTGGACCACATAGCAAGACTTCGTTTCAAAATAAAGTGCTAGAAGTGTGGCTCAGTGGCGGAGCACTTGCCTAACATGTGAGGCCCTGGTTCCTTCCCTAGTACTAGCCCTGCCCACCCATGTGTCCTGGAGTAACCTTGCATGGCAGTCATTTCTAGATTCTTACAGTACTCACACTAAAATGCTCTGTAGAAGCTGAATTGCTTAGGGAATACTGATAAGAAAAAAAAAACTGTACATGCTCAGTAAAAGGCCACTTTAATCAATGTATTTTTGATCTGCAGTTGGTAGAACCAGTGGATGTGGAACCCACAGAGATGAGGGGCCAGCTGGACCCCACATTGACTTCCACAACAGAAACTTCTCTCAGTTCTGAGGTCTGAGAGCAAGGGGTCAGGGTGCTGGGCAGGCATTCTCGGAGGTCCTGCTGCTGGCTGCTGCCCTCCCTGGTCTTCCTGGGTTGGGGCTGCCTGCCCTGACTCAGCCTCATCTTCACATGGCTGGTTCTCCTCTGCTTGTCTCTTCTACATTTCCTGTCCTTTTCTTGTGGGGACACTGGTCAGACTAGATCAAGGGCCCATCCTACTCCAGAATGACCTCACCTTAATGATTATAGCTGCCATGACTCCAACCCAAAAGGTCACATCCCTGAGGTTCTGGGGATTAGGACTCCAGTATATCTTTGGGGGGACATAATTTAATCCATGAACAGAGTTGGGGCAGAAACATAGGTACCTCATCCCAGCCCTGTCTTTTGCCGGCCGTGGGTAGAGGCCCTGTCCCCGAGACCACCTTCCAGCCCCTTCCCCGGGCGCTGTAAGGAGCCTGCCCTCCAGGACTGACCTGGGGCAAACGAGATGGTGTGACTTGCTGGGCTTAGAGCAGGTGGCTGATGGTGAGTGGCTTTTTCTCCTTCCTTTAGATCAAAGTGTGAAGTAGGAACTATTTAGCCTCCCAAGTGTCCAAGTTTGCAGTATCTGGAAAAGATTCTGTGGCAAATGAGACCCATGCTAAAAATCTCAGTGTACACAGTGGTGCATAAATAGAGCACACAGAGGGGCAGGCCGTGAGGCTGTTCCTCAGCTGACAGTGTTCACTGCGCCACAGCAGCCAGCTAGACGCAGTCATCTTCAGGAGTGGCTGGTCTCTTAGCTTTTTTGCAGATTAGAGCTGTTATTAAATAAAATAGCTTTAAAAAAATAATACAGGATGTGCAACCCCTCAGCGTTCAGGTCTGGAAGTCAGATTTAGTCTTCTCTACAGCTTCCCCCAAGCTTGGATGCCTTCCACAGAGCGCATAGGTTATGTTAAAACTGTGTGTCTGTCTCCCGCTGGACAGAGAGCTCTGAGGCCAGGGCGACTGTGCTATTTATTTCTTTACCCAGAATGTTCCAGTTATTTACTGCTGTATAACAAACCATTCCAGAACTTCGCGGTTTAAAATAACATGTTCTCTCGTCTCGTGGTGCTGGGGTTCTCCGGGCTTAGCCGGGTGGTTTGTGCTGTCTCTCACACACAGGCGGTGGCCGGGGCTGGCGTCATCTGCTGGGTGGCCACCCAGGGCATGCATGTCTAGTGTGAGGCTGAGAAGATTCAAGTGTCTGGGGCTCTACAGCAAGGCTTCTCGGGTGTTCCTGTCTCCACGTGGACTCCAGCATCTTGCCTTCGAGGTGGCTGAAGTCCATGTGCTCAGGGTTCCAAAAACACATGTCCTAAGAGAGAGAGCCGCACGCATGCCCACGTGCGCAGGTAGAATCTCTATCACCTTTTATGTCTGGGCCTCCCTTGCAAATCAAGAAGGATCACTCCCAACAGAGTAACTAGGGATGGCCCTTTTTCAAAGGGAGGGCAGTTAGACCCATCTTTGGATGGGTGGAACATTAAAAGTTACAATTTCCTGTGGGACAGATAGGGATAGGTACCCGGTCTTCCTGACTTTTTAATTAATTAGTTTATTTATGTATTCATTTTTGGTACTGAGGATTGTACCCAGGGGTGCTTAACCACTAAGCAACATTCCCAGCCCCCCCCCCCTTTTATTATTATTTAATTTGAAACAGGGTCTCACTGAGTTGCTTAGGGCCTCACTAAGTTGCTGAGGCTGGCTTTGAACTTGCGATCCTCCTGCCTTAGCCTCCAGAGCCACTGTGATTACAGGTGTGCACCATGGTGCCTGGCTTCTGACTTTTTTATTTTAAAATGATGGGGCTGAGTGTGTAACTCAGTGGTAGAGTGCTTGCCTAAAACATGCAAGGTTCCCAGCACCACAAAGAATGCCGTTGAGCAGATGCAAAGCTAGGTATTAGGTGTAAGTTAATGAAGTCTATTTGCATTAAAAATAAAAGAGGCCAGGTGGGGAATGTAGCTCAGTGGTAAAAGCACATGCTTAAGCCTGCATGGTGGCACAAGCCTGTAACCCCAGCACTTAGGGAGGCTGAGACAGGAGAATTGCAAGTTCCAAGCCAGCCTTAGCAATGGCAAGGTGCTAAGCAACTCAGTGAGACCCTTGTCTCTACATAAAACACAAAATAGGGCTGAGACTGTGGCTCAGTTGAGTGCCCCTGAGTTCAATCTCCAGTACTAAAAAAACAAAAACAAAAAAAACCCCCACATGCTTAGCATGCTTGAAGCCCTGGGTACCAAAGGGGTGGGGGGGAGAGGCAAAATCTAATACAAAACTACTAAAACTATAAGCACAAACTACTTTTAAATTTTTTAATTTTTAATTTTTTTTAGTTGTAGATAGATAGACACAGTATCTTTATTCATTTATTTTTATGTGGTGCTGAGGATCAAACCCTGTGCCTCATGTGTGTGAGGCAAGCTCTCTACCACTGAGCTACAGCCCCAGCCCAGTACAAACTACTTTTAAAAACAATCTTTATGTCAAGCCGGGCATGACGACACACACCTGCAATCCCAGTGCCTTGGGAGGGTGATATGGAAGGATCACAAGTTCAAGTTTATGTCAAGATTTTCCTTTTCTTTGTCATTATAAAAGAGGATTATTACTATCTGGAAGGCAGACCTCACATGGAGCAGACAGGAGGTGCTTGATGCATGTTTGTTGAATTGACTTGCTGCAAAGTGGCACCGGTGAACTTCAGTGTGTAGGGAGGCAGAACAGTAGACACGGCATTCAAGGGAGACAGCAGGGCTGACATTGGCAGGTGCCATCAGTTTGTGCTTGGCCATTCTGCTCTGAGAACAGTCATGGTGCAATAGATCAGGGATGCAGCACAGGCCATTATTATAGCATTCATCAGAAACTTTAATACTATATTATAGTATTGATCAGGCACCTCACACCATTGTGGGACCCAGTCGAACAGTTGGTATCTGTGGGTTGTCTGTGGGTCTGTTATGGGATTGAGGCCCTGGGGAAGGAGGTGGACAGGAGCCAAGCCAGACTGGAACTCGGGAGGCACCATTCATTGGATCCTGCCTTGGTCTGTCATCCCCCCCAACTGATGACCTGATTCCCTGGGCAAGCTGCAAAAGAGCTAGATGCTTCTCTGCAGAAGCACCAGACCCAGGTGAACTTGAATGGGTTCTTACTAGGATTTGGGATCCTGGGGGAGGAGATTGGGTAGGAGCTGGAGGAACTACAATGAAGTGACAGTGCCTGCCCCACTCATAGACAGGTGGGGGACAATTTGCAGTTTGAACAGGTGGGGTCTCCTTGCACAAGGAGGAAGCTACATGTGCACATTGCTGGACATGTAGATCAATATAACCTTATGGGGCAGTGACCTGGGAAAATGCCTTATAACTACAAATGCCCCTGTGACCCAGAATCCCACACCTGGGAATTCTTATCATCTGAATCATGTAAATAATGAAAGGATAGATATTCAGTGTTGAGTAAGTTATGGATAATTCTTAATAATTATAATTTACTAGTAATTATGATAACAGATAATTTTAATAACAAAAAATAATGAATTAACACTCAATCTGGGGGCTTGGAAAAGTCTTCCTGAACAACAGAAAACCAGGCTGAAGTAAAGTGTGTATGGTATGAGCCCATGTTTTCTAAAACAATTACAAAAATATTTTGTATATATACATATTCACGTATGTATGTACTTGTTATACATTTCTATACTCATGCTCCACTTACTTTCAGTTTATCTTTTTTTATAATCAAAGTGGATCTCTTTTAGACAATATGTCATTGGGTCTCTTTCATCCCTTCTGACCAATATCCCTTTTAATTGGAGTGTTTAGACCATTAACATTTAGTGTGATTACTGACATGATTTTATTTAGATACAACTTTATTACTTCTAGTTTGTCCCTTTGTTACTTTTAATGTTTTTTAGAGCAACTGTAGTTGCTATGGGTTGTATGGTTGTGTCCTCCAAAACTTACATGCTGCATCCTAATCCCCAGGGAGCTGGTGTTAGGTGGTGAAGCCTGTGGAGGTGATTAGGTCACGAGGGTGGAGCCTCATGAAGGGATTAGTGCCCTTGTGAAAACAGGAGGAGACACAGGGCTCCCCTCTCTCCAGTCTGCTGTCTGCCATGTGAGGATACAAGGAGAAAATGACCATCTGCACATCAAGAAGAGGGCCTCCACCAGAATGGACCGTGTTGACACCCCAAACTAACACTCCTCAGTGTCCAGAACTGTAACAATCAAATCACTGTAGTTTCAGCCACCCCGTCCGAGCACTCTGCCTCAACAGCCTGAGCAGACTAAGACCGTAGCACAGAGAGTCCCAGATATCCCAGCTGGCCCCATTGCTGACATCTGATACTACATCTCACCATGGTACAGTGGTCACAAGTAAGAAACCAACATTGTCATGTTATAATTAACTGCTGCAGACTCTCTTTGGATTCTACCAGTTTCTCCACACACGTGGCTTTCCATTCTAGGGCATTGTGTTGCATCTATGGTCACCGTGTTCCTCCAGTCTCCTCTGGTCTGGGATGGTCTCTGAGTCTGTCCTTGTGGACAATCTTGAGGAACACTGTCCAGGTCTCCCGCAGACCATTCCCCAGCTTGAGATTGTTCGATGAATGGACTGAGGTATGGATTTTTGAGAAGGGAAAGGCCCTCCTTGTCACCACCTATTTGGGGTTTGTGACATCCACAAGACCCATCCCTAGGCTGCTGACCTCCATGGCTTGGCTAAGGTGGCATCTGCCAGGTCCCTCCACTATGTGCCTCTCCTCCCTCTGTATGCTTTCCTTTGAGGGAGCAGGTTGCTCGGTCTAGCCCAGCCTCCGTCCACCTTGTAGGGGGGGAGCATTTACAGATGCTATTTGAAGTTCTCTTATAAGGAAGATTTAGTTCTTGTCCCCACTTATTTACTTTTTAATTTAATTATTTATATAAATAAGGGCTTGTGTGATATGCTTTTCATTTTAGGTTTTGTTTATTTATTTATTTTTGAGGTACTGGGGATGGAACCCAGGGTGCTCTGTCACTGAGCCACATCCCCAGCCCTTTTCATTTTTTCATTTTGAGACAGGGTCTTGCTAAGTTGCTGAAGCTGGTTTTGAATTTGCGATCCTCCTGCCTCAGCCTCCCAAACTAGCTGGGTTACAGACATGCACCACCCTGACCTTGTATTTCTTAATAAAAGGGTATCTCAACTGGATATCTCAATTCCAACTGTCATTGGGTATTGCAGGAATAGCAGCCACAGTATTTCTTTAAAAATTACACACGTTCCCTCAACAGACACACCCACTCTTCCAGGGAGGGTACTGACTTAGGAGTCAGAATTCCAACACCAGTGTTTGATCTGGGCATTCAGCTTGGCAATTCCCACTGATGCTAAAGAATGTCCAATCATTTTCTGTACCGATCTGCCCAGCAACCTCCTTCTAACTGGTGTGTGGCTTTAAGGAGGTCATCTTAAAAAAAAGCCTTCTCTGGGAGGCAGGTCTGGAATACAAGGGAAATGAGCCAGAAAGTCCCTTCCAGGTATTTTTAGGTTCCTTCTGCTTCTGCAAAATGTGGCATTGGGGTGTGCAGGGTGAGCAGTGGCCGCTAGGCATTCTACCCATGGCCCCTGGATCCACACCAGGGCTCCAAGCCCACATCCCATTGCGGTGAGGTGCCTACCTAACAACCTAACAGCGGGCTGGCTGCCTCCAGACTTGAGCACTCCTCAGAAGACTCACCTGCCAGCATCTGAGCTTGTCCTTCTCTTCCCAGGGATTTCCAATAGCACTGTCCTGGATCATCAAGTTTCTACAGTGTTGTAGGATTTGAAGTGGGATAAATTAGTCTAAACAAAATACCTCAAGCCAGGCAGCTTCAGCAGATCATTGAATTCCAGTCCCCAGAGAAGCTGGTGGCTTGGAATAAACCCCAAACCTTATCCTGAACCCCAGCCATGGAGGAACTATTGGTTTGGAAGCCTCAGTGCTGTTCTAAGACAGGCTAGCCAAATGTCAACTACTACATGTCACACATAGGCCTAATACCTGCACAGGGGTCTACTTGATATTTCTTTACATGGTTACATTTTTAATACTTTAATGCACTTTTTAAAAAGTGAAGATGGCAGGGCTGGTTGGCCAGGGCTTCAGTCTCAAGGTTCACTAAGATACACTAGTGATAGCTCACTAGGATTTCCAGGCATGGAGTGAGACGAGATGATGCAGGATTGAAACCACAGCAGGCTCCACCCTGGAGGACCCCTTTGTCCTTGCTTGTCCTTGCAGGTAGACAAGTAGCTTCATCAACAGCTCCAGGAGTGTGTTGCATGGTCTTGTCAAATTGGAGAGCTCTTAGGGGCCACCAAGGCCTCATTGGGGCACAACAAGGGGTTCAGCATGTCCCCAAGGAGTTCAACATTTCTTCCAGCACCGTTTTTTAAAATAGAGTGAGTTTGAGATGGAGTAATTCTGAATTCAGAAACACTGAGTCCGGTGTGGTGGCACTTGCCTGTAATTGAAGCTACTCTGGAAGATCAGCCAGGAGGATCACAAATTTGAGGCCACACGGGCACTTTAGTGAGATCCTGTCTCAAGAAAAAAAAGAAAGAAAGAAAGGGAAATAAAAAAGAAAGAAATGCAGCTCAGGAGCTCAGTAGTGAAGCACTCTTGGGTTTAATCCACACAACCAGGGTGTGGGGAAGGGGGAAGAAATGCTTTTCTCTTAGGAGGTCTTTTGTAGCCAACGATGCACAGCAGGTTTGCAGAGTGAGCGGTGATGGTATTTGCAGGAGGCTGAAGCCTTCCGCTGTGATCCCAGCGTTTCCAGCTCCTGGAGCTGGGGAGCTGCGCACTGAGAATCACTCACCACAACTGGGCCGCTGCAGTGTTTGCTCTTGATGGTGGAGATGGGGTCAAGTTCACAGAGGCCTTGTAAAGAAGTAGTTGGTTACCTTTGAAGTGAACAGGCCGTGCCATTTGTTGGACTTTAAAATGAAACTTCTCAAAGATGGGCCAGGGGACATCTGTGTGCAGACTCACGCTAATTCTGAGCTGTCATTCATTTCTGCAATAGATGGAGCTGTGTGCTTCTTTTCCAGGAAAGTACCCCCAACTCTTGGCTTGCCAGAGCAGTGGGAGCCGTGAAAGGGGGGCAGGGAAAGGGCTGAACCTTCTGGGGAAGGTGACATGGGGTTGCGGAGAGCAGGGAGGTGACCGCCTTCTGGTCATTTGAGCCATTCTTGGTTCAGTGTATAGCATACTTCTCTCTGGCTTCGCTGTTTGACATTTGCTAACCGATTGACTTTTTTCCACCTGGAAAATCGGTTTCCACTAACCTCATAACGCAGCCCATTTTTTATGATTGAATCTTTGGACCCTACTTGTCCCATTCAGGCAGAGCCTTGCTGGGTTTTTGCAATAGAACTTCTCCAAACAGTGATGTGCGAGGGGTGTGGTTAAAACTGAAGCCCAGAAGCCCTGCATCCTGATATAGGCTTCCAGAGACACAATCTGGGGTTCACAGAAAAGGAAGAGGAAAAGGAAAGGAGCCCATTGCCATTGCTGTGGTCAATGGAAACAGATTCCCTGGCATGGTGGAGATCAAACTCCCGCAGAGACAGCAGCCGTGGAGCTGACCATGACAGAGGGGACACAGCAGAGCTAGTAGCAGAATCTCTCCTTCTGGGGAGGCTCTCACCTGCCCTTTTCCCCTCTGTCCAGGAGGATGGCCTTTCTTCTGGAAGCCATGAGCTGTAGCATTGGAACCGCACAGGAGGACCCCTGGCCCTGCCATCCCAGGGTCCTTAGGCCCCACCCCCTGTCTCAACACCTTAGGGGACTGTGAATGCTAGAAAGGGACCAGACTCTGCTCCCAGCCATCTGGGCTTCCACCCCAGGCTTTGCATGTGATCTTAGCCCGTGATCCTGGGCAAGTTCCTGGCTCTGTCTTTCCATGTCTAGAAGCCGTCTAGAAGCCGAGATGCTCACCCCTACTTTTGAGACCTGGTGTGAAGACTGGGGATCCCCTCCTGGTGTGGAATGTGCCTTTCCCAGGGCTGAGCAGGTGGCCTCTCTCTGTTACAAGAGCAGGAGGTCCATGACTAGACAAGGCCATCTGTGCGTTGAAACAGATATGCAGAGGACAGTATTTCTTTCCAACCTGTGTGCGTTATAAAGAGGAATATTTTTTTCTTTTTTTTTGCTACCAGGATTGAACTCAGGGGCACTCAACCACTGAGCCGCATCCCCAGCCCTATTTTGTGTTTTATGTAGAGACAGGGTCTCACGAAGTTGCTTAGCGCCTCGCCGTTGCTGAGGCTGGCTTTGAACTTGTGATTCTCCTGTCTCAGCCTTCCTAAGTGCTGGGATTACAGGCTTGCACCACCGCACTCGGCTAAGAGGAGCTTTTCAAGTTCCCTCTAATCTGACCTTGACTCTTCCCCTCATCCCTCCTCTGCCTCGTCTTTAAAATTTTTCTTTTTTTCACTTCACATTACAGTGTGAACATTTCCCCCTTTGCTAGGCAGTCTCTCAACGCCCTTGAGGGAAGTTGCCCTGGTTGCATGTGACCCCAGTGGCTGGTCCATCCATGTCTTCAGTTATTCCCACCTAGATCCACCCCAGCCACCCTGGAGCCTCAGGAGCTTCATAGTTCCACCCAGAACTCTGCCTCCTTCTCAAAGACATTAGTAGAGCTTTCCAGATTACACGGTGCATTTGCATAGATTATTGCTTTTAATTATTTTTTTTCTATAAGACTGAGTCCTTAGAAAAAGCCCTATAAGACAGGCCAAAAAAGAACAAAGATAAAGAACATTTTTATTGGCTCTCCAGACAATTGCCAAATTGCCTTCAGTCCAACAGCTTGGCAAATGGTTTGTGTTCACTTGGACTCAGAGACCCCTTGCAGCCCATGACATCCCTGCATGCCTCCACCCCACTTCCTGAAGGTCTGCTTGAGCTTGGGGAAAAATATCAGGGGTGCCAGGGAGGAGATTTGTGTTGCTATGTAATGTGGTTGGGCCATAGGAATAGTTCTAGACCCCCAGGTGCCTGTAATGGGCCCAGCTTCCCCTGATGGCTTCAGCCTGGGGTCTACGTGCCATCTTCATGGGCTTTGAAAATCCAAGAGCCACACTGGCTGTAAATTTCTTCAAGAGAAGCTTTCCTTCCCTGTTTATAACAGGGCTCAGAGTCCAGGAGAGCTTCTGTCTTAAGGAAAGACTGTAAGGAATCATCAATAGTTAGATTCTCCTCTAATAATTTATCAGCAAACTTCCTCTTTGCAGAGCAACCCAGGGTTTCCAAGAGTCATCGGTTAGAAGAGACGAAAGGAGCAAAGGTCTTCAGGAGCCAGAAGGATACAGGAGTGAAGTGGGGCAGCAGGGAGTGGCGGGGACTGCAGAGCACTGTCCCTCAGGGAGCAGGCAGCACTGCTCAGTCCCAGACCGTCGTCCTGAGTGAACTAGGCTCAGTACTCTTCAAACTTATCTTCCAGAGATACCAGAAGGCCCACTTTTAGGTGAAATTTGCACATCTTTATAAATGAGAATGGATCGGGCAGTGGGCAAGCAGTTTGTGAGTTTAGGTCTAGTGGCACCCTCAATGTACCAAGGCCCAGAGAGTGGAGATGACCAGGAACAAGCAATTTCTGCCAATCATTTAGGGGCATTTCGGTAGAGAAAGCTATACGGCCGAAGTGCAGGATTTTTAAAGTCTCTGGGAAGCAGACTTGGGTGTAATAAGGACAAAGGACAGAAGTTAACATTTCCCCCACTTTCTACATTCCAAGAACTGTAAAGAGATGCCGTGTATCATCCTGACCGCTAGGTGTTTTTTCCATTTTACTAATGAAGAAACTGAGGTTCAAGGGTGATGAGTCAGAATAAAGGGTGGGCTGTTGTCCAGGAGCACCCAGTCTGACGCCCGTCTTCCTTCCATGGCTGTTAGCTGCCTTCTTGGGCACTGAGTGTCTTGTCTCTGGGCCTAGCCAAGCAGATGCTGTGTTGGTAGAAAGATCTGTCTGTTGGGTAGAAAACAGAACCAGATGCCCCTGGAGGTTCCTGCAGGACAGGGTTTCTTAACCTTGGCTCTGTTGACATGTTGGCCCAGGTAGATCTTGGCTGCAGGGACTTTTCCTGTGCATTGCTGGATCTTCAGTAGGATGTTGAGTTTGTCTTGCTTCTACCCCCGGGATCTTCAGCATCTCTAGATGCCATGGGTACATGCCCTCTCCTAGTTGTCAAAACCAAACGTGTTCAGGTATTGTTAAAAGTCCCCTGCAGGGAAAGTGTGCTCTCAGGAATGCTCAGTTAAGGTCTGGATTTCCATGAATCTGTAGTTGGTGGGTTTCTAATTGGTGCTGGTGGAAGGAAATGATGAAGACCAACACCTGCAGGACTTATAGGTCCTCCCAACCCCTGCCTCACAGAGGCCCTCACAAGCCCAGGGAGACAGGGTCTTGGAGTCCACTTGGTAATCCAGAAAGGCTGAGCGACTCACCTCAGTCTCACAGTCAAGGTACAGGGATGTAAATCTTTGTCACAGGATTGACAGCCCTAGGAGTGAGTGTCAAGGTACAGTGAGCCAGGAGGAATGGGTTCCCCAGGTAGTGATGGTCTACAGTAGCTTCCCATGTATTGCAAACCAGAAGAGTCTGAAGGTCCCCAACAGGTAGAAGTGAACCGTGTTTGAAGAGGTGGAAAAGCTAAGTACCCTGATTTGATCATTACGCACCAAACAGGTGTTAAATTGTCATACCATGCTCCAAAAACGTGTGCAAGTATTATGTGTTAAATAAAAGTTAAACGGGACTGGGGGCGTAGCTCAATGGGAGAGCTCTGTCTAGAATTGCGAGGCCCTGGGATCCATCCCCAGTCCCACCAAGAGAGGGAGGGAGAGGGGGAGGGGAGAAACACAGGGAAAAGTAATGAGAACGAAGCTGGTCTTTTGAATATGTTAACAAGAGGAGAGACACTGCACAGAAAGAGGACAGGTGAAAATCATCGACATATACAACAACAAGGGTCACAGAGGACAAGACAAGATGGTTATGAGGGTCTGCTACTAACAGATTTGAAAATTTAGATGAAATGAACATATATCTTGAAAAATGATAGAATGTCAGTATTTGGCACAAGGAAAAAAAACCAAGAAAGCTTGAACGGATTGAAAATTCTTGAAGAATTTAAAGTGTTAATCAAAGACTTCTTTCCCTAAAACCTCGAGGCCAAATGTTTTGTTTTTAAATTTATTTATTCTTTTTTAAAATATTTATTTATTCTACTCAGGTTTACATGACAGCAGAATGCATTTTGATTCACTGTACACAGATGGAGCACAACTTTTCACTTCTCTGGTTGTACGTGATGTAGACTCGCACCATATGTGCAGCCACATGCATACCTAGGGCATTGTTGTCCATCTCATTCCACCATCTTTCCTGCCCCCATGTCTCCTCCCCTCCCCACCCTCCCCTTTGACCAAAGTTTCTCCATTCTTCCCATGCCCCCTCCCCCATTATAGTTCAGCATCCACTTATCAGAGAGAACATTCGCCCTTGGGTTTTTTGGAATTGGCTAACTTCACTTAGCATGATATTCTCCAACTCCATCCATTTACCTGCAAATGCCATAATTTTATTCTCTTTTATTGATGAGTAATATTCCATGGTGTATATATACCACAGTTTCTTTATCCATTCATCTGTTGAAGGGCATCTAGGTTGGTTCCACAGTTTAGCTATTGTGAATTGAACTGCTATAAACATTGAAGTGGCTGCATCACTGTAGTATGCTGTTTTTAAGTCTTTAGGGTATAGACCAAGGAGTGGATAGCTGGGTCAAATGGTGGTTCCATTCCAAGTTTTCTAAGGAATCTGCTTTCCAGATTGGTTGTACCAATTTGTAGTCCCATCAGCAATGTATGAGCATCCCTTTTCCCCCACATCCTCACCAATACTTGTTGTTGTTTGTATTCTCGATAACTGCCATTCTGAATGGCATGAGATGAAATCTTAGAGTAGTTTTGATTTGCATTTCTCCAATTGCTAGAGATGTTGAACATTTTTTCATATATTTGTTGATTTATTGTATTTCTTCTTCTGAGAAGTGTCTGTTCAGCTCCTTAGCCTATTTTTTGATTGGGTTGTCTGTTTTTTTGGTGTTAAGTTTTTTGAGTTCTTTATATATCCTGGAAACCAGTGCTCTATCTGATGTGCATGTGGCAAAAATTTTCTCCCCAAATGTAGGGTCTCTATTTACCTTGCTGATTGTTTCTTTTGCTGAAAAGCAGCTTTTTATTTTGAATCCACCCCATTTATTGATTCTTGCTTTTATTTCTTGAGCTTTAGGAGTCTTGTTAAGGAAGTTGGGGCCTCATCTGATGTGATGAAGATTTGGGCCTACTTTTTCCTCTATTAGGTACAATGTCTCTGGTTTAATTCCTAGGTCCTTGATCCTAGGACTTTGATCCAAGACTTGATCCAAGACTTTGAGTCTTGTGCATGGTGAGCAATAGGAGTTTAGTTTCATTTTTCTGCATATGGATTTCCAGTTTTCCCAGCACTATTTGTTAAAGAGGCTATGTTTTCTCCAATGTATGTTTTTGGTGCCTTTGTCTAGTATGAGATAACTGTATCTATGTGGGTTTGTCTCTGTGTCTTCTATTCTGTACCATTGGTCTACATGTCTATTTTGCTGCCATTACCATGATGTTTTTATCACTATAGCTTTGTAGTATAGTTTAAGGTCTGGTATTGTGATGTCTCCTGCTTCACCCTTCTTGCTAAGGATTACTTTGGCTATTCTGGGTCTCTTATTTTTCCAAATGAGTTTCATGAGTACTTTTTCTATTTCTATAAAGAATGACATTGGGATTTTAATTGGAATTGCATTGAATCTGTACAGTGCTTTGGGTAGTATGGCCATTTGACAATATTGATTCTGCCTATCCAAGAGCATGGGAGATCTTTCCATCTTCTAAGATTTTCTTCAATTTCATTCTTTAGTGTCCTGTAGTTTTCTTTCTTTCTTTTTCTTTTTGGTACCAGGGATTGAACTCAGGGGCACTCAACCACTGAGCCACATCCTCCGCCCTATTTTGTGTTTTATGTAGAGACAGGGTCTCACTGAGTTGCTTAGTGCTTTGCCATTGCTGAGGCTGGCTTTGAACTTGAGATTCTCTTGTCTCAGCCTCCCAAAGTGCTGGGATTACAGGTGTGCACCACTGTGCCTGGCCTGTAGTTTTTATTGTAGAGATCTTTCACCTCTGTTCTTAAATTGATTCCCAGGTATCTTTTTTTGAAGCTATTTTGAATGGAGTAGCTTTCCTAATTTCTCTTTCAAAGTATTCATCACTGATGTATATAGAAATGCGTTGATTTGTGAGTATTGATTTTATATTCTGCTACTTTTCTGAATTCTTTTATTAATTCTAGAAGTTTACTGGTGGAATTTTTTGGATCATCTAAGTATAGAATCATGTCTCAGGCAAATAGTGATAGTTTGAGTTCTTCTTTTCCTATTCGTATCCCTTTAATTTCTTTGTCTGTCTAATTGCTCTGGCTAGAGTTTCAAGGACTATGTTGAATAGCAGTGGTGAAAGAGGGCATCCCTGTGTTGTTCCCACTTTTAGAGGGAATCCTTCCAAGTTTTGTCCATTTAGGATGATGTTGGCCTTTGGTTCAGCATAGCTAGCTTTTCCAATGTTGAGGTATATTCCTACTATTCCTAGTTTTTCTAGTGTTTTGAACATGAAGAGGTGCTGCATTTTGTCAAATGCTTTTCAGCATCTATTGAGATAATCATATGATTCTTGTCTTTAAGTCTATTGATGTGATGTACTACATTTATTGATTTCTGTATGTTGAACCAACCTTACATACCTGAAATAAAACCCACTTGATCATTGTGCACTACTTTTTAATATGTTTTTATATGAAATTTGCCAGAATTTTATAGAGAATGTTTGCGTCTATGTTCATCAGGGATATTGGTCTAACGTTTTCTTTCTTTGATGTGTCTTTGTCTGGTTTTGAAATCAGGGTGATACTTGCCTCATAGAATGAGTTTGGAAGGGTTCCCTCCTTTTCTATTTTATGGAATAATTTGAGGAGTATTGGTATTAATTCTTCTTTGAAGGTCTTGTAGACCTCAGCTGAGAATCTGTCTGGTCCTGGATTTTTCTTGGTTGGTAAGCTTTTGATGGCGTCTTCTATTTCCTGCTTGAAATTCATGTGTTTAAGTTGTGTATGTCCTCCTGATTCAGTTTGGGCAGATGCCTCTAGAAATTTGTTGGTGTTTTGGGGATTTTCTATTTTTACTGGAAAATAAATTTTCAAAATAGTTTCTAATTATCTTCTGTATTTTCATAGTGTCTGTCATGATATTTCCTTTTTCATCACCAATGTTAGTCCAGATGTTGTTTCTATGGGTGAATTTTACCAAACTTTAAAGAATGATTAATATTTATCTCTTAAAAGATAAATGAAAATACAAAAGAGTAGAAACTGCCCAACTCATTTTATGAAGCCCGGATAATATTGGTTTCAAAATTAGATGTTAAAAAAATACAAGGAAATAAATTAAAGATCATTTTACTTAATGTAGATGCAAATACCCCAAATAAATATTTAGCCAACTGAATCCAAAAGCTTTTAAAAGAAATGCCAGAGTTGGCCTTCTTTATCTGTGGTGCCACATCCATGGGCTCAAATAGCCACAGGTTGAACATATTCAGAAAATAATATCACATCTGAACTGGACACATACAGAACTTTTTCTTGTCAGTATTTCTGAAATAGGATAACAGCTACTTGCCTGGCACTTACATTGTGTTAGGTATTATACGTCATCAAGACATGTACATGGGAGGCTGTGCAGATGTTGTATGCAAATACTGTGCCACTTTATATAAGGGATTTGAATATCCGCAAATGTCTGGAAAGGATCTCCCATGGACGCTGATAAGTAGAGATGTCCAGAAATACAAAGGTGGCTTAATATGAAATAATGTATTTAAAAAAAAATCAAAATTGCCATGTGCGATGGCTCACGTCTGTAATTCCAGCGGCTTAGGAGGCTGAGGCAGGAGGATTGCAAGTTCAAAGCCAACCTCAGCAAAAGCAACTCAGTGAAACCTAAATAAAATACAAAATAGGGCTGGAGATGTGGCTCAGTGGTCAAGTTCCCCTGGGTAAAATCCTGATACAAAAAAAAAATTGACTTGAAAAATTTAAATAGATGCATAAATAATATCATGAAGCATAATACTTGCTTATAATAAAATCACTTTGCAATAAAATGGAAATTTCTAAAACTAGTGAAAGTTGTGTGCCTGAGGTTTGTAATAACTTTCATTTTATTTTATGTTTTTAGTACTGGGATTAAACCTAGAGATGCCTTATCACTGAGCCACATCTACAGTCCTGTTTATTTTGTATTTTGAGACAGGGCCTCACTAACTTGCTGAGGCTGGCCCGGAACTTATGATCCTGTTCCTCAGCCTCCTGAGTCTCTAGGATCACAGGTGTGCACCACAGTGCCTGGCTGTCACCTTTATGTTTAGCAGAGCACCTTTAGCTGTTTCCCTTATGATTGGGAAGGACACAGCAAGGTGTCCATCCCCTCTCCTCTCTACCATAGGAGATCTGGCCAAGGTGTGCAAAAACAAACAAGAAACTCAAAAGAAAAAGGGGAAAAAAATGAATAATATAGTTATGAGTTTTTCTTTTTCCCCCAGAAGAAATGGTCATCTTCAGGGAAAAACAATGGAATCAAACCAAACTAAAAAAGATCATGGAACTCAGAGAAAATCCTCAGCAAATCTGTAGTATTTCTCTGCATCCTTAATAGCCAACTAGAAAATGTAAGAACATATATCAAACAAATAATTATGCATAGCAATATGTAAAGAATCTAATAACACCATGATATAATTCACAACAGCAGTAAGAATCAAAAATTAACATAGGGATGCACAAAGCACCTCCAGAAAAAGTGCACCATTTGACATTAAAGGGCAAAATAAAAAAGATCTGAATAACAGAAAGATGTTCAAACTTGACCAGCATCCCTCACTGTTATAAAGATGTCAATTGACTCAAACTGTTGATTCAAGGTAGGCTCAACCAAAATTGCAGCTAGAATTTTTTTTGGTGGTGGTGGGGAATCTTTATAAACCTATTCTAAAATTTCTGTGCAAGAATAAAAGTTCATGACGAATTGAGTCAAAAAGAAAAGAGAATCCAGACTTTCCCTTCTCGAGGTATAGTAATGAAAATGGTCTGGAAGAAAAATGTTCAGCCAGAGCAGTGAACAGAATAGAGAGCTCAGGGAATAACCACAGTATGTACGTGGGAATCCCAGAGACCACAGAGGGGTCCCCACAGCTTCACGGGAAAAAGCGGACAATGTTATGCATGAGACGAAAAAACTCACCTACCAAATAGAAGCAGACACAACCCCAGAGTCCCTTCCTAATGCTGCTGCCACGGTGGGCTCCACATGTCTTCCTTTCTCTGTTTTTTTTTTTTTCTTTGCTGAGGATGGAACCCGTACATAGTTAAGCATAGCTCAGCATGTGCTTTACCACTGAGCTAGTCCCCTGCCAGCAAGATGCAAATATCAGAGGTAAGACTGTAATGTCAATAGAAGATAATATAGGAGGGCTTTATTTTGTGGGAAACTGCTACGTGTGTGTGTGTGTGTGTGTGTGTGTGTGTGTGAGCACAGCTATAATGCAATTTTTAAAAAGGTAGGGAAGGAGGGAAGGAGAACAAAAAGAGTGGGGAGGGAGGGAAGAGGAGGGAATGGAAGGGTAAATTTGGTTGCAATGTAATGAAATGTAAGGAAAGGACACTTTGAGAATACCCAAGGGATTCCCGAAAAATCAGCAAGAACAAGGAAGAGCCTGCGAAAGGAGATTGATGGAGGATGCTCACAGGCAGCTTACGGGGGGACCACAAGAACACCCACTCCAAGCCGGGCGCGGTGGTGCACACCTGTAATCCCAGCACTTAGGGAGGCTGAGACAGGAGAATCGCGAGTTCAAAGCCAGCCTCAGCAACAGCGAGGTGCTAAGCAACTCAGTGAGACCCTGTCTCTACATAAAACATGAAATTGGGCTGGGGATGTGACTCAGTGGTCGAGTGCCCCTGAGTTCAATCCTTAGTACCAAAAAAGAAAAAAAGAAAGGAACACCTGCTCCAACTGTGGTGCACAGAGACATGCAAATTAAAACAAGCAAATGTCACCTTACCCCCGCCAGATTGGCAGAGCAGCACAGGAAAGGGAGACCTCTGGAATGCAATGTGCCAGCAGGAAGGTGGGACCTGGGAAGCCAGTGCCAGCTGGAGGGAACACCAAGGCCAGCCCTAGCGTAATTATACTGTGCGCCCCCACACCCCGCCATGCTATTTCTCAGGGGAGTTGTAGGACATTTGTTGGGCATTTGGAGGCAATCCAGATGTTTGTCCTGGGGGAACAGGTGCATAAAAAGTGGTGGGCAGCGGGGTGGTGTTCAGGAGAGAGCACATACTGAAGCCCTGGGTTCCATCCCCAGTACCAAAGGAAAAAATAGAAAGGAAGCAACAGGTTAAATGAGTCCAGGGAGACACCAGTGGACTGGTGGCGAGAGCGAGCCCTCACGCGAGTTTCTGATTAGCTCAACCAATAATTTTCCCTAAGTTGTTGTTGTGATTATTATTCTTATTTTAAGGAAGCAAGCCCTCTGCCACTGTGTTGGGGAGCATGTCAGATCTCCAGCCTTTGTCCTGTGTGCAAGCGTGACTTTCTCCACCCCTGGCCTTGCAGGTCAATGCGCACAGCCACCTGCGCTGCACCGGGGGTGGGGTGTCTGGGAGCTTCAGGATCTGAGGAACACCAAAGCCTTGCCTTGCGCCCCTGATGACAGTTGCAAGCGGCAAATAGGGGAACTTGGGGTGAAAAATAGCCCTCCTGGGAATCTTCGGCCTGAGACCTTGGGAATGATGGCGTCCAATTATGGGAGCGATGGAGGGGGACACACTGCCCCGACATCTGCAGAGCCCGTTTGGAGGTTCTAGCAGGGGAGCGTGGTTACTCACATGACCTTGACTAAAGAACAGTCCTCCTCTATCAGGGAAGGTCATCCTCTTTGACCACGCAGGCAGGTTTGGGAGGGACGCACATGGAGCAGTGAGGGAGGAAGGGGACACCCGCCCAGCCAGCCACATCAGCTGCATCCACCCTGGGGATCCATGGGGTGACAGATGTCGCAGCTAGCTCATCCTCACATCTCGCACTGATATCTTTAATCTCCTCCTGCCTCAAGGCCTCTGGGCTCCATCTGCTGAACCTGGGAGGAGAATAACCATGGTAACACTGACCACTGCTGATCAGTGATCACCTACTTTGTGCCTGGGCCCTTCACAGAGGCTGTTGCTGATTCTTGTGACTCCCTACGTAGGAAACTAATTTGGATCCAATTCCACAGACACATGAAGAAAGCAGATTCCTTCCCTCCTCAATGGCCCTCCAGTCTCCCTTCCTCAGGCCTCTATTCCTTGTAGGGACAACAATGGCCTTTCCCACCCACAGAGAACCTGGCTACAAATACTTAAGCAGAGTGCTGTGTGACCTTGGGCAGGGGGCTCAGCCTCTCTGAGCCACTGACTTCTCACCTATCAAATGAGCAGAAGACATCTGCCTGACCACTTCACCAGGCTGTCATGAGGATCACTTGGGCTGTGAACATTGTTCTTTGAAAGAAGCTGTTATCACTTGGGGGCTTTCTGGTATCCCATGGCGGGCGGGGCACTTCCCTAATCTCATTAATTTTGAGTTCCTCTCACTCCCTTTTGATGCCCCCTCCCTCATCCCTGACGTAGAACTATTTCATTATCACGTATGCTTTACGTATCTGAGTCACCATGATAACAGCTACCATCCACCCAGTACAAAAGATATATGCACATACCATTGGGTGCCTTTGGTGCATTATCTGAATATTCTGTGTGTGTGATCACACACAAGAAAGTAAGCGCAGCCCTGACGTGAGGGTGTCAGAGAGAACATGGCATCACCACAGGGACAGAGCCGCACAGCAGCTGCCCAGGGTTCCTGTGGTCCTCCACCCCGATCTGGTCTCTTCCATCTGTCAGGGCTGCCCTCTCCTCCTGGAGTCTCTGGTGGCTGCTTCGGGGCCACGGTGTGTGGCTTTGGGTTCAGAAGAAATCTGAGTTTGAGTCCCGGCCATTGGCCAGCTTGCAGCCCTGGGTGAGTCACATGCTGTGCCAAGACTCAGCATCCTTACTGTCAGATGAGGACATCGCTGTCCCCATCCTGGGGCTCAGGTGAGAATGGTATGAGATGGGGTTTGCAAAGTGCCTGGTATTCAGTAGGCGCTCCATTGTGCCCACTGCCTCCTGGAGATGTGAGACCTGTGTCTTCCAGTCTGGGTGCTCTCTGATCTTTCAGAGAGAGCGGGAAGAGATACCTGAGAATAATAAAAAAAAAAAAAATTAGATCTTTTGATAGTGAATGTAATGTTGTCAACTTAGTGGGGTCACTGTACCCAGATACTTAATCAAACATTATTCTGGATGTTTCTGCTAAGGTATTTTTGGGGAGGGATGAGATTAATATTTAACTTAATTTAATTTGCAGTGGGTGGGTACCAGGAGTTGAACTCAGGGGCACTCTACCACTGAGCCACATCTGCATTTTGTAATTTATTTAGAGATAGGGTCTCATTGAGTTGCTCAGCGCCTGGCTTTTGCTGAGGCTGGCTTTGAACTCTTGATCCTCCCACCTCAATTTCCCAAACCGCTGGGATTACAGGTATGCATCATGATGGATGCCTGGCGAGATTAACATTTAAATCAGCGGAATTTGAGTAAAGCAGATTGCCCTCCATGACGTGGCGGGCTTAGTCCAATTAGCTGAAGGCCTGATCGAACAAAAGACTGACCTCACTGCTTGGTGACAGTGAAGTCCAACATCAGTTCTTCCCTGGGTCTCCAGCCTGTTGCCTCCCTGTCAGATTTTGAACTCACCAAACTTGCATAGTCACTAATGATTCTGTGTGTATACTAATATGTATACACAATATACATATAAACGCGCACACACACTTTTATTTTTGAGACAGTGTCCTGCTAACTTGCCCAAGCTGGCCTTGAACTTGCCAGCCTCCTGCTTCAGCCTCCGGAGTCACCAGGAACACAGGTGAGCACCACTGCCCAGCTTGGTTGTTTGAGTGTACTCCTACTTACACACATTACAAACAAAACAAAGTTCACTGTCAAACAGCCTGCAGGTTCCGCTGGCAGCAGCCCTTGGGCCTCGGTGTGCCGCATCTCTCCCTGAGGCCACCGTGGGTGATGGACCTGTCCCCATCTAGGTCGGTATCAGCCCACTTTATGGTGCCCGCACAGCGATGCCAGTGATGGGCTACACAAGTGTCCGAGAGCATGCCGTCCTTCAGCGACACCGGACGCCGGTGTCTGGAGTCGTGCTGGTTCTGCCCCGGGAGACCCGCAGTGGCCAGAGCTGCGGACGCCACGCCTCCCGGGAGCCGCTCCCGCCTCGGACGTGGGCGGGGGCGGCGGAGCGGGCGCCTGCGCTGCGCGGCCAGGAAGCCCCGCCTCATGCTAATGAGCAGGCGCCGCAGGGCCGGCGGCATCACGGGACTTCCCGCGCGCGTCTGAATGATGAAGTGTGGCCGCCGCCTGCGCTGCTGAGGGTGCACGGAGGGCGCGCTGCGTGCTCTATCCACCATTTGGAGAAAAGGGGAAAAAATCGCTTCGGTTTTTTTTATGCACGCTCTCATGAAAGTGTGTGCTGTGTGCGGTGACTCCTTCCCTGCCTGGCACTGCACCCGCCAGTGGTGCCCTTTTCCCTGGCGGCTGGAGTTAGGTTGCCAGGTTTCTAGTCTTTCACATTCAGCTTTTGTGTTTCTTTTCGCAGCAAGTTTTTTCGTTTACGATTCTGGTCGAGGGGACTGTTTGTGGATTTGTCCCGGATAATGCGTGTGACTGCAATCTCCTGAGGTTTTTTTTTTTTTAAATTTGTTATTATTATTAGTGTTATTGTTTTAATGCTCACGAAAGGGGAAAAAGTGTGCAAGGGCCATGAAGTTCAAATTGCTGCCCTGATTCCACCCACTAGATACCACTAGCATTGTTCTCCCCTATTGTGACAATCAAAACCATCTCCAGAGACTGGTAGGTGACCCCTGGAAAGCAGTGTGAGGTCTGCCTGTTGAGAATCTCTGCTTTCTGGTAATGAGAAAAATGGTCAGGCTTTGCCCTCCTGGGCAACCCTGGGTGCCTTCAGGTTGTTTTGCGAATGGATAAAGGGACCAGGGGGGTCAAGTGATGGGCCTGGAATGTGCTCACACATTAGGCACTTGGTCACCAGAGGCAGCGGGGAGTTGGGCAGGATTGTCAGAACTGGGCACTTCTGCAGTGGGTCCTGGCAGGTGGGTAGAAGTCTTACAGATTAAGAAGCAGAGAAGGTCTGGAGAGGGGTGATGGGTACCCAGGCTCTGACTGTGACTGCTGCAAAGTTCGGAGGGCGGTACAGAGGCCCCCTTTGTAGTAGGTAAACTAGGTGGGTATTTAGTTCCCAGAAATCATGGAAATATTGGTTTCTTCTCGAATCTTCTGAAAGATTCATTTCTTCTGTCGGCACCAACAATAACATACGACGTGGAATGCCACCGACTCTTGCACCACATCCAGCCCCGTGAAGTCCAATTAGAAATGAGCGTTGATTTCAGATTTATCAGATTCGAGTTTTGACTTTTGTCCAGGGGAGAACAGGGATACAGTGTTGTTACAGGCTTATATTTCACCTTCTCAAGGAAGGAAAGGAAAGACACACGTCGTTTTGACGGGATCCAGAGCTGGCTCTGAGAAAGGCACCCTATTTTATAACAGAGCTGCTGTCTAGCAAGGCCCTGCTGTGCCGAGCTGTCTCCAGGCGTCATGCCCCAGACGGGAAATAGGATGCAGCCTCGGCCACTGTTGGTTCCCAGGCAGAGGGCTTGGGCCCACTGCAGAGCTAAGGGGTCTTCCGGCAGGTTGCGTGCCCTCTTAAACTGGTCTTTGGGGCCGGGGGCACAGAGTTTATGAACCTTTAAAGTAGTCACAGTTTGCACTTTGCCAATGTGAATAGTAACAGCCCTTTCCAGGTCTGGAGGCATTGAAACGGGCAGTTGGGTGACCAGGAGTCCCCTTCCTTCTAGAGACTGGTAGCCCCCTGCCCGCAGGACCTGTTGAGAACACAGCAGCTGCCTCTGCACAGGCCCTTCCCTGTGTGAGCAGTGCCGGGTGGCAGAGGCACACAGATCTGAGGGTTCCTGCTCTGTCCCCCCGTTTCTGAGGAATCTGGTCCAATGTGCTTAGTTTGTTTGAGTTCCTCCTCGTCACGGATGGGTGGACGCAGAGAGAGGCGGGGCTGTGCAGGTTTAAGTCCTGTTTCTGCCACTTGGGTCAGTGGCCTTGGGAAGATGACCCGACCCTGGGGCCATGGGGGAACCAGGCACGGTTCTGTTGATGTTCATTCTGTACCATGTCATCTTGCCACCACCTTGGAGGGGTACGGGGTGTGTAGAGTGAAGGAATAGCAGCTGCCATTAGGGTATCGTGGTGATGGTCACCGAGAGCATTAAAGATGGCAGGCAGAGGGGCTAGGCCCTCACCTGGACCTGGGCAGCAAGGGGGCCCAGAGTCATTCTGCAGTGACAAGATCCAGCCTCAAGGAAGGAGAGTGAGCCCAAGCCAGCTCTGTGACCTGCCCAAGGTCACACAGTGGTTGGTGGAAGAATTAGTAGACACAGGTCACCTGCCCATGTCCCAAGAGTTCTTGTATATCAGTGGAATTTTCCATTGGTCCATGGCATTGCCCCCACCTTCTATTTTAATAAAGCAGCCAGGACGTGGTTTTTGCATTCCCTCCTGGACTGGGACCCAGGTCTGTCACTCAGGACTCTGCTGCACCCCTGCCCCAGCTCTGGGTATACCAGCAGCCCCATCTGGGACTGGCCGCAGCAGAGGAAGCCAAGCCCAGTCTGGAGCCCCGCCGGGAGCCCAGCCACCCCCCCGCACCATCTGAAAAATGAAAATAATTTAATACTCGCCGGCACAACCCTCATTATCTCTCCAAGCAACAAGATCTGTCTACAAACCTGAGAAGTTCAGATTACCAAGTTTCCAGGCCTTTTTACCCACCCCATCCAAAAACAATCCTGGTTTTATAACTCAATAAAAGGGACTCAAGAGCTTTAATAACAGCGCAAAGGAGGTGGGGAGCCAGCAGGCTGGGGAGTGGGGGGCAGATCAGGGGAAATTGATGATCGGTCTGCCCAGCTGGGCGGAGACGACAGCCAGGAGGAGTATGGAGGGGGCTCTTCAGGCCCAGCATCCTCGTCTAGGGAGAAAACCTGCCAGAAACGTCTACTTCCACGTCCTGGGTGGGCTTTGCCCTCAGGACAGGCCCGAGGGCCAGCCGGGCAGATAACCCTCCTTTCTGTCCTAGAGATGGGGAAACCGAGTTCAGGAGGGGAGGGCGCAGCTGCTGGGCAGGGCCGCTGCGCACAGTTGTGCAGGTTTCTAACTCAAGGCCCAGGTAGGGAGCAGAGCAGATGTTGACTTCACGCCTGGTGCGCGGCGGCCTCCGCCTGCAGGGGGCGCCCCATCACCACTGCGCCGGTGCCGGAGTGCGCCGCGCACCCCGCCTCTGGCTCTTGGGCCGCGAGATTTTCTGCAGGATTTATAGGGGTTCCTCGGGTCTGGAAGCAAGGATCCCCCCAGAGTACCTTTTGTCTTAAGTTTTTCCCTGCGTGCTCTTGTCCTGGGTGGGCGGTGGCGATAGTAGAATCTGTGATCTCCGAATTTCCTCAGGCAGTGGGGGAACCCGTTCTCTCGCGCAGGGTTATATAAGGTCTAAACAGGTTAGGCAAGGAGGTGAGGGAGAAGTCCTCTCCCACACTGGCAGCGGGCCTGGAAATGGTTCTGCCTTACGGACCTGATGACTTGAATTGGCGACATTCCCTCGGACCCAGCAGTTCTACTCGGTGGAATTGATCCTGGGGAGTAATCTGAGAAAAAGGCGAAGAGGTATAACGTGGAGGTTCAGGACCACCCCGGGTGCGGGCGTGGAAAATGGCCAGCGCCACTCTGTTGATGGAGGGAAGGGGCCCCTCCTGCCACCCCGGAAAATACGCTGCACCGATGCAGAGACGCAGGTGGGTAGATCTACCTTCAGTGACTTGGAGTGAAACCTAAGTTAACAATCAATCAATCAATCGCACTGGTGCAACAGACATGGTGGAGGGTATTATTCAATTTTTATAAAAATCTTTATAGCACACATTTATTTATATATTTTCTTGATGTGCCTAGATAAATCTGTAAGTACTTGTCACACTGTTAACAGTGTTTTATCCCTTTGGAATAAGCATGTGGTGACCGTGTGCAATCGGATGAATTCATTTTATAGTGTATGCATTTTAAGAAACTAACTGGCATTAACTGTCTAATCAGGACAAAAGGCTTTCCGGGTTGGAAAAACAAACAGCAGAGATCACAGGAAAAGTCGTGTGACCCACACAGTGACCTGCACATAGTAGGTGCTTGGTAAATGAGGCTCTACACAAGGCGGTCGACGCCATCACTATCAGCTCCCAACTTCTAAATTTATGGAGCATTTATCTCTTCCTGAAACCCCATGGGTTCAGCGCAGCTCGATTTGGCTAAATTAAAATGGAAATACAGAGGCAAAGGAACTCCTATCAACAGATGGGAGGGAAAAAAAGGAAAAGAAAAAGCCTGACTCTACACACATATAAAACCCATATTACAGCAAGCTGGGCTGAGATCGTAAATTGGAAACACGTGGCGCTGCCTTGTATGGGCCTGAAGAGCTCAGTTCTAATACAGACTTGGAAGCTGAGCCATCTTCATAAAGCACGGAGGACGTGAAGGTGAGCAGGGCGTGAGGGAGCCCGGGCAGAGGGCAGGCTACTGCCAGCCGCTCTGGGGCACGTTGGGGGCCTCTTACTTCAAGGCAGAGGCACTAAAAAGGAACTTACCCGGCACCGACCCCTTCCCAAGTCACACAAGGGAAATGTCAAACAGATGTCCTCAAAGAGTGGAAAAATGAAATGAAAGGCACATTTAGGATTTATAGAGCTGAAAACCAAAAACCAGTGGAAATTAGTACTCTGATGAGCACAAGCTTGCTGTTAATGCGAATTTTTTTTTTTTTTTTTTTTTTTTTTTTTTTTTTTTTT
>CM053401.1:8986205-9018060 GCA_028644305.1 Xerus rutilus
CATCTCATGCCAGTCAGAATGGCAATTATCAAGAATACAAACAACAATAAGTGTTGGCGAAGTTGTGGGGAAAAAGGCACGCTCATACATTGCTGGTGGGACTGAAAATTGGTGCAACCAATCTGGAAAGCAGTATGGAGATTCCTTAGAAAACTTGGAATGGAACCACCATTTGAGCCAGCTATCCACTCCTTGGTCTATACCCTAAAGACTTAAAAACAGCATACTACAGTAATGCAGCCACTTCAATGTTTATAGCAGCTCAATTCTAAACTGTAGAACCAACCTAAATGCCCTTTGATAGATGAATGGATAAAGAAGCTGTGGTATATATACACAATGGAATATTTCTCAACAATAAAAGAATAAAATTGTGGCATTTGCAGGTAAATGGATGGAGTTGGAGAATATCATGCTAAGTGAAGTAAGCCAATACCAAAAAAACCAAAGGCCAAATGTTCTGATAAGTGGATGCTGAACTATAATGGGGGAGGGGGCATGGGAAGAATGGAGGAATTTGGTCAAAAGGGAGGTGGGAGGGTCATGGGGGCAGGAAAGATGGTGGAATGAGATGGACATCATTGTCCTAGGTACATGTATGACTGCACATGTGGTGCAACTCAACATTGTGCACAACCAGAGAAATGAAAAGCTGTGCTCCGTCTGTGTACAGTGAATCAAAATGCATCCTGCTGTCATGTGTACCTAAGTAGAATAAATAAATTTAAAGAATGATATAACAAAAAATTAAATAAATAAATAGCAGAGAGAGGGGCTGGGAGTGGGGTGGGTAGGCGGGTCTTGGGCTGCCTCCCTAGCACTTTGCACACGGGTGTTCAGAGCAGACAGGGCAGCTCTTGCCACCACGGGTCAATGGCCATGGAGGGTCTGGAGGAGGGTGGGGAGCCCGGCTAGAAGGGAGAGGGGGAAAGAAGAGCCCTGGGGGGCTCCACACCCCCCTCAGTGTCTGCTCACCTGGCTGGGAGAGCACAGGGGCTTGGGCCTCACCCCGACTATGGCTCCAGACCCTACCCTTTAGTGAGGCCTGGGTGGGGGTGCACCTGGGGCTGGTTAGGGTCGCCCTGGAGTGAGTGTGGGGGTGGGTGTGTCTAGAGTGGAGCCTGGGGAAGGAGGTCCCCATGGCCTCTGCATGGCCTCCTTAGAGAGGTCCGCGTCTGTATGAGCCGTGCTTCTCCTGTGTACACGCATGTGCACAGGAGCACGGGGGCGTCGGCCACTTTGTCCTGCAGACCCCCCAGCTTCTGCCCCACGTGTAACACGGAAGAGTCCTCGGGTTCAAATGTAGAATGTGGATGAGCCTCATGCCTCCTGGGAATTTGGGCCCAGGAATTTGGGCAGAGACAGAAGGAAACGTGGGCAAAGGTGTCTGAGCTGGGGCTGCTCAGGATGGAGCCAAGGGGTAAAGGCAGGAAAAGAAACCGGAGCCCCTCTGAGGTTGGAGGGGCACAGAAGGACCGGGCAACAGGAGGCTCTCTGGCTGTGCCCTGGGTTAGGCCTGCCACTTCCTTGCTGGGTCATCTGGGGCAACTGAGCTTCTCTGAGCCTTAGTTTTATAATTTGTAAAATGGGGAGAATAATACCACCTCATACCTACCTATCTCAATAAATTTTGACTCGTTTTCTCCCCACATGGAATATTCCCTCCCGAAGGGCAGGATTATACCTCGCTGGCTTTTCTCTTGTTTCCCTTAATACCCCCATCCAGGTTCAGTTTCAGGTGACATTTATTAAATTCAGTTCAATTCCATTCACTGATCCTGGGCCCTGGGCCCTGGTCCTGGGATGTAGAGGAGAGGACCAGATTGTGTCCCAGGAGGAAGAGGCAGGTGAGGGAGACCAGCCTTGGCGGCGGGTGGCCTTTGCAATACCCTATAATACAAGAGGGGTGCAGCTGCTGTAAGCTCCCAGGGCGGGGTAGGGGAGGACTTCCTGGAGGAGGGCCCCATGCAGGATGATAGGAGCTGGGCAGCTGATGGTGGTGAGCACAGGCCAGCTGTGCTAAGCACTTGACAGGGGTCACCTCCTATAACCTGCACAACAGTGCTGAGGTTGGCACTGTTGTATCCTCATTTGTGGATGAGGGAATGAAAGCAGAGAGAGGTTAGGTAACCTGCCTAGAGTCACAGAGCTAATTAAGATAACCACAGATGTCATATATTGCTCTCTTTTTAAAAAAAATTTTTGGTGATGCTGGGGACGCACCCCAGGCCTCCGTCGGGCTTGGCAAGTGCCCCACCACGGAGTGCACCCCAGCCTCTATGGAATTCTCTTTATGCACCTGTGCTAGGTTACCTATTTTCCACACCTTACATCCTGCAGGATTTTTCAGCAATTTTTCAGCAATTCAGCATTTTTCAGGTTCTTGTTTATAGTTTTGTTTTGTAAATTTGGAAAGTGAGACCCAAAGGCCAGTGCCAGGTGCTGACCCCAGCCCAGCGTCCCTCCTCTACAGTGCTGGGCCCTGGCCTGGCCGCCCCTGAGCCTGCACTCACTGTCACATGGCAGGTGCTCCCTGGTTCCGGAGCAGCTTGTGAAGCACCTGCCTTTGGGAGCCCGAGGCGGCTCCTGTCCCTCCCCAGCCCCCACCGGCTCCACGGGTCTCCCAGGCACTCTGCTAATGAGGGGGAGGCCGCTGTTCTCTGCTGTCTGCTGGCGCCTTCCTCTGAGCATGGCCAGGTTGCACAGGTGTTTCTAGGCATCTGGAGAAATGGGGCGAGGGGTGTGCTGGGGAAGGAAGCCAGAAGCCCTCGGCCTTTGGGGCTCAATTAGCAAAAATTCACGCTTTGCTGCAGAACTAGCAGAAAGAGTGGCATTGGAACGAGAGGAGGACCAAGTTGTAAAGGGCTGGAACACTTTGGTGGGAAAAGTGAGCCTTCCCCTGCCTGGAGGTGACCCAGCCAGAGCCCGGGAAGCCTGGGCTGCTGTGAGGGGGAGGCTGCGGGAGGAACCAGAGAGGCTTCCAAGATGGAGGAGCCAGGATCAGCCCAGGACCTTTGGCCACCTTTCCTAACCTCTCTGAGCCTCAGCATCCTCATGTGCAGAAGGGAGGTGCTATCTCAAAGCACCTGGAGGATTAAATTAAATGTTGCATGGCAGAGTTCTTTTTGTGTTGCTATAACAGAGTGCCCGAGACTGGATCATTTATCAAGAACAGAGGTTTATTTCTTACAGTTTTGGAGGCTGGGAAGCCAAGGCCGAGTGGCCTGGAACTGGCAAGAGCCTTCTTGCTGTGTCATCCCATGGCAGATGACCAAAGAGCTGGGGGACACACGCAGAAGAGAGGAAAGGGGACCAGAGTTCTCTTTTTATCACGATCTCCCTCCCAAGGGGACGAACCCACTCCCTGTGACGGCAACACTCCACTCACGCGGGCGGAGCCCCACGGCCCACTCACCTCTTGAAGGTTCCGCTCTCCGTGCCCAGGTTGCGCTGGGGCTTAAGTGTCCAACACATGAACTCTGGGGACATGCTGGGGCCATAACACTGGACAGGAAACACACAGATGGCCAGCTTTGGGCCTGTTCTCTGGCCCCTTCCATCCCCATCCCTGTCCCTGCTGGTTTGGAACCATCACTCTGTAGACCTCATTTCCCATTTGCTCTGAGGCTTCAGCCTGTGGGAGGCTCCATGGGAGCCCCAGGGTGGGGACCACAGTGAGGATTTCTTCCCCCTCTCCTGGCTTCCTGCAGGCATCCAGGATGCCCAAGTCCCTCTAGGGCTCAGATGCCACCAGGTGTCCCCTCCACAGGCCCCACTCCCACTGACTCTGGTGATAGTTTCTTCCACGTCCCCCTGTTGTCCTGAGGTGGTGCTGGCATCTCTTTTCTAGACTTGGTGTCTCAGCTCCCCCTGTCTTGTCCAGGTTCTGTCCCTAGCCCTCGGTGACCGCCTCCCCAGATTCCAGCTGTGGAGTGCACGGTCTCTCTCCTGCCTGGCCTATCCAGAGATTGTGCTCAGTAATGTTAGTTTCTAGTTTCAGCTCTGCCACCAGCCACCCACGAGTGTGACCTGAGAGAATCCCAGAGTCAGTCAGAGATGGGGATGGTTCCCCTCCCTGTGCAGGATGCAGAGGGAGGGTCCCGGCCAGCCTCTGCTCCTGTCCTTGCTCACCAGCATCTGATGGTGACTTTGGGCTGGGAACTGAGGATGCATGCAACTCAGCCCTCTCTTTGGGGTGGAAGGGAGCCTGCAGCTGCATGGTCGTTTGAATATGACTCTGCAGAGCCCTTGGGTACTTGCCTTGGCCTTAGACCTAAGCCTGGCCCTCTGATCCTATCAGCTGTCCCGTTAAAGCTGAACATGTGACCTCTGCCTGCTTCTTGCTGCTTCCAAACTCAGGGGTAGTCCCCACCATGTCCGTCCTGAGACTCGTCTCCTCCTGTACAGATGACAGAGGTGCGACCAAATGCTGGAAAGTTCAGCAAGTCTCTGAATATTGGAACCCGAGGGTCAGGCTCCCGAGGTGTGGAAGGGTGGGCAGATTGTCCCATCTTCCTGGCCGGCTCCCCACAGCTGCTGGTCAGTTCTGTTCTTCGGATGCACCGGCTCCACACCCCTGCCCCAAGCTCGGCGCTCCCTCACCTGGAGGGGCTTGTAAATGCAAGCCGAGGCTCTGGGGCCTGCGGATGGTTGGTGGTGGTTGGTCATAAGGGAGACGGGAGTGCTAGGGCTTGCAGGTGACATCTTCAGTTCCCACAGGGAGGGGGAGGAGGAGGAGAGGGATGGGCACCTGTCTGTCTCGGCCAGCCCAGTGGGGCTGCAGAAGTGCACTGGGCACCCGTGGCCAGCCAGGACAGCAGGAACGCCCGGCTCCAGCCATGAGTAAGCAGGTCCCAAAGGCTCCATCAGCAGGAGGTCATGGGCCAAGCTCTCCTTGCAGCCAGACAGCAGGTTCTGCCTTGAAGTGAGATCCGGGTGGCACATCCCTGTGACTGCCCTCCACAGTTCAGAGGTCACCTGTGCATAAGCCATCATCACAGCCTCAGGGAACCAAAGCTTCATTCATTCAGTAAGTGTCCACGGAGAGCCCGCAGCCCAGGCGCTGTTCTAGGCTCTGAGCAAATAGCTGTGAACAGAACAAAGTCTGCCTAGATCTTCTGGGATGAGGGTGGGGAACTTTAAAGGTCCAGACAGTAAATATTTTAGGTCTCTGACACAAGTATGGCACTCTGCTCTTTAAGTAATGCTAAAGCTATCTGGGACCAGTGCTTCATTGCAAAAACTAGTGGTGTCCTGATTTGGCTGTAGTTCTCTGATCCCCTCATCCTCCTCTTTACAGAGGCAGAGATTGAGGGCCCAGAGAGGGAAGGGATTAGGCCAACATCACACAGCAGCCAAGTTAGTTGCCAGATTCCCACCCCGGTGCAGTCTCTGGTATTCCTGGTTTTGTCCAGTGTGCTTGCAGAGCAGGTGGAACAAAAATGGGGGACACGCCTTCAGGAGTGAGGGGGCTGCAGGGAGGGAGGAATAGAGGAGTCTGTCAACAGGCGCTGCACGGTGCCAGGCCTAGTCCACAGCTGTCTCCCCTGCCAGGCGAGGGTCCTCACCCACTGACACAGGAGGATGCTCTGGAGTGGGAGTCACATGGGCTGTGGTGTGGAGCCCCGGGTGCTCTGTCCACCCCAGGGCTGGCTCTCCTCCTCCGGCTTCCGTGGCCCGGCACACTGGCAAACGTCCAGGCAGGCCCCCTCGCTGCTTTTCTGAGCCGAATCACTCTTGCCCGGTTTCCTCATCTGTAAAGGGTGGGCCAGCAGGACCTCTCCTGGAGGGACGTCACCAGCTTTAAATGAGCTAATACTTGGGAAGAGTGAGGGCCCCTCCTGGTCCAGCCTCGTGGTCACAAGACACTCAATCCCCATTTCTGTCATGCTCATGGTGGGGATTCAGGGGACTGAACTGGATTCAGTGCTGTTATCAGGCCCAGCATTGTGGGGCACACAGTGGGACCACAGTGTGACAGCTGCAGGTGACACCACAGACCTTGTGTCCCCTCCTCATCAGAGTCAAGTGCAGTCTATGCCTGCAGGAATCACCCTTGGGTGTGGACAGAGTTGCAAAGCCCTGAACTATGATTTAACAATTACAAATTAAATTTAAATGAACTAAAAGTGACTTTTAAATGCACAGTTGCTAATATTGTTTTTCTTAACTTGATTGTCTTTTTACTTTAATACATTTTCCCCCATTTTTTTGGTACTGGGATTTAATTCGGGGGCGCTTAACCACTGAGCCACATCCCCAGCTCTTTTTATTTTGAGAGAAGTTCTCACTAAGTTACACAGGACCTCACTAAGTTGCTGAGGCCAGTCTCAAATGTGCGATCCTCCTTTCTCAGCCTCCCAAGCTGCTGGGGTTACAGGTGTATATCACTGCACCTGGTTTACATTTCCTTAAATAAACCACATATATGGACAGAAGACCATACTCCTTGCTATAAACAAAAGGAAAATGGAAACCAAGACACGTTAGTCTGACTGTATACTCTGGTCTTCCCTCGGCTGGAGGATGTGAGCCTGCAGTGCTTTCTCTCCGCTGGAGAGCAGGAATGACTAGGTGCTGGAGAAGTGTTAAGTACACCAGCACCACCCCGGGCCTTCCTTCCCCTCAAGAGCTCGGCAAGACTGAAGAGGAGCTGTAGAGACCATCATCTCCCCTCTGAGTGATCTCTCTTCTCTGCATGGCCCAGGGCCTGCTGGCTGGCACCTTCCTTCCTTTAGAGCAGGAGATGGAGACACAGGTGTGCAGCCGGTGCTGCAGCAGGCAGTTCCCTTGCAAAGGCCAAGTCCACAGAGACTGTGGCAATCGCCTGGGTCACACTTGGGCTCTAACTCCAGGGTGGTGGCAGCCCACAGCTCTGGCCCTGGGCAGCCACAGACTCTTACATCCTTAGTCTTCCCACCCAGATTCCCCTGAGCCCTGCTCTGGGCTAGCCTTCCAGGGGAACTTCTGTAGCCTGGTGGCAGGCAGCACGGGTTTGCACAAGGAGACCCAGGTTTGATCCCCGCTCTGTTTCTCAGTTAAAATGTCTACTTTTGGGCTGGGTGTGGTGGCACACGCCTATACTCCCTGCAACTGGGGAGGCTGAGGCAGGAGGAACCCAAGTTAAAGGCTAGCCTCAGCAATTCAGTGAGGCCCTAAGCAACTTGGAGATTCTGTGTCAAAATAAAAAATAAAAAGGGGGGCTGGCATTGTGGCTCAGTGGTAGAGCGCTTGCCCAGCACGTGTGAGGCACTGGGTTCAATTCTCAGCACCACATATAAATAAATGAATAAAATAAAGGTCTATCAACATCTAAAAAAGTAGTTTTTTAAAAAAGGGCTGGGGACGTGGCTCAGTGTTTATAGGCCCCTGCATTAAACCCTCAGTACTAAAAAAAAAAAGAGAGAAGAAAAAAGGTCCACTCTGAGGAGTGTAGCTCAGTGGCAGAGTTCCATTCTCAGTTACACACGCACCCAGTGTTCAGTGGGAGGTGACAGTTCCTGCTGCGGAGCATTTGTGCAAGGCCTGAGAGGAATAAACTATTCTGGCCACCCAGCATCCCTCAGGCTACTAAAAAACGCGTGTTGGCTGCAAGCGGGACTGCAGGAGCCCCGCTGGCCCTCAGTGACCCTACGGAGGGTGGCACGTGGAGATCCCATTATCCGGATGAGAAAGCTGAGACCAGACTTTGGGTGCTCCATCCAGAGTCATGCCAAAGGCAGGTCCTGGAGTCCAACTTGCCCAGGTCCTAGACTTCACTGCCTCCCTGGTGCCCCCCTGCTCCCGGGCTGCCAAGCGCTGCGTTTGGGTCTGCTTTTTATAGCCCAGGTTTCATATTTTCCTCTGGCAGGCTGGGGGAGAGGCCCACTCTTTCCACTGCTTTGGGACCATAATTGCCCTATTAACTGGACAAGACTGTGGGCTTTTACAGGGTCACATAAAGAGCACGGGCCAACCTGTGCAAAGGACGTGGGCAAACAAAATGCCCTTTTGACTTAGAGCCCAGTCCAGCCTCAGCTCAGGCACCTGGGTGCAGAGTAAATGCTGATCCTGAGCCTCTGAGGTTGGAACCAGGGCCTGGCAGGGAGCCTGGGATCAGATGAGGCTCCTGGCTGTGGGCAAGAAGAGTGCTTGGACACCTGATCTCAGAGAGGGCAAGATCCGGGCTGCTTGTGAGCCAGCACCTGGAGCAGCACCCTGGGAACAGGCCAAGTGTGCGGCAGGAGGAGCCCTGGACTCAGGGTAAGCTCTCTGCGCAGATCACTGTTTCTCTCTGCAGCCAGTGAAGTGTGATCTGTCCTCTGTGCAGAGAGGGATTCAAAGGTTCAGCCTGGATGGTTTGCGGCCCCAGGTGTCAGAAGGAGAAGCGACTGGGAAGGTCTGGGGAGTCCAGTGCCTTGTCCTGGGGAGAGCCCAGAGCAGGGAGGAGGCAGCCCTTCTGATCGTCCCTGGGGGGTTGTAGGAAACGTGGGTTCTGCTGCACGACTTGGGGAGGGGATGATGACCTTGATTACATCATCTACACCTGGCCAAGGTGTGGCAGGGAGACCCAGGTTCTTCCCCACACTCCAAATTGCTTTCTTTGCTGTTGAACCAGCCTTGTTTGGGCATCTCATTTAGGTGCTAAATGGACATGGCTGGGGCCTCTGCAGCAACAGGAAGCGGGGAAGGGAAGAAAGTTTATTCTGGAGTTGTATGAGGGGGTGGGGTCTTTGGATCCTATCACCATCCAGCTATTATCTATTCAGCTAGCTCGCCAGTCATATATCCATCCATCCATCCATCTACCCATCCAACCGTCCATCCATCCATTTACCTGTCCAACTGTCTGTCCATCCATCCATCCATCCACTGACCCACTGACCCATCCGTCTGTCCATCCGTCTGTCCCCCTGTTACACACCCATCACCTACTCAACCCCTCACTCTTCCATCCATCGTGGTCCATCCATCCCAAGGCAAGATGGAGCAGGAACTTTGGCCACTTACCTGCAGTGACACCAGCATAAGCCCTCTCAGCCCCGGGCGTCCACGTGTTTACAGTGGCGTTCAAGTGTTGGTGCTTGTAACTCGGTTGCACCCCCGGGACTGGCCTCTGTCATCTTCCTTGTCGACCTCGCAGCTGATGGCAAGAACAGCAGGGTCCCCGCCTCCGTGAGGCTCACCATTCCGTCGCTGCGGAGAATTGCGGAAGACGGGGCGCAGGTGAGGTCTCCACGGGCCTGTGGGTGTGGCTTGCCCCTTGACCTGGTGACTTTTTGGTAAATTAGCTGCCGACACGGAGGAGTTGAGGGATTTCTCGTTCAACAACAGGTCCCGCGCAGCAGGACTGCGCTGCGGGCTTCTCTTGAGGCCAGGGAGGCTGCTGCCCCGCGTGGGCCCGGGTCTCCCGAGCGCAGCCTCCACGGCCGCTCTGCTCCCTCGCTTGCGGTTGGGCAGCTCCAGACAGCTGGCTCGTGACCAGGCGGAAGATGCGCGTCCTGCTCTAAAACTGCCATATTTCTTTAAAAGTAGGCCCTTTTCAGGGTGGTTCCCCGGGGCCTTACTCTTCGTTGAAAGATCCCCCCAGGCAGCCCTGTGAGGTGGTGTGATCTTTATTGTACAGGTGAGGAAACTGAGGCAGAGAGAGAAAGCCAGGATTTGAACCCAGGCCACCTGGCTCTTAAGCATTCACACAATGTATTTGGGGAGTGGGACGGGAGGCAGATGAGGAAAGGGAGGGAACAAAAGAGCGAGCCAGGGAGGCACTGGGGCCCGGAAGCCGGAAGCCAGGAGCTGCCTGGGGCAGAGGCCATGTCCTCCGGTCTCCCACTGTTCTCCAAAGTGCTGTGCCTGAAGATGACCAGCCGGAGCTGGATGGAGGGGATTGCAAGGACTGAACAAGGCTGGCCAGATCCAGGAGGGCTTCCTGGTGGCGGTGGCCACAGGCTGGGCTTTGAGAGCTAGAAGGGAACTGGAGCTGCCTCCGTGGTCAGAGGCAAACTCTCAGTCTCTTGGGCTTGACACTGGGTCCCTTCTCACACCCTTTCATCAACCTGTCCCACAGGCTGGAAAACTGGACGTGTGTCCCTGAGAGCAGACAGCCACCTCCAGGCCAAGTTTCCAAGCAAGGTGAGCATAGATACCCATTTCCTGGTCACTGAGGGTGAGAGTGGTTAGCTTGAGGTGGGCACTGGGCCTCAGCTGGCCTGGTCCACACTTGAGCAGGCTTGACCATTCCTGGAGCATCAGGAAGACAGCAGCTGACGCAAACCTCAGGGAAAACCCCTTGGCCTGTCCCTGTCCTGGATGGCTGCAGCCTTTAAGACAGAGGCCAGTGTTGGGAACCAGAGAGTAACCCTCATGGGCAGGGAGCATCCTACAGTGCAGCTGCAGGGTCTTGGCAGGTCATGGAGTCTGGGCCTCCCTCTTTTGAGAGGGAAACTGAGGCCCAGGGAAGGAAGAGGTCACCGAGCTACAAATTGGGACCCAAGGTCCCCAGAAATGTTGACTTCATGCCAGAGGCCAAAGACATGCGCAGTCAAGGCCGTGGTCTCTTCACTGCAAAGCATAACCGGCCAGGCTCACCGACTTTAATGTGGTCGAGAAAAGGCATTTGAGGACCACGGAGGTGCCTGCGCTCTCTCCACCCGCCTGGTCTCTCCCCAGCCCCTGCCTGCTGCAGAGCCCCAGGTCCCTCCAAAGGGCACCTCTGCAGCAGATGGTTTTATTTCCATGGAGTTTCCCGCAGAAGTGAGCGTTCAGGTTGCTGCGATGTAAAAAGAACCAGAAACGTCCCGGGCGCCCTCTTTCTCTTCCTTCCCCACCCCTCTTTTAAACCAGGCTTTTAAGTGCTGGCCACCGGCCTGCCATTCAGAAACTTCCTGTTCCACATGCTAATTAACAGTCCATGAATTCTAACTTCCACCCCGGGCCCACGAAGGCCACTGTGCCAAGTCCTCTGTGCTGGTGCTGCCCTTCTTACCTGCACCCACGGGGGGCCACGGCAGGGGTCACCAGAGCCCAGGTGCCCCTGAGCCTGAGGCCAGAGGACCGCAACTGTTTCCTGCATCCTGACTCGCGTGGCCATCCCAGGCCTGAGATGGGCTCAACCCCACACATGGGCCAACGCGGAGCACCCAAGGGTCGGTGCTGGGCCCAGCCCTTGCCCACAAGGGGCTCGCATTCTTGGGGAAGGGCAGGCAGGTCGACAGTGGCGATACTGGGGACTCTTCATGTATTTAATCTGTACAAGTACCCCAGTGAAGCCAGGACACTGCCACACACAGGGACACCAAGGTCCAGAGTGGTCAGGTAACTTGGCTAAGGACACAGGAGTAACAGGCACAGCCGGGTAGTTCATGCCCTGGGCCTGTGTTTTCCTGTTGAGATTTTGGTCTTATTGACATGCAGGCGGTCTTTCAATATTAAGGAAACGTCTCTTTATCATTGAAATGAGCTGCAAATATTTTCCCCTTTGTTGTTTGACTTTAAATATTTTTTCCCATGCAGCGTTTTTTTTTGGGTACCAGGGATTGAACTCAGGGGTACTCGACCACTGAGCCACATCCCCAGCCCTATTTTGTGTTTTACGTAGAGACAGGGTCTCACTGAGTTGCTTAGTGCCTCGCTGTTGCTGAGGCTGGCTTTGAACTCGCGATCTTCCTGCCTCAACCTCCGAAGCCACTGGGATTACAGGCGTGTGCCACTGTGCCCGGCTACAGCTTTTAAATTGATGAGAATTTCATAATCTTTTATGTTGCTGGGGTTTTGTGTCTGACTTGGAGAAAGGACTTCCCAATTCTGAGATTATATACAAACATGTAGTGTTTTCTTTTCATTTTCTTAATATATAAATATTTGGCCCACTTGGGATTATTTTGATGCATAGGGTGGGAGTTGGCTGCCATCTCAGTTTTCTCCCCGTGGCTACTAGTTCTTGCAGTCCTTTCTGTCAAATGTTCCATCTTCTCTGCTGATGACATGAACCGCCGCCTCATCACATCTGTGTTGCTGGTGGCTCTGTGGACCAAGGTTATGAGCAAACACAGTCATCCAAAGCAGCCTGCACATTTAAAAAGTGACCTGGCAGGTAAGGTTGGTCACAGTGCCATGCATCATGCATGTGACCTGGCTTTTGATGACACACACACTTACGTGCAAGAACACAAATGCACACACGCCCTAAGTGAGCGAGATGAGTCAGGGGATGTCATGGTAGTTTCTGGAACAGGAAGGTGCCATCCGGGTGGGCTGTGACACAGTCTCTGGATTAGGAGACCCAGGACTTGGTGTGGAGGAGTAACCATGCATGTCTACCCATAGGGGGCGCTGAGCTTCCCAGGAAACAAGGATGCAGTCCAAGGCTGAAATCGTAATGCAGATGAGGCTGCACTCTGACCTGGACTCATGTTGCCAACAGCTGCTAAAATTCGAGGTCCCTGGAGCTAGAGGTCTGGGTGTTCCCTTGTGTCCCATGACAGACACGGGATCTCAGGAGATGGACAAGGTGGCCTTGTGCTCCAGGAGTCCCCAGCCCCATGCTCACAGAGACAGGCCCAGCCTGGGGAGCCACAGGGAGCTGGCCAGCCCCCAGCCACCGGCCATCGCGACAGGTGAGGGTGGGTTTGCATCTGTCGGGAGTGCTGCTGAGGAGGGCGGCGGCCAGTAGGGACCAGAGGAAAGTGCACCTGCAGGATCCACACCAGGGGGCAGCAGCGCGCCTCAGCCCACATGCAGAAGGGGCATTTCTCCTCTCCCACGGAGGTGTCCCCCAGGCTTCAGCAGGATGGGACTGGGAACAGGCTTCTGGCACAGGACTGCCACCGGGTTACACCGCACATGTGACTTCCACCTGTGTGCAGTTGTGCTTGCCAGCCCATCCGGAAGCTTCCTAGACAGGCTGTCACTAACTCACGTTTCCTCCTGGTTTGAACAGCCAGGCTCTCCCTGGCCCAGGGGACAGTGGCCAAGCATAGCTGGAGGAAGCCCCCGGGTGGCCGGCTGTGCAGCCCTTCTGCTCTGAGCCTCGGGATGTGGGCCAGCCACTGCTCTTCCCAGCACCCCTCCTCCAGCAGGAAGGAGTATCGCTGCTGGAGTTACTGCAGGACCAGAAAGTGTCAAGTGCGTGGCGGGGCCAGGCGCTCTGCGTGTTGGGAATAGTCATGTTCACAACGCCAGGTCCAACTACTGTTGTGTAACTGGTGCTGCACACGTGCAGGTATTTGAGTCGGCCACTTGTTCACTGTTCCCAGGTGAGAAGGGGTCTCAGGCTTCCCTGGAGGGCGGGAAGGCAGCCCATCTGAGGGGCGGCCTCTGGCACCCGGCAGACACCTGGTCCCCTCCTTTGCTGATTTCTTCACTTCACTATCACTCTTCTCATGGACTTCCTGCTGGTGAAGGCTGGTTAAAGACATTTCTTCAGTCCCTAGAGTCGAGAGCTGGGCCCAGGAGACCCCCTAGGTGGGAGTTCCAGGTGGCTGGAGGTAAAGTGACTCACATTGGCAGTCGCCCTGGTCCCCACTGGATGGACTGAGTTGCAGGACCCAATGGACTGAGTCCCCTCCCCGCAGAAGGCTTTGCAGTGTGCTTTGAGAGGACGTCCCTCAAGCACTCTGGACATCCATGTGGCTTTTGTCTCAAAGCTCTTTTAGTGTCTTCTTGTGATTCGAAGCATGAATATGTCCGGTGTAGTAAGCTGCGAAGCCCATTCTCATATACCGCAGGGGACTCGAGAGATTCTGCAAAGACATTACATGATCAGAGGGTGAGGGGCAGGTGCAGGTGGGAGGCCTGGGTTCCGGCTGTTTCTCTGTGCGGCTCCCAGTGGAGAGGAACCTACAGAGGTGCTGGGTGAAGGCTGCAGTCTTGGGATGGCTGTGTGACCTCCGGCTGGCCCACGGCCTCCCTGAACTTGCTGTAAAGGTGAAGGGCTGGGCTCCAGGTGCAGCCTGGCTGGAAGAGTCATCTGCTGCTCACTGTGTGGAGTCTCTGAACCGGGTGGGGGCAGCCAGGAAGACCCCCGTCCTGCTTTCTAACAGAGCTCTCCACCCTCTGTTCCTGTCCTTCTTCCTGGCTGACAAATGAGGTCAGGGACACTCAGGGAGCTTAGGTAATTTAGGACACAGAGGCAGAGTGGATTCTTTTGAAAAGCTTCTAATCCTCTGCCAGAGCCTGCTCCTACTTGGTCTTTTCCAGAAATCTTGCTCAGAGGCCTGGTTTGTCTCCTGGCCGCTCCCTCGCGCAGCTCCAGCCGGGCGTGGACGTGGCGCTAGCGCCGCCTAGTGGCGGACGGCGGGCACGCATCTCGTCGCTTCCGCGTGGCCCGGGGTTCCTTCTGCTTGCGAGAGTGAAAGCCCGAGGCCAAGCGCCTGCAGCCCCCAAACCCTGCCTTCCTCTAATCCACAGTGGCCTTCTTGGCCGGCTGCCGCGTGTGCTTCTTTTCTACGCGATTTTCTTCTTCACATCGAGGCTCTTCCATGGAGCCTAGGGCCAAAGTTGGCTTCCCAGTGTCACCCCATCTCTCTTTGAGCCCGGGCTTTCTCATCTCTAAAGCAGAAAAATCAAATCAAGAATTTCTTAAGCGCCTTCAAGTTTAAAGGTGGGGGAGCTATTTGAATGATGTGAGATTTTAAAATGCTTGAGTCATGACATTTGGGTGGACTGTAGGAGACCAAGCTAAGATTTCATGGAATGTGATAAAATCACATTATTATCAATGAATATATTTTTATTAATAAATTTGCTAAATTTATGATATGCTACATATACAGATATAAAATACACAGTACAAAACATTTGTTATTATTAAAATTTATTAATTGTAGGAAATCCAACAACAGGCAAGAATCTCATAGTGATTTTATTCATAGTGGCTGTAATCTAGAAGAGCCCAATACTGTGGATGGACATTTGGGCTCTTCTAGATTGGCTCTTTTGGATAGAACAGGGCTGAAGGTGCAGCTCAGTGGTAGAGTGTTTGCCCAGCATGCATGAGGCCCTGGGATCCATTCCCAGCATCGCAAAAACAAAAACAAAAACCCCCCAAAACCCAGAGAACCCACCAGGGTACATCCCTATAATAAAATCCTGGAGGGAAAAGCAGCACAAACCCAGGTACAGGCATCAGCGGAAAGGAATCTCACCACTATTATACTGAGTGAAAGAAGCAAGACACAAATGAGTCCATAGAAAATTCTGGAACAAGCAACTTCCTCTCCCAGCTAGAAGTGAGGAGCAGGTCTCTGGGGGATGGAGATGGGGGTCAGGGCCTGGGAGGAGCTGGGGAGGTGCTTTACATGTTTGGATGTTATTCTTCAATAACAAGAAAAGAAAAAAAAAAGGTAGCAAAAGGGACTGTAGGAAACGAGTCAACATGCTGCTGCTTCCAGGACTTGGGGTGATTTTCCCCATTTTTTATGCATTACTGTGCCTTAATATCTGTAATTGGAAAAATCATCTTGAAAATCATCTTAGCACTTGTGATGAGGGAACACAAATAGCACAGGCTGACCGCCCTCATCCCAAACCTGAAACGCAAAATGTTCTAGAATCCTAAACATTCCAAGTGCACCGTGATAAGCACAAGTCTGAGGGGTCAAGGTGTACGAACTTTGTTTCATGCACAAAATTGTTAAAAATATTGTGTAAAATGGCCTTCGGCCTATAAAGTGCAAATGCAGCATAAGTAAGTTTCGTGTTTAACCCGGGTCCTCCCCGCCTCCCATAAGGATCTCATTATGGATATGCAGATATTCCAGAATCCAAAACAATTGGAGACCCTAAAACACTCCTAGCCCCAAGTCCTTCAGAAAAGAGATATTCACCCTGCATGTGCACTGTGCTTTATCAAATGCACTTGGGTTCCTTGTGCACTTAAGGGACATTCTGTGTATGTGTGGGTGGGGGGGGGGTGGAGATATGTTGACAAATCTGAATAAGTGCCCAGAGGGCCCTAGGGGGCATCTTCCACTTTGACTTCTGGGTCCTGATCCCATCTGGAGGCTTAGAAGGTCCTCAGAGGGCGGCAGGGAACTGCACAGGCCCTAATGGGACATGGGGCTAGTAGATCCCAGCTTCCCTTCTGTTCACTTGCTAGGTGCCCTTAGAGAAGTCACCTTACTCCTCCCTGTGTGTCAGGTATTCCTCTGGAATCACGGAGGCCCCCAACTCTCTTTCAGCTAGGCCTGATGTCACCCCACACCTCAAGGTTCCAATATGGCTTCTGTGGGTCCCTTCCCGCACAAAGAATTTAAAATGTGTATTTTAAAATGTCATTGGTATGAAGACAAGTACCATTCAGGTTGGATCATGATCATCTTTTCCTTCTGTTAAGGCATTAACATATTTTGGGGGCCCTCTAAAAATATCATGGGCTCTGGGTAAAACAGAGAAGGTGGCTCTACCCCTTAGGAACCCAGCTTGGGGTGGGAACCCGGATGGAGCCCTTGCTGTGGCAGAGCATGCTCCCCTGCAATCCCGCAGGGGCCAGCAAGCAGGCTCTGAGTGCTGGAGGAGAGCTCAAGGTCGTGCATCTAGCAGAATCCAGCCCTGTGCTCTCTCCACCAATTTCTGCCACCTTCTCAAAGTGCCTGCCATCCCTGGATAGAAAATAGACTGGGCCAGGGTGGGGGACTTAGCAGATGAAGCAGTCAGGTGGGCTTCCTGGAAGAGGAAGGCTTTGCTGGGAGCAGTGAACACCTCACAGTTGATGGCAATGGCAGGGCACTCCCTGGGCTCACTCTTACCCTTCTGGGTACTTAGAACCATGCTGCAGCAGAGAAAGTCTCTGTATTCTGAACTTGTCTCCAGAGCAAGGGGGCTGCCAGGGCAGGTAATGAGTTCTCTGACACAGGACATTTGCTGACCAGGAGACTTGTAGACCAGAAGTTCCCAACTCTGGCTGCATGTCAGAAGCCCTGGGAAGGTTTGAGAAGCCCAGAGCTTGGCCCCACCCAGACCAATTAGATCCGAACACGGGGGGACCCACACCCCAGCGGCTTTTCTTTACGATCTTTTTTTCCTCTTTATTTTTGGTGCTGGAGATGGAATCTAAGCCCTCCTTAGGCAAGTGCTTTACCACTGAGCTACACCTCAGCCCTCCATATTTAAAGCTATAAATGGAATTCATGAGTTGGACCTGGGTCTGGAGTTGGGCAACCTTGTAATTTGATGGTGTTTGGGGTGGATGTGATGATCAGCCACCAGACAGCCAAGGCACAGTGCTCATCCCTGTCTGGGCCATCCTGGGCCATCCACTCTCTGTCCTCCCCAGCCAGGGGCATTTCTAGGGGTCTCCTGGTGTGTTTCCCCCTTTCCGCCTGCCCCACTCCCCAGGCCCCTCTCTGTCTCTCCTCTGCACCAGACTCCCTCCCACCTCCCAGGTCTGAGCTCAGCTATGTGTGAACACTCTGTGGTTTCCTGCTGAGCTGAAGCCTGCAGTGGCCAAAACACCAGGAGGGAGCAGAGGTGTCCTGCAGCAGTGCTGGCTGGGGCTGCCTGGGAGGGGGCGGGCTCTGTGTTGCATCCTGTGGTTTTGGCTTGGAGCTGCAGTACGCTGTGTTCATGTGTCCGTGGGCCTGTGTGTGCTCAAATATGTAAGCCTGCACACACGCGTGGGACACACTAGTCAGGACGTGCGTGAGCTCTTGCTTCCTGTCCCCGGTGCAGCCATGTGAACCCGCAGTCTCATCATTGCTGGCTCATCCAGAAGGCAGGATCCTACCTGTCGCACTCGGAGGCTCCAGCAGGACAGGGGTGCCAAAAAGAATGAGCCAAAGAAATAAATATATGCAGAAGAAAGAAACAATTTCCAGTTATAATTAGAAAAATTCAGAAAAATTTTATTTCTTCATTTCAGCACACACATGTTTTCTGACATTTCAAAAAAATACCCTTTTCTTTTAAATTCCTTGTGGGGGGTAAGGAAACTCCATAAGCTGTTCCATGCTTAGGATCTCCTAAGAGTCACGATGTCACTCTGCACACACTGAGCATGCGGTGCATACATTGGTGCATGGCCAGGGGGCTGCTGAGGGCTCCCCTCTGCACAGATCTGCACGCACTTGCACGGAGTTGCATGTGTGTGCACATGTGGGAGCTGGCAGATGCAAGAGCTCCTAAGTATTGCTGTGTGACATGCAAAACAATGGCACCTGAGCTTGTGGGTACACGCTCTTCTGCCTACGGAGAAGAAATCTTTTGTAACTTTGCCACTGTCTTTTAGTTGCCGGTGTAAAAGGCGAGAACTAAATTACTAAGAATGAAATTCAACATTCTCAAGTTGAGTATGCGATCCTTGACTCCGTGGCTTCAGCTTGGGCGCATCTCTGTCTCCAGACTTACTGATGCACTGGTCCAAACTCAGAGACGAGGGAGTCACCCATGATCATAAATAGAAAAAGAAAAAACAGTGGCCAGTGGCAATCAGCCATCGTACCACACCAGAGACGGACATCCAGACCACTGGAACTGGAAGGTTTGAGACTTATGATCTGCCACTGGGGGTGGACGCAGCCAAGTGAGAGAAGACAGATGATTCCAGCAGAGCCCGCACACATGAGGGGCCCTGCAGAGGGGCCGTGCTGTGCTTCCTCTCTTATGCCTGCCTTGAACCTGCTTCCTCGGCCTAGAACCCTCCCTTCTCCTCCTTCCTGGCTTAGCTCTCACCTGCCCTCCTTTTTGCAGGGCTCAAGGGTGTCCTGCACGCAGCTTCCTGACTGCCCGAGTGTCTCATTCCCAATTCCTGGAGTTTCTCTGAATCCTAGCACTTTGCAAGCTAGGGTTGGAGTCTTCTCTAGAATCATGGCTTGTCTGTCTGTACAGACAGAAAACTCTTGGAAAGCACACCCGAAACTTTCATCTCCCCAACACTTTCCCCTGGCAGTGTCCCCTCTATCGGTGTTTGTTGAGTGAAGGTTTGGCTGTGTGGGTGCTTTTGAGCGAGCTCCAAGTTTATTGCCTCATTTTTGTGCACAGACACTGGGCAAACAGACCCTTTAGAAACTGGCCAAGGTTCTCTAGCCTGGGGGGTGCCGGGCCCCACCAATGCAGCTTGGGCAGGATGGGGTGGCTGTATTGGCCAGTCATTCTCAGAGCTTCTCAGAGCTTGTGGGGGATCTTTGCAGGTGGACACTGGGGACAGGTGGGCCGGCTATCAGAGGAATCCAGGCTGGTCCCCTTGGAACTTGGCCTTGCTTCTGCTGTACCATGTTCTTCAGTTCATTCGCATCCTGGCCCCCCTGAGGCTGTGTGGTCGGGCTGTGCATCTGACAGGGTCCTAACACACAGGAATGGCCTCTCAACGTGAGTAATTTGAGGACAGTTGAATGAATGGCCATTTCCAAGGTGCAGCAGGGGCCAGGGAGAACATAGAGCGAGTGTGGTACTCCAGAGAGAGCAGCAGCCACGAGCTGTCATGTCACCAGGTGAGGAGGGCCTGTCACCTGCCAAGGGACAGGCGAGCTATGTGGAAGGGCAGCTCAGGAAGCTCCTACAGGAGGCAGAAATGCCCCAGTCTTGCCGGCCCACCTCCCTTCACTTGGCTTGAAGGTGTCCTCATTAGCCAAACCCACCGGTGAAGCTGGAGAGCCCTGGCATAGGCCCACGGGCTGGTGGCGCAGAGCGCCCCCTAGTGGGCGCCTGTCCAGGCAGGGGAAAGCGGATGGGGAAAGGCTCGAGGGAAATACCCAGGCCACGTTGTTTCCCCAAATCCAATGGATTGGAAACGTGGATCCCTCTGGGACTGTTCAAAGAAGAGGTCTGCAGGGGTGGAGTCCCCCTGCTGAGTCCTGCTCCTTTGCACGGGAGACTTCTGGGAGGGCGGAGTCACAGTGAGCACTGCAGGGGGCATGCAGGCCAAGTCCCCACCGCCCCACGGTTCTTAAGAGCAGGTCCAACCAGCCACCATCACTTCTTTTTTTTTTTTTTATTATTATTATTTAAGACCTTTATTAACAGGTGCTTGCAGTTTGTTGACTTTTTTGAAAAAAATCAAGTTGTAAACTTTTATTACAAATTAAAAATGAAGTTCTTAAAAATCTCAACTTGACCAGATATGAAACAATTTAAAAACCTTTAAAGGGGTTTTTATTATTTTTACCACCATCACTTCTGAGGAGGCGCCGGGATTCCCAGACACCAGGACCGAGCAGGTGATGGGCTCAGGGAATAAATGTTTCCCAGGAAGAGAGATGCTTGTCACTGTGGCAAGCGCGCCCCTCGACCTGAGTGGTACCATAACTAACACCTGCAGAGGGCGAGGGCGCAGAGCCAGAGGGTGGTCGCCTTACGCTGCCTCTCGGCGCCCCCTGCTGGTGGCTGCGCCTCCTGCAGACAAATTTGGGCCAGCTGCAGGGAGGGGGCTCCCTTCTTGGCATGTGCCTGACGACACCGACTGTTAGATGTGCAGAGGTCCCTGAGGTCCCCAGGGCCATTCCACCCACGGGGCCAGGAGAGGTGTGACTTGGCCGACGGGCAGCACAGCCGGTGCCCGTCCCCGCTGACCTGGCTGTGCTGGGCCTATGCCGCACAGGGCCACTTCTTGCGTCCTGGCTCTCCCTCCCCTACTTGGGTCTTCAGCAGTGTGGGCGGAAGCAGGTGCCAACTATGATTGACACGTGTCTGGACACCAGAAATTTCCGCTGTTAGCCATGGTCTCAGAAGGCCATGCGAAACGAGCCTTCTTCCCTGGGGGACCCAGAACACGTTTTCTGTAAGGGGCCAGAGAGTGGCTTTCTGAGGCCTTGTGGGCCAGGCAGAGGGGCCCTGCTGCAGTCACTTAATTTGGCCACTGTGGTGCTCAAGCCCTCAGGGACAGGACATAAATGAGCGGCTTGGCTGTGCTCTCCTAAAACCTGACTTACAAAAGCAAGAGATGAGCTCAGTTTGGCCCCTTGGGTCCAGTGCATCCGCCTGTGCTTGCCCAGCATCTCCACTTCTACTTCTTTTGATAAAACAAGTCTTCCTTGACGGTGCTACCCTTCCCCCATTTCCAAATACATGGACTCTGTGTACCTGACCTTCAGTTAGCATGGTCTGAATTAATTAGCATGTTCTGTCTTATCCTCACTTGGTAATTGAGCCCAAGATGGAGAGCAGAGAAATGATGGGAGATGTCTTTTCTCTGATAACACTGCTTGAGCCTCTGGATCAAGCCTTGCCTGAAGCCTAAATGATCTTTGCATGTTTCATTTATATGAGCCAATAAATTTCCTTTATGGCTTAACCTATTTGATCTGGGTTTTCCATCACTCACAACCTGCCCTCCTGCACACCGAGTGGCTTCAGTAGGCTTGAGAGGCTGTGCAGTTGCTTCTCTGATGGCAGTTCCTGCCTCCAATCCTCCAACATGCCCTGCTTTCCAGGGCAGCCTGGGGGCAGACCCTCCTGGGCCCAGGGGCCCCCGAAGCCAAGGAAGGCTCTGGCTTCTGCCTCCACCCAAGACTGGGCTTTGCCATAAGATTTGAGGAACCCAGCTTCTCCAGCCTGTGAACTCTAAAATGTCCTGGAACGGAAACATCTGGGTCCTCTGCTGGCCCCAGGGTGCACACACTCAGCCTGCCATAAGTCACGACAGCATGCCGAGGGTTTTATTGCAGTTATGAATTATGAATATGGCCCAAGCTGTGCACTTTTCATTATTTTTTTTTTCCTGCAGCAATTAAGCCACAAATCATGCTTGAGAAATGGGAGGGTGACCGAATTAGTCAGGATTCGTTCATAATAGGCTGACCCTGGAAAAGTCATCGGGGAGGGGTCAGATGTTTGCCAGGTCCCTAGAGCCCGAGCCGGGAGACAAATGTGTCTCCTCGCCCAGGTTTCCGGGCGAATGGACTATGTTCGTCTGAGAAGCTCTGTCCACACACTAAACCCACTGCGGACCTTCCCGGCCTCCACCAGGAGGCAGAGAGCCCCGCCCACACTGGGTGAGCGGGGAGGCTGGTCAGATCACGCCTCCTTGACTGACAACTGTCAGGCTGAGGATTAACTCTGTGACCCTTAAGGCCGTAGAGCTGACCAGTGAATGGGACCAGTCCAAACCCTGAGATTCCAGCACTGGAGGAGTTTCCCTTCCTGCAGTTCGTGGGTCTTATTTAGTAGCCCCTTACCCTTCTCCACGGGGTCAGTCACCCATGGTCCACTGTGGTCTATAAATACCACCTGGAAAACTCCAGATAAGAGAGAGAGCACATTCTCGTGACTTTTATAATATACATTGTTATGATTGTTCCATTTTATTTATTTATTTATTTTTTTGTTTTTTTGTTTTTTTTGGTACCGGGGATTGAACTCAGGGGTACTTGACCACTGACCCACATCCTCAGCCCTATTTTGTGTTTTATGTAGAGACAGGGTCTCACTGAGTTGCTTAGTGCCTCGCCATTGCTGAGGCTGGCTTTGAACTCGCAATTCTCCTGTCTCAGCCTCCCTAAGTGCTGGGATTACAGGCTTGAGCCACCGCGCCCGGCTTCCATTTTATTATTAGTTATTGCTCATTTCTTACTGTGAATAATTTATAAATTACACTTCATCATAGGTATATATTTATAGGAAAAACCACAATATATATAGGAGGTCCTATCTTATCCCAGGTTCCAGACACCGACTGGGGTCTGGGAATGTATCCCCCTCGGGTAAGGGGGAATATTGTACTTTTTTAAATGAACTTTTAATTGAAATAGGCACCCAGATCAGTGGGAAGGTTCTGCTGTGGACAGGAATGAGACCTGTTTTAAAGGCCTCGAAGAGCTCACATTCAGCCAGGGGAAAAGATGAGCAAATACCTCAGCGTCAATCAAAATCAAGTCAAGGTAGGATTGCGGGACTCTGCAGGCAGGACATGCCCAACAGTGCGCATGCTCAAGGGGGCCTAGGGTCCAACGCTCCCTAGGCGGTGCGGTGTGTCAGGTGACCAGTTTTGGCCAATCAGCATGAGTGGGTGTGACCTGAAAGATTTCATTGCGGGTCTGAGATTCTCCAAAGCTCTTTCCCTCCCCAATGGTGACCAGTAAGGTTTCCAATGGAGGTTACAGAGGAAGGAAATGTGGAGCAGCGCCTTGGGTTGGCCTCAGGGGACATCTGGAACAAGCATGGCTTCCTCATAAGCCCCTGAGATGTCAGAGGTGTGAGCGCTGCAGAACCAAGGACTTCTGAATTGATAGAAGCCTTAGCCCTGCTCCCCCTTGCAAAGATGGTCAATGACCACAGTGACAGCCGAGACCCATGACTGACAGGAACCAGTGACTCACATAGTGACTGCAGAAATCAATGAGGTTAATTGCTAACTAGTCACTTCCTGCCACGCAGAGAAACCATGGGACATTCTCGGATTCTCCATCTCTGTTCCCCACTCCTCCAGACCAAGCCTGGGGACCTGTCCCTGGGCTGCCTCTCACATCTGGTTCCTTATCATCATTTTGCATCCCCACAGCCATGCCTGGGTTGGGTCCTTGATGACTAACTTGGATACTGCAGTGTCTGAGGTCACCTCTCTGCCCAGCTGTGCCCTGAGCTCTGTCCTCAACCCCTCCTCCACATCTCTGTCATCACAGTCTTTCTAAAACACAAATCTAATTGGTTGTCCCTCTCCTCCTCCCCACTTAAAACTCTCCAGAGGCTCTCTCGTGCTTACATCAGGGCTGTTCAGAATGAGCTGAAAAGAAAGCCAACTTGGACTTTATCTTAACCACCTGTGTGTCTTTGAGCAAGTTAACCTCTCTGTGCTTCAGCTACTTCATTTATAAAGGCGAGGATAATAAAAAAGTAATAATGAATAATAATACCTCATAGGACTCCAAAAATATTAGATTGCTTAAACAATGTATTCACTTATCTATTGCTGCAATAACAAAGCAACCCCATACTTAGCAGCATAAAACAGTGGTGATTATTGTTATGACCGTTCACATCTGAGCATTGACTAGGTTCAGCTGGGTGGTTTTCATCTGGGTGTCCTGCACTGTTGCATCAAGCCGTCCTGGTGGTGGGGGCCAGCATCAGGCCAGCCTTCCTCACCGTCTGGCAGACCTTCCCTGTGGCGTGGCACTGGGCTCTGAGTGGAGAAGCCAGGGAGAACCAGGTGGAAGCCCTGTCAGCTTTCCGACTTCGCCCCGAAGATCACAAAGCATCCCTTCCAAGGGAGTCACAACCCTGTTCAGATCCAAGGGGAGGAAGGGACTTTGCTTCTCGGTAGAGCTGCTGTGAAGGTCACATTTCAGAAAGAGCTGTGAGTGGAGCAGTTCTGTCCTGGCCATCTTGGAAAATGCGAGTGCCCGGCACCCAGCACCCGGCATGTAGAAGGCGCCCCATCAACACGCGCCACGGTCACCATCATTCTTTCATGGAGACAGCACGCAGAAGCTCAGCGGTGTGTGGCCAGGATGGAGACCGAGCAGCTGGGCCTGGGGGTGCAGACGCCCCATCTCAGCCCTCAGGAAACCACAAGCCCTCGGCGGTGCTGTGTCTCTCATTTTAGTCCTGTGTGTCCCCACGGTATTGATCAGAATTCTAGAGAACAAACAGCGGCACCCACTCTAGTAAAAGAGAAAAAGGAGATCAGCAGCTTTCAGTCTTTGGGGAAGCTGCAGTGTGGGCTCGGGGGCTCGGGATCAGGTGCAAGACCATATGCCACTCCAAATGAAGGGCAGTGCCACTAAGCCGGGAGGCGCGGTCCCATGTGCTGTGCCCCACCGCTGAACTCACTGCGGCTTGGGCAGGTGGAGTCTGCAAGGTGAGTCTGCAGGCTGTCCCTGCTGTCACATCACAGCCATGTCTGATTGGTAGCCTCAAGGTCCTATGGTGCTGTAAGGGAGGCTGGGACGGAGACTTGCTGGTGGCTGATCTTAGCTCCTGCACTTGCTAGGACGCCTAAGAGAAAAATGCCGACACTCAGGAGGCGCCCACAAGGCTTTTGGGAAGTTAAGGAGCAACGTAGGGTCTTCCAGATGCACTGAGTCCCTCTCTGGGTCTGTGAAATCTCACAGCTCTTCACAGGTTCCCTCCCATGCCTGCTCCGTGCCCTTGCTCCCTGGTCCCCTCTGGTCCATGTCTGCCCTTCAGACTTTTCCTACTTCCTCCACCAGCCCCTCCTTTGTGCCCCAGGGACCTGTGCCAACCCCCAGCCCAGACCCCCAGCCCAGACCTCCAGCCCAGACCTGCTGCTTGTTGTTTTTTTTTTCTTGTGTCTCCTCCCTGTGAAGCTGGGCTGCGGGGCGGGCAGACCACGAGGCTTCTTTCCCGTCTGTGCATGCAGGACACATAGCAGCAAGCTGGCACACAGTGGGCGCTCTGTGCAGGCGTGGGAGGGAACCTTGTGCCACCCACCTCGAGGCAGGGTCCTGGGAACCCTGGTGTGGCCTGCAATCTGAGGCTTGTCAGTGTGCTACATTCCCAGTGTGGATTTTCTTTCCATTCCTCAAAGAAAACAGCGTCTAAGGAGGTCTTTCCACCCAGAATAGCACTTGGAACTAAAGCCAGAGGGAAATAACCCACAGGAAATGGGGACCGGTTCCCAGCTCAGTAGTGGCCTCTTGATGGAAGAGTGACCCTGCTTTTCTGGATAAACACATTTTCCTACAAGAGCCAGGGAGGAGGTGGCAGTCCCAGGCTCCTGGAGCTCCCTCTGGGGTCCCTCTGACCTCTTGCAGGGAGAGGCCGTGCTGCTGGCAGGCTCTGCCCGGCTCTGGCACTCCGTGGGTAATTAAAAGTGAGGACTTGGATGTTTTCATAATGAGCGAGAACCCTTGCACCAAGCCGCCCTGCAGTTTCTCTAATCAACATTGTCTTCACATTTAATGGCAAATGACAGTGTTTATATAAAAGAAAGAAGGAAAAGGAGGCATATGGATCGCACCCACCCCCATCTGTCTCTTTTCCGCTCCCCTTCAGTTCCCCCTCCTCAGCCTCCTCTGTCCAGTTGGGTCTTAGCAGGATGGAATTCAGGTCAGCAGTGGGCAGTGTTGGTGGGCCCCAGAGCTCAGTGACACCTGCACTTGGAGGTCAGGGCCAGAGGACAGAGGCTAGCCCTAAAGGGAAAACAAATGGCGTGTGCGTGTGTGTGTGTGTGTGTGTGTGTGTGTGTGTGTACGCGCGCGCACGCGCACATGCGCACACTTAGATATCATCTCTCCTGTACCTGCTGAAACAATACCTGCTTACATATTTTTCTCAGGGAAGGGGGAAGGGTTATGTTCTCCCTGAAGGAAGGTGGTGAGCTGCCTGTGTTGTCACAGCTGGGCAGCAATTGTGCATAGGTTGCTGTCTGCAAAAAGGCCGGTACCATAAAGCCTCTCGGTCCCTAGAAAACACCAACAGCTGTCTCTGGAAGCACAGGTCTGCTTTAAAGTGCCAAGCTCCTTTGGGCACCAGACAGTGGAGGGAAATTGCAAATTTGAAGTTTAGGATTTCTGATAATGTCTGATTGGATGGAGAGCCACGGCACCTGTAGTCCTGCAGTTGCTTCACCTGTCCAGCAGAGGGTGTGCTCTTCAGAGTTTTGTAGCAGGTCGCTTCCCAGTGGACCCGCCATGGATAGAGGACACCTCATTTACCTGCTTCTCCTTCAGTAGGAGCTCAGTGAGCTGGATGCAGTGCTGGTTCTGGGGAGACGGGCAGCACGGTGCCAGATTGAGTGACTGTTGCATAATTTATTTCCTCAGTCTCATCATTAGCTTCTTTCCAGTTGTTTGCCACTAAAATCATGCTTTAAAGAATATCTGTGTGTTTATGTGTGCGATACTTGTCTTACGGATTTCTTAGAACATGATCTTATAAATTAATTTTTGTTTTGTACTGGGGATTGAACCCAGGGGCACTTAACCACTGAGCCACATCCCAGCCCTTTTATTTTTTCTTTTGAGACAGGGTCTGGCTAAACTGCTTAGGGCCTTACTAAGTTGCCGAGGCTGGCCTTGAACTTGCCATCCTCTTGCCTCAGACTCCTTAGTCACTGGGATTATAAGTGTGTGCCACTGCACCCGTCTGATCCTATAAATTCTTAGGAACAAGTGAAATATCCATGAGAGCATTTTAAATTTTGATAATATATAGTAAAATTGCTTCCCACAAATGTTATAGAAATTTGTATGCCCACTCAAGTTTCTCAAGTGCCTGTTTTCTCATTACCTTGACTACACAACATACTGCCAATCTATCTCATCAGGTCCTTCTCAGCCAGATAGATCAGTAAACATTGAAACTGCAGATTTTATTTAATGTGAGCTGTATATTTAAATGCTACCTGTATCTTTCCTTCTGTGAATGTGTGTTCTTTCCCCCTCCCTCCCTTTTTTCTCTGTCTCTCCCTCTCCCCTCACTTTCTTTTATTCTTTTCTCTCTTCCACCCTCCTTCCCCCCATCTTTCTCTCTCTCTCTTTCTTTCTCACTCTTTCTTTATTTCCTATCCTCCCTCCCTTCCTCTTCTCTCTCTCTCTCTTTTAACTGGGCAAGTGCTGTACCACTGAACTAAACCCCCAGAAAATTTAAAATTTTGTTTTGAGTCAGGGGCTCACTAAATTGCCCAGACTGGCCACCTGGGATCCTTCTGCCTCAGCTTCCTGAGTCACTGGGATTACAGGCATGTGCCACAGTGCCCAACTTGATAGTGAAATTAATTATATTTTCTTTTATGTGTTTTGGACTTCAGTTCATGATGAGGAAACATACATATACACATGCACATACATACACACATATTATAAATACAAAAATTGATCTTGTCATCTTTATACTTTTTAAACATTTCATTTTTTAACATTAAATTGTTACTTCATCTGGAACGTATTTGCTTTACAAATGAGAAAGTCAAAATCAATTGTCCGCATGGTTGCATTATCCTGATATCATGGATTGAAAATTTTTCCTTCTCCCTTTAAAATGTCACATATGTCAAAGATGAAATTGTGAAGGATTTTTAGCCTAGAAATAATAGAAAAATAATAAAAACAATGGAAAAAACATACAATATAAAAGATCAATGTAAATATCAAATTTCTGCACATGAAAATGTACTACATATAAAATGTAAAAGTTAAAAAAATGTAAACTTTTTTCCTTTCAAATTAGGACAAAGAATTAGACATTTAATCTATAAAGAACTCCAACAAATAAATAAATATAGGCAATTAAATATGAAAATAAGCAGAGATTTAGAAGAGCCATTGACAAAATACAAAGAAATAAACAGAAAAAATTGCTAATAATGGAAGAGCAGAGAAAACTTTCTTCTTGGCTTATGTCGCCTGCCAGTACTGTGTTGGAAATATTCATATTGGGAGAGAAAATTTAATGAGGCAGATGCATTACTGGTATTAAAGTAAATCTGTACATCTTGATGAAGAAATTTAGAAACAGCCATAAAAACTTCCAAGTGGTACTCTTCCTGGATCTATAATTCTATTTTTGGGACTCTACTTTATGAAAACAACCAGAGACATTAATTTGTGGAATAGGATGAAACACACAATATTTATTTGTGATAGCAAAATACCATCCATCAAAACACAGGAGCTTTAAAATCAACTTTAAATCTGAATGCTGGGGCTGGCTTGCATTGACATATGAGAGCTGATGGTGTACAATGTTCAGTGACATTCCATTGGTAATGTCGTAAAATTGACCACAGTGGAAGCATTTACATCAAGGAAATTGGCAAATGATACGAAGAGACAAATAGGGGAGCCCATCTAGCATCCAGAGAACCTGTCATTAAACATTTGCCAGAACACTGCCGCTTGAAATGACATGATATCCATATAATAGACTATCACTGGGGCTTTTAAAATAATTCTATTTTGAAAAAACACCAGCTGAAACTGTATAAACATTATACTCCTAGTTGTTCCTACATATAGATACATCATTTGTGTATTTTTTGTATTTTTCATTTTGAAACAAGTATGAAAATAATCCACAAAAGACATAACCCGTTTCCTTTGTAGGAAGTGATATTAAAGAAGAATTTTTTAAAAAATGTTTATTTATTTTTAAATAACTTTATTTTATATTTATTTTTTTACGTGGTGCTAAGGATCAAACCCAGCACCTCACATAGGGTAGGCAAGTGCTCTACCACTGAGCCCCAGCCCCAGCCCCAGCCCAGAAGAATATTTTTTATTGCTTTAAGTTGTGCATTTTCCAACTATAGAATCCCTGACTTATGATAGGTTGATTTGCAATTTTTTGACTTTACCATAGTGTGAAGTAGATATTCACTTAATAAAAATTTTGAATTCAGGTTTGAATTCTTTACCTGGCCCACTGATGCATTAAGTAAGCCACTGCTCCCAGTCAGCCACGTGATCAGGAGGGTAAACAGTCCACACTATGGTGTGCTGAGCGAGCTGCTAAATAGGGAAGCATGGTAGGGATGTTTGTAATTTACAATGGACTTCTCAGGACATAACCTGATCACAAGTTGAGAAGCAACAGTAAATGAATTTCATAATCAGAAAATAAATTTAAACAAAATAGTCTCTTGCAGGCACAGGTAGATGGTGCTTTGGTTGACTTGTTGCTAATGGTTATTTAGGACGTTGCCAGAAATCGGGGAGGATAAGGACAAGGTGATCAAAGAGCTGCAGACCAACGGATCTGTTTTTCCTCAAATGGATCTGTTTTCACACATGTACCACACTATTTTAATTGATGTGGACTTAACTTGTTTTTGTAGCTGGAAGCATAACAACTATATTTTACTCTTCTTTTGGAAAAATGATGTTAGCTAACTTTTTACAAAAGTAACTTTATAATCGCTTCTGTCAAATTATGAAAAACTTCTGTGGGCTTAATTGTTTTTACATTAAATCTTTATTTAATTTGGGCTGAATTGACATCTTTTTTCCCATGAGTGTCTTCCCGCTCAGGAACATGTTCCCTCAGTTTTCCTAAATCTTCTTTTATAGCCCTCAGTAAAGTTTTATATCTTGCTTCATATGGATTCTTCCATCATCTTTTGAGTCATCCTTAGGGATTTGTTGTTGTTGTTATCGAAGAAGGAGTCAGTATTTCCCTCTCGTGTCTTCAAATGTGTTATAGCTGATATATAAAAAAATGCTATTGACTTTGGCCCACTCGCATGTATCTGGCCACATGACTGAATTTCATTATTTTTTAATAGCTTTCTGATGATTCTCCTGGGCATTCTTGATGTATCGTACTGTCCGACAGTAACATGATTTCATCTCTTCCCCAGAAATTCTCTCTCTTATCTGCACTATATGGAGTTGCATTGCCTGGGAACTCAAGATCAACGTGGCCTAATGAATACGGCCCCTGGCACCCTTTTCTTGTCCCAACGTAATGACCATATCTGTGATGCTTCCCCATGGAATGTGAGATTAAGTTTGACATTTTGCTTTTCTTAATTTTAGAAAAATGTTAAAAATTTAAATTGAGAACGAATACCAAGTTTTATTAACTGCCCTTGTGACATTGGCTAAGCCTATACACATGCATTTTATTACATTAGTAGATTAGCTACTATCACAGCTTGCCTTCTAAGTGTCTCTTCTTAGTCCTGGCGGATGTTGTCAGGAACAAATTTGATCTTTGGGCTTGCTAATGCTTACCTGTTTTTCCACTCGTATTTTATGTAAGTGGGGTGAGTGTGTGTGGGTGTGTGTGTGTGAACCTGGTGGGCTTCGAGTCCAGGCCAGTCCTGACATCTGCGGGACCTAGGACGAGGCTATAAATAAAGACCTTTGAGCAGAGCACCGACAGAGCCCACACACTCTACGCCTAAGCATGGAGAAGTTGTGAACCGAACTGCTGAACCACTAAATAATACATATTTCATCTTACCATTTCAAATATACTCATCCAATGACAAAAAAATCATGGATAAAGCTGTGACTTTTTAGTATGGCTACGCTGTAGCAAAATATTTTTAAAAACTTGAATTTGATCATTACCGTGTATGTATGTCTGGTTGCTCTCAGGATAGTTAATATCCTGTGTAATAGACTAAATAAATAGACTAAATAAATACAAAATCCTAAGAACAGTATTTTAATCCTTACATTTCAGCAAAATCTCCTATCACTGTAATCAATATTAGCACACAATATTTTCCATTGAAAGTAATGAGCTAAAGGATTAAAAATAAAATTGCTTTATTTTTCATGCTAGGGATTGAACCCAAGGGTGTTCTAACACTGATCCACATCCCTAGCCTTTTAATTAATTAATTAATTTTATTTATTTATTTGAGACAGGGTCTTACTAAACTGCTAAGGCTGGCCTTGGACTTGCAATCCTCCTGTCTCAGATTCCAGGGCTGCTGGGATTATAGGCATGTGTCACCATGCCCAGCTAAAATATAATTAAATGCCAAGTACTATATACAAAATATGAGTATATTTTTATAAGAATGTAACTAAAAATGTAAAAGACAGAAAATCAAAGTTTTCATATTTTCAAATCATGACATTTTTGCTTTTAAATTATTAAAAATCACCTTTTACTAGATGAGGTCATGCAAATCATAATTAATATACAATTTTAAGTCAGAATTATTGAAATAAAGCAGAACTTAAATGCAAATTTAATTACATCTTATTACATACTTTAGGAAATATAAAACCATCTGCTGTTCTAGCAGAGGTGCCAGGTGTGGTTTGTAAGGATCAATGTTCAGACAAACTTAGGAGTAATATGAATTATTAGTATTAAAAAATATTCCTCAGCTGTCATGAGCAACTGGAAATATGCTAATTCTTGAGTTCCTTCAGAAGCACCTGTTGTAACACAAAAAGAAGCAGGAAGACGAACAGTCCTACTTCCAGAAAACAAGACCCATTGCACAAAGAACCTCCTGCACTTTTGCTGTCTGAAGCGAGAGTTTGGCAAATGGGCACATTTGTCTTCCCTCTTCCCAAGCACT
>CM053401.1:9018560-9046977 GCA_028644305.1 Xerus rutilus
GGGGCGTGGCCAGTGGAGATTAGCTGTTAGCACCATGGGGTGAAACCGCTCAAAACTGCTAACAACCACTGCTGATCTGCAAAAATGGTGATTTCCTAGAGTTCAATCTAATATTTTAACATTTTATTCTTTTCAATAAAAGCCATGTATTCTATTTCCAAAGCAATATAGGTTAATAATTCTCAGTGCTGTTTCATAATGTCCTAACTTGGGGGTTCCCTCAGGCCTCGAGGGTCCTGCTGTTTGAGAACAATGCACGTCTGTCTGCGGAGCTCCCCTTCCCAGTGGCCCAGGGTCTGCATGACTCGGGCTCAGGGACTGATTTCCTTCAGGCCTCAAATGGCCATCTCTCTCTGGATATTGGCCAGCCTCAAGGTGGCTCCCAAAGGCCAGGGCCTGGGTGATAAGCTCTGCCACAGTGCTGGGGAATCCAGGACTCTAAAGGGCAGAAGCGAGTGCAGAGCCTAGAGAAGGGGCTGTGTAGCCAGGCTTCCAGGTCAGGATTCCTTGGCACAAGGATCTGGGTCCGAGCACTTCGGAGTGGGCTGATTCCCCAGTGTGCTAGAGAGTGCCGTGGATGATCAGATTACCATGGGGACAAGAAGTTTTGTCCTTGATTTGGCAACTTTTTATTTATTGTTCCCCTCCCTGTTGGGTTTCTCTGTCAAGACTCGGCATCAAAGAATTTGAAAATGAACTTTGTGTGCACATAAAAGCATTGCGTCACCAGGGCTGGCACTTTCCCATAACCACATAGGATAAAAATGTCACGTTGCTGGTCCTTGGGAGTTATTTGGTGTGAGGCCTTCATTTTGGAAGAGCTGAGGGGGAGGATAATGAGAAGGCAGGTCTTTGTTTAGGAATCAAGATCCTTTGAGTCATGAATTCAATAGATGGGAGGCACTTTAGGGACATAGAGTCCAAGTGCCTGCTGATGAAAGAATCTGTAATATTGATTTGAAGTGATTAAAAGGCTCTGACTGTCAGTAGTTCTGATCTCAGGCAAGGTTGTCCATTTTCTGGCCCCCGACAGGCAGGATTCTGTGTTGATGGATCCCCCTCCCGTGGTCCTCGGGCTTAGCAGGTGGAAGGCATCTCCGCAGGGCCATGGTGGGAGGGTGCCCATCCATTCTCAATACCAGTGTCCTGGTGAAAAAGACCTGAGTTCCCCAGCGAGGGCTGGCAACAGCACATGGGAGACCAAGCACACCTGGCCTGGCAGGACATGGGACACGCCTTCAAAGAGAGGAACAATAGGAGGACGGCTGTGGGTGAGGTGTTGGTTCTGGAATGCCTCTTGGGAACTGAAGGCAGGCTGGGGAGGAGAGAGGCGACCAGGGAGCAGGGAAGCTTCCACGTGGTGAAGGGGAGACGTTGACTGGTGGAAACCACGCGTGGCCTGCTGTAGCCAAAAGGCCACCTTGTGTGGTTCAAATCTGCAGACGGGAGGCACAGAGAGCAGGAGGCAGACATCTGGGATTCTGCACGAATCCGCCAGTGAAGCCCAGAGTCAAAGCTGGGTCTTCCTGATTCTTACACTCCTACAGCTGCTCCTAGAGTGGGCACTGCAGGTGGGGGCTGCGTTCCCACCCTCTCCGGAACCCCCCTGGGACCCTGATGTATCACTGTCATCTTTCCCAAATTGACATTAATCAACATGGCATTAGTGATTGAGGAGAACAGAAAATTCTCCATCTGCATTAACGATGGTTCTTGGCTTTCTTCATGGAGAAGGAAGCTGGGCGTGTAATCTTCATGGGAGCTCAAAGATAAGAGGGTGGAGAGTACGTGCGCCTTTCTGGAGCAATTGGGGGGTTTTACTCAAAAAACAAAACAATATCTCTCTGCTGAAATGGAATTGGAGTTGACCTTCTAAAAGACACCAAACTTGGGTTTTTGGCTTTCCCATGGAAAGATCACCAAAATAAACTTAAGGCTTCCAAAGGGAAACTCAATACAGTGGGAAATTATGGTCAACTGCCTTGAACCTGCTAGGTATGAGATTTCCGTGGCATCTAGGGTTACATAATTGTTTCCAATACTTGGCTTCTGTTCTCTTCCTTATTTCAAGTTGGCTTTTGAATAGGTAAAGTCTTCCTCTAACCCGCTCCCAGACACCAAAGCCCCTTTCCCAAGGCAAACCCTTAGGAGTACCTTGAATGTTTTTGCAGGAATATTCTCTTCACACACAAATGGCCACACCATACCCGCACTGTTCTACACCTTGCTCTTTCTATATTAGTTCACAGAGGACCACAGAGTTGATTAATTCTTCTTGTCTGCACAATATCCATTGTGTGTACCGAACATCATTCATAGAAACCATTACTGAGGTTTTGGGTTAAACCATTACTGAGGTTAAACCATTATTGGGTTGTTTCCTTTTTTTCTTCCTCTTTTGCAATTTTAAAGGGATGCCTGTAACAAAAGACTTTGAATACATGTCATTTCTGCCCTGGATAGGAGACCGACAGGATAAATCCCTAGAAATGGAATTGCCAGGTCAAAGGTGATGCGTGCTTTTAATTTTAATTGTTAATATTATCACATACGCCTTTTACAGAGGCTGTTCCTATTTATATTTGCCCCAGGAATATATGCCCACACTTTTATAAACAAATGTTTTATCTTTATTAATCTGTCAAGTGAAATAAGGGTTTCATTTGTGCTTCTAATTTGCATTTCTCTTCACCTGAGTGAAGCTGAATGTATTTTCATACAATTAAGAGCCAGGTTAATTTGTTTTGTTATGAACAATCAATATATATATATATATATTTTTCTGGTACTAAAGATTAAATTCAGGAAAGTGCTACCGTTTAGCTACATCCCCAGCCTTTTTATTTTTTTAATTATTTTGAGACAGGGTCTTGCTAAATCATTGAGGCTAGTATTGAACTTGCCATCCACCTCCCTTGGCCTCCTGAATAGCTGGAATTGCGAGAGTGAGCCACTGTACCTGGCTTCAATAAATATTTTTCAATGAATATTGGTTGTTGGTCTTTTTCTCTTTGATTTTTAGAAAATCTTTATACTGTGTATATATATATATGTTGTATATATATAAAATTATATATATGCAATTATTCCTTTTTCAATGATAAAAGCTGTATTTAGTTTTTCTTTCGTATTTTGACTCCAGTAGTAGTAGTTTTTGTCATACGGATTTTTTTATTTGTGCATAAACTTATCAGTCTTTGAAAACATGGCTTTTGGTTTTGTTTCTTAGTTTCAAAGTTTTAAGTACTTCTCTCATGATTTCTTCTAGTAGTTTTAGTTACATTTTTAACATTTACATATTTGATGTCTAAAATTTATTCTACTGTATAATGTGAATGCATCCGTAGGATAAGCTAGTGCATGCAGCAGTAACAAAGAATCCCCATAGATCTACAGTTGAAAAAAAATGAAGACTAATTTTTTATTTGTTCTTTTTCGATATACATGACAACAGAGTATATTTTGACATATTGTACATACATAGAGTATAACTTGTTCTAGTTATGATCCCTTTCTTTTTCTTTATTCTTTTCTTTTCTTTTTTCTTTTTGGTACTAGGGGATTGAACCCAGAGGCACTCTACCACTTAGCTACACCCCCAGCCCTATTTTGTATTTTATTTAGAGACAGGGTCTCACTGAGTTCCTTAACACTTCACTTTTGCTGAGGCTGGCTTTGAACTCGCGATCCTCCTGCTTCAGCCTCCTGAGCCACTGGGATTACAGGCATACGCCACCGCGCCAGGCTGATGATCCCTTTCTTGTGGTTGAATATGATATGGAGTTTCACTGGTCATGTATTCATATATGAACATAGGAAAGTTCTGTCCAATTCATTATACCGTCCTTCTTATTCCCATTCCCCCACCCTTCCCTTCATTCCCCTTGGTCTAATTCAATGAACTTCTATTCTTCCCCTCCCCTCCATTGTTGTGTGTTAGAATCCACATATCAGAGAGAACATTTGGCCTTTGTTTTTTCAGGATTGGCTTACTTCCCTTAGCACAATAATCTCCAGATCCATCCACACCAGCAAATGCCATAATTTCATTCTTCTTTATGACTGAGTAATATTCTATTGTGTAGGTGTACCACATTCTCTTTATCCATTCTTCTGTTGAAGGCACCAGGTTGGTTCCATAGCTTGGTTATTGTAATTGAGCTGCTATAAACATTTATGTGGCTGTGTCACTGTAGTATGCTGATTTTAAATCCTTTGGGTATATGCCAAGGAGTAGAATAACTAGGTCAAATGGTGGTTCCATTCCTACTTTTTTGAGGAATCTCTATACTACTTTCTATGGTGGTTGCACCAATTTTCAGTCCCACCAGCAATGTATGAGTGAACATTTCCTTGCCAACATTTATTGTTACTTGTATTCTTGATAATTGCCATTGTTACTGGAGTGAGATGGAACCTCAGTGTAGTTTTAATTTGCATTTCTCTAATTGCTAGAGATGTTGAACATTTTTTCATATATTTGTTGACCATTCATATTTCTTCTTCTGTGAAGTGCTGGTTCAGTTTCTTTGCCCATTTATTGACTGGGTTATTTTGTTTTTGTTTTTGTTCTTTTTATTGGAGTTAAATTTTTGAGTTCTTTGTATATTCTGGAGATTAATACTCTATCTGAGGTGAAGTGGCAAAGACTTTCCCCCATTCTGTGGGCTCTCTCTTTACATTCTTGATTTGTTTCCTTTGCTGTGAAGAGCTTTTTTAGTTTGATAAATGAGAATTTATTGATTCTTGATTTTACTTCTTGCACTTTAGGAGTCTTGTTGAGGAATTCAGTTCCTAAGCCAACATGATGGAGAGTTGGGCCTACTTTTACTTCTAGTAGGTGTAGGGTCTCTGGTCTAAGGCCTAGGTCCTCGATCCACTTACAGTTGATTTTTGTGCAGGGTAAATGATAGGGGTTTAATTTCATTTTGCTGCGTATGGATTTCCAGTTTTCCCAGCACCACTTGTTGAAGAGGCTTTTCTCCAGTGTATGTTTTGGTGCCTTTGTCTAGTATGAGATAACTGTATTTATGTGAACTCGTCTCTGTGTCCTCTATTCTGTTCCATTGGTACAAACACTAATTTGTTGCTCACAAGATGTGTCCAGTTTTGATGAGCTGAGGGCTCAGGGGCCCAGGCTCACCAGTGTATCCTTGGAAGCACCGCTGGCCACTGTAGCAGAAGCATGGAGCAGTGGTGAGCCACACGGGCTCCGAACGCCTCTGCCTAAAAGTGATGCGCTTCTGGCACGTTGGTTGAGTGAGCAAATCCCAAGGTCAGGAGGAGAGGGAAATGAGAACGTCTGTGGACAGCAGCAGTGATCACTTACAAAAATCAGATTCGACATTTTATTTCCAGATGACACCCTGTTGTCTCTGCTCTATGTAACAATGGATCCATGTTTCTCGTATATTCTACACTCTGTTGCCTGTTTGGACATTTCACGTACTTCCGGCTTTGTTCTATTGATCAGTCTTTCTATTCACGTAGGATATAGTTTTAATTACAATCATGAACTGCGCACCATTTTGATGGCCAACGGTACATACGACAGTGGCCCCGTAATACATCACCTTGTGGTGCTGAGGCATCTTGGCTTGTGTCCGTCACTCTGATGTTTGCACACTGGTGACATCACTGAATGATGCATTTCTTAAAATGTCTCTCTGTTGTTAAGCTAGATGTGACTATATCTGTTTTATGGTTAATTAATTATAATTTTACTGTTCATAATTCTTTCTTAAGCATTTTAGAATATGCTTTGATATCTTGTAGAACTAGTCCCCCCTCCAAAGGCTTTCTTCCCCAGAATTTTACTAACTTGTGTGATTTATATTTCATAGGAATTTTATTTATTTATTATTTATTTACTTATGTATTTATTTTTGGTATTGGGGATTGAACCCAGGGACACTCAAACACTGAAATATATTCCCAGCCCTTATTATTTTATTTTGAGCCAGAGTCTTGCTAAGTTGCTGAGGCTGGCCTTGAACTTGGATCCTCCTACTTCAGGCTCCTGAGTCACCGGGATTACAGGCGTGGGCCACCAGGCCTGGCTTCATAGGAATTTGAGAACCAGCTTGTCCTCAGTGCGTGCTGCGTGTTGCTACCCGAGGCCACCAAGCGCCTTCTTATGTGCTCAAGTCTTTATGTTCTTGAGCAGCACTTAAAGTTTTTCCTCATCTGGGGCTTTCCTGTGTTGCAGGCTCATTCCTGTTTGGCATTGTTACTGTATGAAAAAGAAGTCATTTCTCCTTCCTCCTTTCTTTTCTTCTTTCTTCCTTCTTCTCCTTCTCATCTCCTTTTCCTTTTTCTCCCTCTCCTGCTCCTTTTCTGTATATATGAAAGTTATTAATTCCCCCAGACTCTTTTTAAATCACTAAACTGGAGGCAGAGAGCCTGAAACAGGCACACCCAGCGTCAGCTGGAGGTGGGTCCAGTTGCTCCAGGACGGTTTCTTTCCTGTCTCTCACTGGTACCAACAATGAGCTTGGGCTCCATGGCTCTTCTTTACAAGGTTATTTTCTTTGGGAAGTTGCCAAGGTGGCAGCAGTTTGATATTAAGGCAATAAAAGCATCTTTTTGAAAACTTCCCACTTAAGTAACACAGGTGCTTCCCAAGCCATGAAGCAGATGGAAACGTCACCTGAACCAGGGGCCTAACGCAGGGCTCCCGACACCAGGTGCTCTGGCAGAGAGTTTTGGCATAGCTGAGCCCAGCCCCCGAGTGTCCTGGCCACTTTCACAGGCAGCTCACCACTGCGCGCCCCCTGTGCCTAGGGCACCTGATTCCAGCTCGTCATAGTCCCCACCACACACACACAGTTCTTTCCCGTCTCCTTCACTTGTATTTCTCCAGAATTGGCTATAGATTGCACAGGAGAGCAGTGTCCCAGGACAGGGAGACTGACCAGAGCTGACCGGGCTCTGCTCCAGTTCTCCCTGGAAACATGGAGTTCTCTAGCACTTTGGCTTAGCGTGTTATGTGGCCCTGGGGTATAGAACCCAGAGGAGGCTGGAGATCCTGCATTTCAAGTGGGCCAGGCATGGAGTAGGCAGCTTTGCTGGCCTTGGGAGACTGGCTCACAGTGGACCCCAGGGTTCTGTCACCCCTTCCTACCTGCCTGTAATACACCAGCTTAGCGTAACCTGCGTGCACGGGTCTCACTGGACTCAGTCAAGCTGCTCATCAATGCACAGTGGACCAGCTTTGCACCTGGTGTGGGATTTGGTCTCTGGTGTGTCTGGTCCCAGGCCTGTGTGGCTCCCGTCTGATGCCAGGGCTGGTGTGGAGGGTGACCTACAGATAAAGATACACACCTGTTGTTTGCTTAAAATGAGGAGAAAGTATTTAGAACACTTGTTTTCCCCCAGTATACTCATTCATAGGGACCCCAAAGCAAGCTGTCTGCAGATTGCAACCAGACATTGCCAGAAACGTTGCTCAGTCCCTCAGAATGCTACTCTTCTGCTCTGCTAGTGACACAAGGTTAACCCTTCCTGGTGTCACAGGGGCAAGAGCATTTGGGACCTGCTACTCAAAATGTGGCCACCAGAGGAGAAGCCTCAGCATCGCTGAGAAATGCAGGCTCTCCAGTCCCACCTCAGGCCTGTTGAGTAAATATTTGCTTTTTAATAAGATCCACAGGGGATTGGTATGTGCAGTGGAATCATTACTTTATCAAAATGGATGAGACCAGAGAGAGTCAGGCTTTGAAATAAAATGGCCTGAGTCCTAGGACTGCTGCTTGCTGCTGAGCCGCCTTGGGTATATTTCTCAGCTTCTCTGATCCTCAACTATGAAAAGGGAGAAATAATATCAGGTTCGACCATTAAAAAGTGCCCTTGTTTTGTAGGTTGAAATTTTTAAAAAATGGGCCCAATACAAGCCACTTCCTATGATTGAACCTAATACTTGTTGGGTACTTGAAAGAATTTATTTTAAAATGAGATACGATCTATAAAGCAACCGGTACACAGAGGGTGTTCATCAAAGGTGGTCGTTGCGGGTGTGCAGCGGGCGTGGCCTTGATTCCTCTCATTCTTTGCACCCACGGATTCCCACGAAAACCAAGCCAGTGAGCGGGACATTTGCAGTTTCTCGTCAGACTTGATTCCGCGGCAGAGGCTTGTGCTGTGTGGGCCAGTCGTTATCTTCATGGCTGCATGAAACTGTACGAGGGTTCTTGTCCTCTTCACTGCAGCAAAATATGTCCCATTTCACCTCCAGACAGAGAGACCGATTCTCAGACAACCTGATGAGGTCACCAGGGTGTCGTGACCGATGACTCAGTGTCCCAGTCAGCAGCTCCTTTTCTGTTGGCTCTGAGGTGCCCAGGGGACCCGGAGCACTGTCCCCAGGAAGAGCATACTGCCTGTTTCTGTGTGGAAAGTCATCACCAGGAAGGGCCGACTGAACCCAGCGGCCAGAGGGGTGGGGGGCGCAAGGTCATGTGAGGCCTGGGAGGGAACTGGATGCTGGTGGCGGCAGCAGCCTCTGAGCCCCTCTCCTCCAGAGTCATCGTGGCCTTCTGAGTCACTTGCAAGGAAAATTCTAGAATCATCACTCTACCCCAATTGTCTTCCTGTTCCTTTACATGACCCCATACTGTCCATCCATCCACCACCCTGTCACTGTCCTTGCATCTGCCTTTTGAAAAATTCATTTGTTTATCCACCTGGTACTCTTAAATACACCTGTCCATCTATCATTGATCCACTGACCCATTTATTCAGCAAACCATAATCCATCCACCTAATCTGTCAACTATCTGCTTATCTATGACTTTATCCATCCAATACTTATGTGTTTATATAGCCATCCACCCACCTGTTCACTTGTCCATCATCCATCCATCATCCATCACCCTTCATCCATCCATATTTCCATCTTCCATCATCCATCTATCCATCCATCATTCATTCATCCATCCATCACCCATCCATCAAACATCCATCCATCCACCATCCATCCATCATCCATCCATCACCCATCATCCATCCATCCATCCACCATCCATCCACCATCCATTGTCCATCCATCCATCACCCATCCATCCATCCATCCATCCATCCATCCACCATCCATTGTCCATCCATCCATCACCCATCCATCCATCCATCCATCCATCCATCCATCCATCCATTCTCCATCATCCGTGCATCACCTGTGCACTCACCCACCCATCCATCTTCCCACACGATTCCCTCTGTTTCCTATTCACCTAGCCAGTCATCCACCCACCTATCTGCCCTTCGATTTGTTTCCAACGCTGGCTCCGCATTATGCAGGTCGCAGTGTGTTTTGAACGTCACACCAGCAGCTACCCACCCATTTCTCTGCTCATGTCCTCCTGCATCCATACAACTGCTCTTCCACCCAATCATTTACTGATTCTTTCATTCATTTCATTTTGATCATTCATTTCCATTCGCTCTATCCCTAATTCATTCATGAATAGACTCAGTAAATATTTATTGAGTATTCGCTATATATAATCCATGGTGTCAAGCACAGTAGGGGGGCTTTGAGCATGAATTGGAATGACTTTTGCAAGGAACTTGTTTGAAAGGGCAGATAAGACATCTAAAGCTAAGAGCGGAGGTTGCCAGGGGAGGTTGGTTCTGCTTCAGGTGCAGAGGTCAGGGATAAGATTGGAGAAAAGCTCCACAGAGGAGGTGACATACGTTTATACAGGGCTTTGAAGGATGGGTAGAATTTGGATATTTAGAGATGAGTGAAGACAATTCAGGTGGGTTTTGTTTTGGTTTTTTTTAGTTACTTTGTTTTAAGTCCAAGCCAAGACAGGGAGGGGAAAGCTCAGACCATGTAGTGTCCCCATGAGATTCAGTGGAGTACTACAGCAGAGACAGTAGGGGTCAAGGTTAGGAGAAGATGATGGAGGAATCAGGAGGTCATGTGAGGAATGGGCTTCATCCTGGAGTTGGCAGGACACTTTTGAAGAATAAGCTTTCATGGAAACCAAGGCATGGGGTGTTTAGAGAGGAAAGAGGTTAAGGAGGACCAGCAAGACACTGGGCCGGGTGACCAAATGAGGGCGGGGCCTGGCTCTAGGATCAAGCTCAGCTCTTGGTGATGATGGGATCAGAAGCCACAAGTGAGACCTGTGACCACATATCACCCTTCCAGGAGCTGATGGAAGAGAGGAGATCACTGGGCCCAAAGTTCTGGGTGTAAGAGAAAGAGGACTGGGGAGGAGCTGAACGGGAACCATCTCCCTCCCCAGTAGAGTGGCACAGCCTCCTCAGGGCACACTAACAAGCAGAACAAGCCTGGACTTGGGACGATCTGCCCAGGTCCCAATCCCAGCTCCACCTCTTCCTAAACAGCCCCTCACCTTCTGCCTGGACCATTGCAACTGTGACTCTCCGCTGGTCTTCTGCTCTCACCCTGTGCAGTTTATTCTCTTTTCCTAACTTAGGTGGAATTCATTCCATCATTCTTTTGCTTAAAGCCCTCTGTGGCTTTCTGTCTCACTCCTGGGAAAATCAAAGTCCTATTGATCTTGAAGAGCTCTGTCCTGTCTCCTACCACACTTCCTCTTGTCTCCTGTGTCCCAGCCTTTCTGTGTGTCATGGTCATGGCAAACACCATGGCAGGCATGGTCGTGCCACAGGACCTTTGCACACACTGAGAACCCTGCCAAGAATTCCTTTCCTCCCCTTATTCAGGTCCTTGTGAAAGGTCACTTTCCCATCAAGAACTCCAAGTTTAGTGTTCCTGGGACAGACCCCAATGGCCCCTTACCCTGCTGTATCTTTGTGGCTTTGTTGCATGTCTATTTGTATACTTATTGTCTGTGCCTGCCACTGCACCCACCTTCTGTTAACTTTGCACCCCAGCTCTGCCCAGGGCCAACTGGTTCCTCACTCCGCCGGCACATCTCTTTTGTCCCCATTGTTGTGTGTGGAAGTTCACCCAGCCTAAAGCTGGAGGACCCTGCGGTGCTCTGATACTGGAGAAGGTACATCCCCCTGAGGTGGGGTCCAGAGTCCCAATCATCAGATGAGGAAACAAAAGCCCAGAGAGGTGGTATAGCCCAAGGCCACACAGCTACGATGAGACAAAGCCAAGACGTTGTCCCTTCTGGAGTGTCCCTTCTGGGGTGTGTGTGACACCCAGGTAATAAGGAGGTGCCCAGTGCCGGTTGAGAAGAAGAATGTGGGTCTTGGTGCCCAATGACTTGCCCCGGGCTCAGATCCCGGCTTGACACTAACTAGCGTGGTAACTGGGGCTAATTCCTTGGCCCCTCCAAGAGGGTCTGAATGCCCCACCAAGGCCCATGTTGAGAGTTAATTGCCAGGAGCAGTACTAAGGGGCAGGCCTTTGAGGGGGATTAATGCCCAGATGGGCGAGGGGTTCATCACCACGGCAGTGAGTTCCTGAAGAAAGGATGATTTGGCCCATTTTCTCTGTCTCACGCATGTTGGCTTGGCCTTCCTCCATGTTATGACTCAGCAGGAAGGCCCTCAGCAGATGCAGCCCCTTCATCTTGGGCTCCCCAGCCTCCAGCACCATGAGGTAGGCAACCTATAACTTACCTAGTCCCTGGAAGTCTGTTATTGAAGCACAACAGGGACTAATACACTGCACCCCTCAAACCCATCTACAAAATGGGGGTGACCGCACTTGCCTCACCTGTCCACTGGGAGGTGCTCATGTGGCACCTGGCTAGGGCTGGGCCTGGTGAATGTCCTTGAGAAGAGGACAGGGAGGGGTGGGGGCGAGGCTGTCACCCTCCCCCAGCTCCAGCTTTGCCCCAGCCCTCTGCCCTACCCTGCAGAGTGCTGGCTCTGTGGGTTTCCTTCCATTCGTTTCTAGGGCCCGATCTGACCTGTGCCACTCCAGTCTGCCCTTCCTAGATCTTTCTAGAGCACAAATGGGCTCATGACACTTTCCATTTTTTAATTAGGTCTCAGGATAGATTCTCGGGTCATCCAAGTAGCTAGCGTGGTCTTATGGGGCCTCAGCTCAGTGCAAATGGGAACTTTCCGTTCCCCGAGGCATGGCCCCTCCTTCCCAGGCTGTCCCTTTTTTACCAGCTTGCCCACAGGCCCCAGAGCAGGAAACTGCCTCTGCACTTGGGACTAACCCGCACCCCAAGGGAGAGCCCAGCATCTTGACACAGCGGGGCTGCAGCGATGTGGATGTGGATGGGGACAGAGAGGCCAGTGGCCGCTGGCAGGATTAAGGCACACAGCATCTCGCTTTGAGTGGGTCCTGGCAGCTCCCCATGTTGGTCAGAAGCTTCCACTGAGCCCCGCCTGGCCCCAGTTCCCAATTTACCTTAGAGATGCCCCATCTAGGCTGTCCCGGGAGGCCTCTGTCCACAGGTGCTCATGGGAGGAGCATCTCCAGTCTGGAGGTACTGGAAGTGGACAATTTGGGGAAGTAGAAGTCGAGTTCTCTGTGGAGAGACAGAAACTGGTTTGCTGTGCAGATCCTGGAAGGGCCTGTGTGTGTCCCAGGGGCCCCTTCCAGCTCCAGCTCTCCAGCCAGCCCTGCGGCCTCTCCTTGCCTCTGGTCTCGGCCCCACTGCCAGCCGTGGGCAGGGGAGAGCCTTCCAGGGTGCGCACCTCGACACCTCCCGCGCAGCCTCTGCCTGAGGCCTGCACGTGCAGGGCCTGGGGCTCCGCCCGCCCACCTGTCCTAGCGCCTCCCTGTTTCCTGCCTCCCTCGCGCTCTCGGCACCAGCCAGGCCACTCCTCATTCCTGGGTGTTTGCGTGTGCAGATCCCTCATCCCAGACACCCTGTCTCAACCAGGCCTCTTGGGGTCTTTCTCCTTCTTAGGGACGCGGCTGGGCTAGGGCTTGCTGTGGAGGCTGCCTGACCCCAGCACGGCAGGACGTCCTCTCACCTGCTATCCTAGAACACAGTGACGGTTCCTCCTTTGTGGGGTTTACATGTCCCTGTCGTTATAACTGGCCTTCCACCCCTGAGGGAACCCGGGTCCTGGGAGGGGATGGCACTTGCCCAGGGTGCCACCTGGCCTGCAGCAGAGCTGGGACCAGAACTGGATTCCAGAGCCTCAGACCAGGCCCCATCACAGTGCCATCAGAGAGACCAGGGACCTCACCTAGAGGTGACAGTGTCTGGGTGGGGTGTGAGAAGGCACAGCGGTGATGATGCTGTGGGTGGTGACAAAGCCCTGGGGGTAGCAGGACCATGGGGTGTGACAACGCCCTGGTGTCTGAGCAAGGAGGCGAGGCCCTGCCTCCCCGCCTCCTGCCTGCTGGGAGCCGCCTACCTGGTCCTGGGCAGACTGTCCCACTCATCAGCGTCTCCGGCAGCAGTGCATCTTCCACCCCCCAGCTCGCCCGCTGGGGAAGACAAAGGAGGTGGTGGCGTTCCCAGCGCGGGCCATCTCAGCACATGCCCTGCCGCTCCGGGTCGGGAGGAAGCGGTGGCCGGCCTTCTGCTTCATCATGGGGACCTGCACAGCCCTGTGCTCGTCTTCAAAGAACTCCTTCAGGCTGGTGGCCTGGGGATCAAAGGGCTGTGCCCACTCACCTGAGGGAGAGGGAAACGCCATCTTGTCCTTGCAGAGGACAGAGAGGGCCCAGGTTGCCCTGTGGCAGCTGAGGGTGTGTGTGGGGCGAGGCACTGGAGTCCTGGATCACACCTGGATGCAGAGCCCAGCTCCACATCCCACTCTTGACTTGGCCTTTATTACCTGGGTGACCCCAGGGGACTGAGCCCTTATCCTCTGTGAGCTTCTGTCTTTGTGTTTTTACAATAACATTAAAATTGCAAAGGTACTATCACTCTGCTGCAACTGAGTTTTGAATGTCCCCCAAAGGCCTGTGTGTTGAAGGCTTGTCGCCAGGGTGGTAAAGAGGGAGGTGGTGGAAGCTTTAAGGGGTGAGACCTAGTGGGAGGTCTCCAGGTCATTGGCAGTGTGCCCCAGAAGAAAGGGGACTGTGGGACCCCAGTCTCTTCCTCTTCCTCTCTGTTTGCTTCCTGGCTGTGAAGTGAGCAGCTTTGTGCTGTCAGTTGCTGCCTCATCTCAGGCCCAAAGCAACAGGGCCAGCCAGCCATGCACCGAAACCTCCCTGTGAGCCAAAGCGAACCTTTTCTCTCTGTAAGTTATTACCTCACTCAGGCATGTTGTTATAGTGATGGAAAGTCGACCAACACACCAAGCTCCTAAGTCTCTCTGGGACATGGGTAAGTTTTCAGAAGGCCTTGTGCTGTATAAGCTCCTCTGAAGGAGGTTCACTGTGCCTCAGTTACCTCATCTCTCAAGCGGACATAATGGCACCTACCTTGTGGGGTTGATAAGAATTAAATGGAAATTAAACATGCGTAGTGTTACCATGGTGATCAGAACTCCATACTTAATGCTCATGTCTGTTGTTGTGTAAACATGCTTAATATATACATATCATAAATGTTCACAGACCGTGTTGGAGTGACGCTCACTAACTCCAGTAAATACATTTACTTCTTTTGAAAAATTGTTTTCTCATCAATAAAACAGGAACATTGACCTCAGACTTATCTGCAGAGGCAAGCCTCGCTGCCTCACTCAGAGGACAGGGTCAAACACACACAGAGACCCACAGAGTGCTGCACGGATATCACAAATGGGTTCACCTCCTGAGCCCTGAGTAAGAACAAGGGAGCAAGGGTTGCTGCGCGGCTGCCCACACATGGCCCCCATCAGTGGGCACGGGCTTGGCAATGAACATCGAACCAGCAATGGTGGGAACTCTTCACCCTTTCAGAAAAAATAAAGGACCCCTCTGCGTCAGGACTCTCCTGGTGAGCCCACATCTCCTGGCACCTGCCAGAGGAGGGGAACCCATGTGCCATAATTCAGGGGTGGCTTATAGGGCCAAAGTGAAGGTCCCAGCTCCCGGCAGCAGAGTCCCCTACAGGGAAGGGAGGAGAGCTTTCTCAAGTGGGGCCCTGGGTCATGGACTTGCCCACCCACTGAGCCAGAATCCCTCAGGATGAGCTCTCCGGGGAGTTTTTATGCATATTAAAGGTTTGGAAATCCTTTCTTGAAAATAAACTCAACAAATAGCATTAAAACGTGGTAGGCGGCAAGCCCCATCACTGAGGTATTCAAGTGAAAGCAAGAAGGATTCAGTGCACAGACGCTGAGTGCCTTCTATCCACAAGTCAAGAGAGGCTGAGAAAGCTTCTATTTGTTGGGAGGAGGAGGACGAGGGCATGGGCAGAGTCTGGTGCCCAGAAGGAGCCCCGCCTTAGAGACACACCTTACCTCTGAGAGCCAGTGGTTCCCCAGAACCTCTGTGCCTTCCTTTCCGAGGTCCTCCACCCAGGCCCCAAACCTCCCCGGGGTCTGCTTCTCCACATACTCCTTGATGTGTTTCTGGGCTTCCTCCAGATCCTGGGTGGCGCCAAGGGCCCAGGCTGTGGAAACTTCTCTGGCCTGTGGTCAGGAGAAAATGGGACCCCCATGCAGGGAGCCTGAGCAGCAGATCCCGGAAGCCCTCCAGGATCTTGGCCTCCGATATCATGGTGAGGTCGAACCCCAGACCCTCCAGGAGCTGGGTCCTGCTGGCCGCTGGGGCCCTGAGGGAAAGTGTGGCCAAGGCCAGGGAGATGCTCGCCAGGGAGAAGAGGATGTTCTCTCCAGGGGCGTCAAGTCCAAGCTGTCTGTGTAGGCTGAAGGCAAAGTCCATGTTGCTCATGGAAATTTTTTGGCAGGGCAGGTTCGGCCTGGGAGGGCCAGGGTCCATGAGATCAGAGTCTCCTTGGGCCAAAAAACGAGTTGCAGCCATGAGCATAATGACCAGCGGCCGCCAACCCGAGGCCTCCATCCTCTAGGGTCCTTGGTCTGAAAGCAGGGGTGACCTGGAAGACAGCAAGAGTGACAGTAAAACACATGATCTCTGCTCTGTGCCAGGCACCATGAAAACACTTCCTCGGTGTCCTCTGGTCCTCCTCGCCACGGCCCAATGCGGGCAAAGTTGATAAGAAGACAGTTTTAGGAAGGTTAGGAAATTTGCTCAAGGTCCAGCAGCTGGCAGGCGGTGGTGTCGGGACTTGAACCTAGTCTGGGGGTGGTGTTGGTGGGTGACAACTGCAGCCAGGCATCCTCTGTCAGCACAAAGCACAGGTACCTCTTGCACCTGCAGGGAGCCTGGGGTTGCACAGCGCTGGTGACACTTATGGCCGCTAGGGGCACTCCCACCTCCTCCATGCCTGTCCCTGGGCTTGGGAGCTGCCTTGGGGAGCTGCTGCTGAGCCCTTCTCTAGTCCTTCTAGTCCTTCTCTAGTCCTTCTGGGGGGACTCCCACCACGAGGGCCCCCCACAACCCCTCCTGCCTCCTGCTCATGCAGAGAGCAGAGCTCATCTGAGAACTCATGGTGCCTCCTCCAGTGGACCCTTCTTTGAATCCTGGTTCCACCAGAAACCAGATCTGTGCAAGGATCACTCAGCCCCAATCCCAGACCTGATTCTCCTTCCTGGTCTTGGACTTGCAGAGAGTCCGTGAGGAGGGGAGGGAGGTGCGAGGTGCCTGGAGGAACCTGGAGGGGAGGGGCAGCCTCGATGACTTTAGTTAATCACTTTGCCTCTCAGGATGTTGACTTCTGCTCTGTGAGGCGGTGCTGAGAACTCCCGCGTTACAGGGTTGTAGGAGCACAAGGCTACGTCCTGAGCAGACTCATGTGTCACATGCTATTGCCCCAAGGAATTGAGGCCCTGATGGAGCCTGGAATCTATTTGAGTAAGGGCCTGAGTGGGCCTTTCCTCCCCTAGGGAGCCACTGTGGTCCTGTGAATGGTAAATCAGACATGCTCCCTGCACCCTAGACGTCCCTGGCCCCTCGCACTTGGGGAAAATCTTATACCCCTCATCCCACCACCTGGAGAGGAAGCCCTTCTTGCTGGGCCCTTGCCAGCCTCCCAACCTTACCTCTAACGGACTTTCCCTCCTCCCTTCTGCGGCCTTCTTGCTGTTCTAGAACTTACCAGGCTTACTGCTGCCTTAGGTCCTTTGCACTTACTGACAGGCGCCTGGAACTGCCTTTCCCCAGCCCTTTCCACAGCTGGATGGCTTGCTTCATTCCCTTCTCTGCTCACCAGCCCCTCCTCAGAGGCCACCTTTTGCCAGCCTCCTTGATCCTATGTCCTTCTGAAATGATATGGCACATCTGCCTGGCTCTCCCACCGGAAGGTGAGCCCCATGAGGACAGACACTCTGTCTCACGCACTGCTCAACTTCCAGTGCTCAACAGAGTGCATGCCCAACAGAGGGAGCATGGTCTACCCTCTGCAAAACCTCATTCTAGGACTTTGGCCTTCCATGTCCCTCTGGTACCTCTCCCCCAGCACCAGGCCGTCCCCAGCTCCCCTTGTGACAGTCCACTTGGCCCCTCTTGTTCGCTCTGAATTCGGGTTAATTATTAACAGAATTGATCCCTATTTCATTCCCTTGAACTGCTACCAGCTTTCCGTGTGACCTTGGGCAGCCTTGAACCTCCGTGAATTTGAACGCCCTCCTCTGTACGGGGAAGGGTCAGCTGAAACAAAGCCTCTAGGAAAGGCTTCTCTCTCTGCGAAGGATTGTTCCATATCATTTCTTTCTTTCTTCTTTTTTTTTTTTTTTGGTACTGGAGCTTGAACTCAGGGGCACTCGACCACTGAGCCACATCCCAGCCCTATTTTGTGTTTTATGTAGAGACAGGGTCTCACTCAGTTGCATTGTGCCTCCCTGTTGCTGAGGCTGGCTTTGAACTCGCGATTCTCTTGTCTCAGCCTCCCTAAGTGCTGGGATTACAGGCTTGAGCCACCGCGCCCGGCTCATATCATTTATTTCTTGATAGAGAACCAGCCAGTCTCCAATTGTCTGTGTGTCAGTCAGCTGTGACAAATACCCACAAAAACAACCTAGAGGAGGAAAAGTTTATTTTGGCTCCTGGTTGCAGAGGTTCAGTTCATGGTTGGCTGACTCCATTGCCCTGCGCCTGAGGTGAGGCAGAACATCACAGCGGATGGGCCTATAGGAGGAAAGCTGCTCAGCTCACAGCAGCTAGGAAACAGAGAGAGAGACAGACAGACAGAGGGACTCCGAGAAGATAAAACCTGCCAGGAGATGTCCACAGTGATCCACCTCCTCCAACTAGGTCCACTTCCTATGGTTTTCATCATCTCTCAATAATCCATTCAAATTACTAATCCAGCAAATGGATTAACCCATGGATGACGTCAGAGCCTCCAAGATCCAATCACTTCTCCAAAGCCCCATCTCTGGATCGCTGCACTTGGGACCCAGTCTCCGGCATATGAACCTTTGGGTCATGTCATAGTCAAACCCCAACAGACTGCTACTTGGTGAGCCTCTTGGTGGCTTTGGTGAGACATTGGTGCCACTAGCCTCTGACCCTCCTTCACTCATTCACCAAATAAACATCGACCGAGTGTGCCATGGGCCAGGACTAGAGCAATGTCCTGGGGACGCGAGGGGGATGACACACACCTGCTTACTCTGGGATCTCAGGCCCAGGGGACAGGTGCACAGAGGCCGAGGTAGAGCAGCGTGTTCTGTGTACTAGGGCTGGCGACGAGCCCATCTCAAGTCCAATGTCCCGACAGCTTGTGAATGGTAAATTTTTCTTGCTCTGGTTGGGGCTCCTCTGGGCTATGCGGAACATGACTTTATCTTGACTCTCTTTGCTCACCCGCTGCCTTGACATCCACACCCACAGTCAGCTCTTTTTGTCCCCCAAGCACCTTCATTCTCTCTCTTTGCTCATGTTCCCACGAGGGGAGCACAGCAGGGGTCTGTCATGAGACTCATTCATTCTCTGGCAAGGCAAAGCCTCCTGCTTGCTGAGCTGGGGAGGAAGACACCATCCTGCCCTCGAGGATCAAACTTTTTGCTATGGAAAAATTCAGAAGTGTACAATAATAGAAAGAATAGCACAGTGAGCCCCTATATTCCCACCAGCAGATTCGGTTATTTTCAACAAAGATCAATACTGTTTAGGGATACCTCCCAAACAGTAATTGAAATGCTTTAAAGCAAATCCTATATATTATTTCATTATTAAGAATTTACAAAATCAGAACCTGGTACATTATCACCCCTTCAAAACAATAATTCCTTAATATCATCAAATACTAAGTCATTGTTTCCCCATTTCCTAAATACATAGGACTTTTATATCTCTCTCTTTCCTCTTTCTATTTGTGGTAAAATTCACATAAATGTAAAGTTACCCTTCTAAAGTGATCAGTTTGGAGGCATTTAGTGACACCCAAATGTCGTGCAAACACCACCTCTATCTAATTCCGTCACCCCTGAAAGAGGTCCCATACCCGCTAAATAGTCACGTCCCCATCTCCCCTCCCTTAGCCGGTGGCAACTGCTCACCTGTCCCCTGCAGCAGTGAGGGTACCTGTTCCGTAGACTCGATATAAATGGAATCCTAGCAGGGGCCCCGTCCTGTCTGGCCCCTTCCACTGAGCATGCTTTCAAGGTTCATCCACATCGTATCACACACCAGAACTTCGCTACTTTTTATGTCCTAAGCTATTAGTGGGCAGCCATTTTGTTTGCCCATTTGTCTGTTGGTGGACACCGGAACTGGTCCTACTTTTTGGCCATTGGGAAGAATGCTGCAGTGGACATAGGCTACAAGTGTCCAAGTCCCCGCTGTCTGTAGTACTTAGAGGTGGAGCCTTGGCAAGGTATTAGGATTAAATGAGGTCATGGGGGGTCCCACATGACATTGGTGGCTTTATTATAAGAGGAAGAGAGACTGAGCTAGCACGCTTGCCCCATCCTGCCATGCAATGAAGTTCCCCACCAGCTGCTGGTATCATGCTCTGGGGCACCCCAGCCTCCCCAACTGTGCCACCTCAGCCTCTATTCTTTATCAGTGATCCAATTGTGATATTCATTATGGAAATAGAAAAGGGACTAAGAAGCCAGCTTGAAAGCATCTCTGCAATGTCTTAAAGGGGGTCTTTGGGAGAAGTACCCATAGAGTCCCCTGGGGGGAGCCAGCCTGTGGGTTTCCTGCAATAGCTCTGCAGGTCTGCACCCCAGGCTGCATTCCTGTCTTGGCTCCCAAAGCACATTCTTGTTCAGCCTCCAGAGTAAATTTTCCCAGGCACAAATCTGCTCACACAAACTCTGTTCAAATGCCTTCAAAGCTCTATGACTCTAAGGAACCTTTCCAGAATCTATGAGGATCCCAGTCCTGTGCAGTCCAGTGGCTGTCATGGTCCTTTTCTCTCTGCAGCCTCTCTGTTCTGTGCTCCAGAGCCACCCATCTCTTTTCAGATTCTTTGAAATGCCCCATTGCTTTCTCCTGCCAGGGACATCCTCCTTTAAGATCACCCGAACACCTTCTAGTCCTCTTCTGATCTCAGCACAGAAGTCGCTTCCTCTAGGAAGCCGTCCCTGACTCTCAAACTGAGTTTGGTACTCTCCTTGAAGTCCAGAGCCTAGTCTTGTCATCTTTTTTCCCTTCAGATTTTAAGGACCTTGAGGGCCATTTCTGTCAAAATCTTTGGGAGCACACATGGTTTGAATTGGGAGATGTTTCCTAAAGTCCCATGGGCTGAAGGCTTGGTCCCCAACGCGGGAAGGTTCAGAGGTGGGGCTTTGGGAAGTGATTGAATCATGAGGGCTCCTATGTCATCAGCAGATCAATCATTTAAAAGCACGATTTGGAACTGTAGCAGCTGAGACCTGGTTGGAGGAACTAGGTCACTGGGGGTGTGTCCTTGGGGACTGTATCTTGTCCCTGGTCCCCTCCTCTCTCTCTGCTTTGCACCTGCCATGAGCTGAGCACCCTTCTGCCGTGATGTTCTGCCCCATCTGAGACCCAAAGCCGTGGAGCCAGCAGACCGTGGCCTGGAGCTTGTGAAACTGTGGCCAGACCTTTCCTTCTTTGACTTGTCAGGCATCTTGGTCACAGTGATGAGACACTGACTGGCACAAGGTCACTGGGTGGGTGAGAGTGCTCCTCTGGTGTCTGGCGGTCCCCACCAACACATCCAGCGGGGTGAGCCACAGAGCTGTTGTGTGATGGTCACACTGCCCTCACCATGTCCCCAACCCCGCCACCTGTCAGGTGAGATCTTGGAACTGGGGAAGCAGTTGAAGCACTCAGTCTGGGAACCTGGAATATAACTTCTCTCCCCATAAGGGGGATGCTGGGGTGCAGAAGGGGAGATCTCACCAGAAGACCTCCCTCAGTTGCAGGAGCAAAGGGTCAGGGACTGTCCCAGATATGGATAGGACCAGGAGTCCCTGCAAGAGACAGTGGGTGGGCAGCAAGTGGGCCTTGGAGGAGGGAGGAAGTCTAGAACTGGGGACCAGGAGACTCTGGGGGCCAGAATGGGAGTGAGGGCAGCAGGGTCTTCTCTCTGCCTTGGGTCTGAGGTCCAGGTGAGATTGGTCAAAAACTTGTATGGTTTGGCCATTCTGCTGAAGATGAAGGTAGAAGCAGCCCAGACCCTGGGGTGGGATGAACCTGTTTGAGAGGTCAGGGGGCTTGATTCTGGGACACAGACAGAGTAGGGAGTCAGACGGTCAGCAGAGAAGGACACCAGGTAAGAGTCCAGGCACAGGAAGATGTTTATTGTTGTCAGGAGACGTCCGAGCCTTAGGCTGGAGAGACAACAGGAGCTCTGTGTAGATGGAAGCCGTACGTGCAGTGGATATCACTTTCCCAAGGATGAGTGGACAGGGCCAGGCATCTCTGGGAGCTCTGCACCAAAGCTAGGCTATGCCCAGAGACACATGCCCTGGACTTCCATCCCTGGCTCTTAGTGGGTGCCCCACTGCTCAACAAGGAGCTCTAGTTTTCCTTGGGATTGGTGACTTTGCTCAGAAAGAAGATGATGCTGTCTGCTTGGATGATGGCCATCAGAAAGGGCCTGTTGAACTTCACAATGGTCTTGGGGCCCACCTTTGCCGATGTGAGGATAATTTTGACTCCAGTGGCAGCAGCCGCTTCTGTCCCCACCTCAGTCACATCGAGCACAGCCTTGTGAATCACCTGTGGGAACAGGAGTAGGAAGGAGGGAAGCGGCCTGCCTGCATGCTTCTAGGGAACTGATGCCTCACGGGTCTCCATCACGACTGTCCTATAGTCATTGCTACTACCCATGACCATGACCTATCCTGACAGGCACTGCAGACTCCCCAAAACTCATGCCCCTGTGTTACAGGTAAAAAAGCTGATGGTGGAAGGCTGTGCTTATTTCTCACTGGAGTGGAGCATGGGGTGGTGTCTGCTGCGGTCTGATTCCAAGCCCAGGCTCCTCCCCAAGGGGCTCCTGTGTCTCGTCATGATGTGTGTATATTTGAGGGTGAGGAGTGACCAGCCCACAGCACTGCAGGAGGAGCTGGGCTATATCTCAGCACTTCAGGGTTTGGGGGAGACCCAGGGAGGGTAATTGGATATTGAGAAATATAGTTATTTGTACAAATTCAAGAGTCCCCAAACATCCACTGGTCTTCGCTATTCACGTTTAGGCATGGAAAATGGACTGCCCAGCAGGCATTCACATACTCACCTGAGAGACCTGCAGGTTCTTGTCCCTCGTGACCCCTGACAGGTCAGCCTGCCTGGAGAAGACTTCCCTAATGCCCAGCTGGGGAAGAACGCTTTCCAGAGAGAAGTCACTTGCGATGCGGAACTTGGGCAGATAGAGCTCATCTATCCATCTAAGGAGTGAGGAAAGCAAGATCTGAACATCGCTGGACTCCATGGCCATCCTCCCCCGCCCTGCAGCATGGGATTTCTCAATTTCCTCCACAGCTGGCCCTTCTTGCAGGAAAGAGTCCTCTTCCTTGATGTCTTGTGTTACTCTTAATTCATTAATTATCCATCAGCATCTAGGAAAGTCTACCTGTGCTGGGCAGTGTGCCAGGACTGGGGCTGGAGTCCTGCCCTTCCTCCAGCTCACAGCTCAGCCAGAGACACCTTCACCCTAACCAGGACCTCACAATGAACTGAGAAACTGGGCTAGGGCTGGGGCAGCCACACTGGCTGCACAGCACCTTGCTGCACAGGCACCAGGAGGACTTCCTGGAGGAGGCATATAAGTCTTTCTGTCTTGCTTCCTGTGAGCTCCTTGAGGGCAGGGCTGCTTCCAGTTGGGTGCTATCCTTAGGGCAGTGCAGGATGGAGCAGAACTGCCTCCTGAATACCCACTCCCTTTGCTTATGTCCCCTTCAATTTTTTTTTTTTTTTTTTTTTTGGTACCTGGGATTGAACTCAAGGGCACTCAACCTCTGAGCCACATTCCCAACCCTTTTTTATATTTTAATTAGAGACAAGGTCTCACTGAGTTGCTTAGGGCCTTGCTAAGTTGGTCAGGCTGGCTTTGAACTCCTGCCTCAGCCTCCCAAGTCATGTGATTATAAGCGTGGGCCACCAGGCCCAGCCCCCTTAGTACTCTTGTCACTGTCTGCTTGGTCTTACAGCTGCCCAATACTAGGAGACTGTGTCTCCCATTAAACTTGGAGTTCCATGGGTGCATCCTGTCTGTCTGTAGATTCATGCACTCATTCAAACCTCTCTTGGGCACCCAGCGTGGGCCAGGCACACGCAGACCTGCATCATCAGAGTTTTGTAAATGTGAGGTATTTGATGGATATTATCTTCATTCAGAACTTCTCATTGAGACCTGCTCTGTGCTATTCAAAGATGAAGGAATGGGAGAATTTGGAAGGAGAGAGTAAGTGGACAGGTAGGGCAGGACCCAGATGTCCTGGGGTCTGCAGGATCTGGTGTGAGGAGGACTGAAAGTCGGTAGCCCCAGCAGGTGCCTGTCTGGAGGTGCTTGGAGCTGGAGCTGAGGCCTCAAGTCCGTGTGGGGGCAGGTCCCTGCCCTCTCTGCTCTGTGAGTGTCTTCCCTGTCTTTAACTCCATCAGATTCTCAAAATCACCCCATGAGGACAGGGACCACAGAACAAGGGCTCTGCCTTCAAGAAGCTGAGGCCAGGAGAAAGCAGATGTGAGCCAGGGATCGAGCTGGAGACACCTCATGACTTATGAGGTGTCATAAGAACATGTTCAAGCCTGTAATCCCAGCACTTTGGGAGGCTGAGACAGGAGGATCGCGAGTTCAAAGCCAGCCTCAGCAACGGCAAGGCACTAAGCAACTCAGTGAGACCCTGTCTCTACATAAAACACAAAACAGGGCTGGAAATGTGGCTCAGTGGTCAAGCGACCCTGAGTTCAATCACCGGTGCCAAACAAACAAACAAACAAACAAAAAACAAGAAGAAGAACACGTCCGAGTCAGAGGAAGCCCAGTTACATCTGATGTCCTCTTAAAGAGGGAAAAAAATCAGGCCTAAGGCCACCAGGCAGCAAAGGAAAAAATAACCTCAGACAACACCTGTCCCCAATGGGTTCTTCCACCACCGTGCCCCTGGACACTAGTGAGACCCTGGGGTGGAGGGAGGCAGGGCCCCAGGGGCTGAAAGGAGGAGTGCTGTCAACTCCAGGTCCCAGGCAGACGCACCGGTTCTGCAGTGAGTCTCTCCACTTCTTCAGGGTCTCTGGGAGCAACATGGCTTCTACCTCCTGCATCTTGCCTGAGTCAGGGAGGATGAAGAGGGCACTGGCGTTGCCTTCATACTTCAGCTCCACCACGGTGCAGGAAAGCGCCTCGTCTCTGAAGTAGGGTATGGTCAGGTCCTCTAAGCTCATCATGGGCACTTTCGTCCATTTCCTCTTGCTCAAGTAGAACCTGGACTCGAGGGTATCACTGGGGTCAAAGGGCATCATCCACTTGGCTAGAGGTGGAACGAACGGTAGGAGACTGTGTGAGCACCAGGGCACCTGTGCTCCAACCCCAGCTCTGCCCAGTGCCCTGAGCAGCAAGAGCTGCCAGCCTCTCAGGGTCACTCTGGTCGGGGGAGGCCTAGCGGGGTTTGGGGAAATACCTGGCAGGTATAAAAGCCACTGGGAAAAGGAGAGACCCACAGGCCTTGAGACAAAGACCTGGTCACTTGGAGGATATGACGGGTCACCAGGCAGCTGGGAAGAGGGAATGCTGGACAGAGGTGGGGGTGAGGTGTGGAGGTAGAAGGAATGAGGACCCCCTTGTTCCTTAAGAGGAATCGTGTCTAGGAAGCATACGTTGGCACTGCAGAGATGTGAACATGGAGCCACCCTCTGCACCCAAACTGCTCCCTGCCAGGGGCCCGTGGGAGGATTTTAGGTAGAGATAGGAGGGGAAGGCTAAGCTCACCTGAAAGGTGTTGAGGGCCAGAGAGACGAGAATGCCTCTCAGTGGGAACCAGCAAGGAGGGGTGGGAAGGCAGGACTTGGAGCCAAAAGTGACCATAGAATAAAGCTCATGGGCACTTGTGATGTCTTAGCGGTCAGGGGTCCTGGACATTCCAAAAGCCATAACTAGGGAAGTGCCGGCTGTGGTTCTCAGCATACATGTGGGTCACATCCACCTGCATGGACTGTGGACCTCCAGCTCAGATCTGCCTTGGATTCTGAGTCTCTGGGCCCACTCCCATCCCCAATCCATGGACTTGGAACTGTGAGGATTCTCTGGACTCGGGATCCAGGGACCCCCGCGTCTCCTTCACCTCGCAGCCTCGCTAGCCTTGTGGCCTCTGTACTGTGGCTGATGGAGTCTTGCAATTTAGTCTGGCTCTTCAGGCTTCCTTGCTATTCTTCCTGCCCTCTCCAGCCTATGGCAGCCCTGGCCCAGGCTGTGCCCCTGTCCCGTTCTCTGTCTGCCCTTTCCTCTTGATGACCATGTTGGTTTCTAAGAACCAGCCCACCTTCTGGCCCAGGCTGTCTCAGGTGCCCAGGCTCCCTGCCGACTATTGCTGGTGCTGGGTGCCCCGGCCAGCTCTTGACACTGCTCCCTGTTCTCTGGGTGTGAAAGGAGACTCTGGGGTTGGGTATTACTGCATGTGGGCTCTGCACGGGCCCCTGTCGTGACATCCTCACCAGCATCATCTGTGTGGGCCTCCCAGCTTTCCCTCTCCTTGGCCTATTAGGGGTGCAGGCCCAGATCTCTGTCATGGGTGCTCTGACCTACAGGCTGAACTTGTAATTTTGTGAAGTTGAAACTGAAATTTCCGTGGTTTGCAGAGCTACCACATAGAGTAAACGGGCCGACATCTACCAGGCTGTCACAAAATACACACTAAGGACCCATCCACTGTGCTTCCTGTCACTCTGTGCCAGGGGTCCAGTTTTTAGCAAAAGCCTTGTCTCCCTGCCACGGGAGCCTCCCTTTCCTGCCCTCCTATGATGGTCTCCTAGGGCCTCCAGAGAGAGCCCATGTCTTACAGGCTACTGTTGACTTCCCGGGGAGGGGGCCCTTTTCCTAGTCTGTCTGAATTCAGAAGAAAATAAAGCAACTTCCTAGCAAAGTCTTTCTTTCTTGACTCCCGGGACCCCATGCCTCGCCTGTGGGGCTCCGCCTGGCGCCCTCAGGTCATCCGGTCTGTATTCTGGCTTCCCTCAGTGAGTCAGTCCTGAGCACCCTTGGGAGCTGGGTGCCGCAGAAGAGGAAGGACAGGGGAGGAAACCTATGCTCATCAGCTGTTCTGAGCCTTCCCTGCTGTCCACACTGCAGCCCCGGTGATGACCAGGTCCACCGCACACACTCCAGGTCCTGTTTGACAATCAGGTTGAAGAAACCTGGGAACCTGAAGGATGGGATGGAGGCACAGGCCTCCATCACCAGGAGGAGGGAGCACTACCCAGCTCCTGGGCCATTTGTTTACCTCCCCTGCCTGGTCCCCACTGCCAGAGGAAGAGGGCACAAGAAAACAGGGGTGGTTGGCATGTGGCTGGGAAGGAAGGTGTCCTAGCAAAGGGACAGGTGTTAGAAGGAGAAACAAGGAGACTCAAAGACAAACATCGCACATCAGGCCAGGACCGGGGGAGGCAGGGCGACTTGGTCACACAGGCCCGGGGGGAGGAGCTTGTCCAGGCCTCAGCCAGGGGCTGCGCTCCCCAGAGCTCTGTCTATATCCACCAACTCCCCTACTCAGTGGGCCTTTTTTATGTCCCCATCTCTTCTTTGCCTGCATCTGGACCACTGGTGGAATCGACCTGCTCGCCCTCTGTCCTTCAGAACTTATAGGCTAAGGTTGGCCCAGCTGAGTTCCCATCCATGGGATGTGGCACTGCACCAATTAGAACTTGAGGAAGTGTCCTGCCTTGGACACCACCCTTACCAGAGGCTCTTCCCTGGATGAGGGCTGTGCCTGAGGATTAGAGGAGGCCAGAATCCCGGACCCTCAGGGCGGCCAGACTCCACAGGGCCATCCTTGTCTTCTCCCGAGAAATGACCCCAGGCCTGCCTGGACTCCCTCTAGAGACAGAGGGCCCAGCCAGAACAGGGACTGTTCTGTCAGAAATGCCCAAGAGTGCACAGGCAGAGGGTCTACCCACCCTCATTCAGCAGCGTGGGGACAAGGACAAGGCTGAGTTCCTGCCTACCCTGATGAAATTAGCAAGGAGAGCCCCTTCTTTCTATCTGCTGAGTGAGTTTAACCTAGATACAGGTTAATGAGGTGTGTGGAGGTCATGTACTGGAACCAAAGACTGTAATCCAGAAAGCCCCAGGGGAGAAGATGAGGCCTATGGCCTGGGTAGGGCCTGGTGCTAAAGTCCCCCAAACCGGGACACCTCCTCTCTATTGGTAGTTGGTTCTCTAAGCCAGGACAGAAAGCTCAGAACTTGGAGTCCATCTCCTCTGAGCCTAGGCCGGCACTCACCTTTAAAGAAGATGTAATTCACCAGGACCATTACTGTCTGGAAGTTTAGCCCTTTGATCAGATCTACAATTTTCCCCTGGGTTTTTTCCTTCACGTAGTCATTGATGCCCTTCTCTGCAGCCTCAGGGTTCTGGAAGTCGGTGGTGAAGATCTGGGCCTCATATAGACCCTGGGCGTCCTCGGTAAACTTGGTCAGCAGCTCCAGATTGTCCCTGACGAACATGGCATTGCCCATGCTGAGCTGCAGCTGGTTGTTGGGCCGGCTGAGGGTGCGCAGGAGATGCTGGAAGCCCTGGTGGATTTCCGCCTCGGTGGTCTCCGTGAGGTTGAATTTGAGGCCCTTGAGAATCTCTGTCAGGGTATTATTGTGGGCCCCCAGAGACAGGAAGGCCAGGGCGGTAGAGATGCTCAGTGGGGAGAAGACGACATTCCCATTGGGAGTCATTGAAGCCAACTGTTTGTAGAGGCTGACAGTGAAGTCAGCATTGCTGGAGGCTAATCTCAGGTTGTCCTTGGGCAATGCATCTTTCTGGGCCTCTTGAGTCAGAGTTTCTGGACCCGATGTGCCACGTGAGTGGCAGAGAACAGTAGGGCAGAACCCTACCACCAAGAGCCCTAGAGCCAGGAGGGGTGACATTCTCTCCATTCTGAAAAGCATAGATCCATTAAGTCCAAGAGGGCC
>CM053401.1:9047077-9088726 GCA_028644305.1 Xerus rutilus
GAGCCTCTCTGGTCTCAGTCTTTATCACCATGCTACACGGGGAGTGGCTTGGGTAAGGCCCATGAGGAAGGTGTGGCACCTGGCTCATAAAAGGTGGTCCAGAGGGCGACCTCCTCATGCTACCCTGAACTAGGCACGAGGGACCTGAGAAGGCTGAGCTCAAAGCCAACAGGGAGATCACCTGCAGCTCTGCCCATTCTGTCCCAGCATTCAGGGGAGAAAAGGGACAGGTTGAGTGGTGGGAAGGAGGGAGAGGAAGAGCCAAGCGAGAGAGAAGGACAGGAGTGGGAGGAGGAGGGGATGGGGGCACTGAGCTGCTGTCACCCAGGGCAATGGAAGTGGCTTCAGACAGGCCCAGGGACTGTGGCAACTTAGTTGACTCAACTGTTTGTTTACTCTCAGGCTGAGGCAACCGTTTCTTTGGAAAAGTATTAAGTGATATTTTATACCCCAAGTTATTTCCAGAGAAGAAGGACCTGTGTGTTTGGGCATGTTGGAGGTCTGGCTGTTTCTAAGCTGTCCGTCTTTCTGTTTTGGGGCAGAGATGCATCCTGTCTGTCTGCTTGACCCAGGGGCTTTGGTGGCAAAGTAAAGTCCCTACCCCAAAGCAGCTCCCACGGAGACCCTAAAATCACCTGGGCCTGCTGCCTCTGCCCAGAGGGACCCACTGCAATGACCACAGCTGCACTTGGTTCTGAGCAGGCACCCTGTTCCAGGTGAGGGCACCTCCCCTTCCTGAGGGCCAGACTCCAGCCGGCTCCATGCACAATCCACCAGTGTTGCCCAGGAGCACCTCGTCCTTTGCAGGCTTGAAAACACAGCCCCAGGGAGGAGAGGGCTTCCCTGGGAGAGGGGAAGGAGCAGCCCCAGACCTTTCCCCTTGCCACCCAGCAGCCACCTGCAGGACTCCCGGCCAGCTCCTGTCCCATAGTTCCAGGCCTGGCCTATCCCCATACTGGTCTGGACTGAAGGCCAGAGGCCTCAGGATTACCTGGCAGGAGGGCTGGCTGGATGCAGAGGCGGATCCAAAGCTGAGGCCTGGAGTGCGGGATTCTCCCCATTGCCCAAGCCTATTTATCTCCACTGGGACTCCTCCCCCTGCTTAGGAAATGTTGACCAGGACAAGGAAGTGCTCTCTTCTCAGACTGGAAATTCCATGACACCAATTTCTGGTAACATGGATTTATAAGATCTTGTGGAACAACCTTGTTACAGGAATAGCCCCTAACTTTTACTAGCATCAAAAAGCAACGTCAAAACCACGGTCTCATTAGTGTGATTTCTGTTTATAAAATGCTCACTGAGGAACATGGAGAAAACCAGAAAATAAGAAGACATCAAAATTATCCCCCAGATGTTTATTGTTAGTGTAGAAAGATCAGGGCGGCGGCAGGCGGTGGCCAACTTCACAAGTTATTTCAGGCTTTATTCAGGAGCAGGGCTACATCTACAGGGGTGGACACACTTTCCCGGTGGAAAATGAGCCCCGAACAAAGCAAGGGACTGGGTTTATAGGCTCTCAGTTTTCGCGGGCATTTAGGAATTTGGGGTTTGTTTCATCAATCAATTTATCACTGGGGTGTGGTGATAAGCTCCTTCCTACCTGGTTTTGCCTCAGGAAGACATCTGTTGGGGGAGGTGTTAGCTGCCAGCGTGATTAGCATCAGGACAACATTGTTGGGGGAGGTGAGTGAGGTAATGCTTGGCCATTTGTCTTTTCCCTCAAGCTACATTATTTTCGGGTCCCACACCTATTATTTATCACCCAGAGAGGACCTCAGCTAACATTTTGGTGTATTTCTACGACATTTCTTTCCTGTCTATGTTTGTGTATCTTCGTGTGTGTGTGATATGAATCTCCATGCAAACTCAGATATAGTGTTTTAAAATACAGGACTTTATTTTTCTAGATCTCAATTTGCATTTTGAGCAACCCTCCTCCAGGGGCTTTGGTCTCAGGGCTCTGCCCTTCCCAGAGGTACACCTAGAAATGGGGTGGGAGAGACCTAATCTGACCACAAGCACTGTGGAGTCCTTGTCCCCAGGTGCCATGTGTCACAGGGGCCTCCTCTGGCTAGGACTTCATCCTTCTGCACCTGTGCCATTGGTTCACCCCGACAGCTGGTTGTCCTTCATCCCTGGCCTTCAGTTCTCCTCAGGTCTCTCTCTTACCTAATCTCAGATCTATCTTGGGGTGGGGAAGCCATCCCGGCAGTCCACAGAATCACCTGCCCCCATCCACAATGGCCTCTAAAAAACTCCAGTGGAACCCTTGAGGTTCCACAGAGCACAGTTTGGAAATGGCTTATTAGTGGTGAAGTTATAGCTTTGGCATGATGAGGCCTGACTTGAATGATGAAGGTGCTATTCATGACCTCCATCACCTGGAGCAAGTCACTGGAAATCCCTAACCCTCCATCTCCTCATGTCTAACACACAGATCACAACATTTCCCTGACGAGTGCTTATAAAAATTAGGTTAAATACAGTCCAGCATTGCTTGATGACAGAGCCTTGTTCTAAGAAATGTGGTGCCATGTGGCTTTGTCATTGCACAAACATCATGGAGTGTACTGCCACAAACCTGGCTGGTCCAGGTCAATTGTTTCATGTGGTCCCCTGATGCAGTCAAGAAAACGAGACATCCAAGGCTGCTACTGGCACACACCATAGGCCGCTTTACAGTCAACTGTAATTTTATAAATAGAAGTTCACTCTAAAATGGTAAAACCATCTCACATGGTGAACAGGAATCAGCAGCATAGTGGTCCATGATCACTACCAAGCCCCACGCACATAGGACTGGCAGCACAGTGGGTCTGCTCAGTGGGTCTGCTCACACCAGCATCTCCTCAGACATGAGGATGGAGTTGTGCCGTGATGCTCTGCCTGCACTGTCACCAGGAGTATGAATTTTTCAGCTCCTTTATGATCTTATGGAACCACCATCAGACATCCTGTTCGGCGTTGACTGAAACATCGTCACGCGGTGCACAATTGTAACTAAGCTCTCTGAGGACGGGGCTTTCCATAGTGCTACATCCCTTGAGTACTTAAGGAGCATGTGTTGGTTGTAGAGGTAAGTCATTGATCTGTAAGAGTTGGTCCCACCCTTCCTTATGAGATGATTTATATCTTTTCAGGCTCCCCAGATTTTCTGTTGAGGACATACTTTATCTTATTTGAGCTGGGGATTGAACCCAGGCTCTCCCCCGTGTTAGCACGGGCACTCCCACTGAGCCATACCCCCAGCCCTGAACATACATCGAATCCCAAGGAAATAATGGCTACAAAGAGACTGAAGTTTATTTCTGTTTTGTGTAAGTCCAGATGGAGACAGTGGGTTGAGGGGCAGCTCCGCTTTGTGAGGATCCAGGCTTCTCTGCCTTGCTCTGCCCTCCTAGGTGCTATTGGCCTCTGCAAGATAGTGCATTGCCAGGTGTACTTTCCAGCCAATAGAAAGGGCAACGGGGAGGGAAGACCACACCCTTCCCATAGGTTACTTATGTCCTTTCCACTTGTGTTCCAAGGACTGGGTGTCATGGCCATGCCTAGCTGCAAAGGATGCTCCACAAGGGGTCAATATCCCACATGAGACAGCCAGGTCCAAGCTAAAAATTTGGGATTCTATCACCGTGAAAGAGAAGAAGAGCATATCCATTGGGGATGACGCATGACTTTGCCTCTACCTGCTACTGAGGGCCCTCAAGTTCTCCAACCAGGGGAGAGTCCACATTTTCTTTAAAACCGTTAGTGAAACCTCTATCCGATAGGGAGGCAGATGACTGTCTACCCTCTGCAAGTCCTTCTGAAGATGCTTGAGGGGAGATGACATGTCCTGGGTGCCACCTGTCACCTGGACCTCCAGAATGTCGCTCCAGGGCCATATACCCCTTACCCCAACCATCTTTCAGCCTCTTCTCTGGGTTCTGACAGTCTCCATGGGTCTGTTTAGCCTCCATCATTGGTAGCAGCCCCTCCTTTGATTGGGCAACCACTGTTCATAGGAGAATGGCCTCAGTCAGTGGTCTCCAGGGCTGCAGGAGAACAGAAAGGAATTACAACATAGAAAAGTAAAGCAAGGTAGTCTCAGGTAGCCACCTTCAGAACCCACTGACTTTAGCGGGGGGTCCCTTTTAGGTCAGCTCCCTACCAACTGTTTGGCTGCAAGATTGCTGGAGCCTGTTTGCCTCCAGTCCAGCAATCCCTTGAGAATATTCTCTCATCTGAGTCCAGGGGGAACCTGAATGCAGACAGGAAATTAGGAGCGCTCTGGTGTCTGCAGAGAGGCCCCTGGGCATGAGGGAGAGCCTTTCGGTATCCTTGCGGTACTCTAAGAACATCCCTGAGGCAGCGGCAGCGCAGCAATACCCTGGGGCTGGCTAGATATGCAAATTATTGGGACCTATTCCAGGCCTACTGACTCAGGATCTGCATACTGATCATCCTAGGTGATGTGAGTGCACCTAAAGAAAAGAGGTGCCCCCAGCTAGGAGAGCAACCTCCCTGCCCGAGGTGTCTTCATTTGGATTCCCCCCCTGCTTCTGGCTGCTGGGTGAAGATTTGTCCTGCACCTGCATAAAATAGCTCCCAAATGGTCTCTTCCAGAACACACCAGGGCCTTGTCCAAGGGTAGGGTCCATCCTCCCCTCAAAATGAGCAGGTGAACTGAACTTCAAAACAGTATGTATTTTTGTTCCTGCTACACATGGACTTGAGAGGCTACCAAGAGCTTTCCTGTACACCTTTCATTCATTTAATCCTTCCTTTATTTCACAAATATTTACAGATTGATTCCGTGTGCCAGGCATTATCCCGGGCACTGGGTGTCCAACAGTGAAGAAAACAAATATGACCTACTCTGGAGATGACATGGTCTCAGCTGTTTTGGAAAAGTGCCCTTATTATAGGGGGAGGGCCTATAATCAAGAGCACTGTAAAAGGCAGGTAGAATTTAAGGGCCACATATGGTCTCCGTCTCCTTCCCCCTCCTCTTTCCCCTTCTTTCTCTCCCTCCCACTATCTACCTTCCTCCTCCTCCTGCTCTTTGTCCTCCTCGTCCTGTTTCTCTCCTTCCTCCTCCTCCTCCTCCCCAGCTTCTTCCTTCTCAGTCTTCTCCTTCCTCATGATCTTTTACAAATCTGTAAAGCCATCCTTAGTGCTGTGAGCTAAATAAACCTCTTTTATTTATAAAGTACCCAGACACAGACATTCTGTTATGGCAACGGAAAACAGACCCATACAAATATATAAAAACAATTTGTGGGCTGGATTTGGCCAGTGGACCTAGTTGGTCAACCCCTGGACAATCCCTTTAAACTGATTTACTGTAAAATGAGGAGATGCTCTTGGAGTCCAGGAAAGTGAACAAACATTTTTCCTCTTTTCGTGCAGGCTCACATTATAATTTCTGGCGGGGCATTGTCCACAGAGATTTGGAGCTGGAGTGAACTTGTGTGAACATAATGCCATGCATCCATGGCCCTCGCAGGGGAGGAGTCTCAACGCCTTGAGAGCTGCTTCTCCATTTTCTAGATCTGGCAGGAGGTTTTGCATAAACCCAGCTGCCAGAGTATGAATCCAGTGAGACGAAATGATTGGACAAGGCACACAGATCCACTTTATCACTCACAGATAGGCAGCAGGAATGACAGAAGCCCAGGATCCCTGATAAGCCCTTTGTCCAGTGTCAGGAAAACCCCAGGGTAGATGGAGTCTCGCTGCGCATGTCCTGCGTTGAATCACAGCTAAGGAGCCGGAAAGCATTGTGCTCTGGGTGTTATACCTCGGGGTCACTGGATTGCTGAGCACTGGTGTTGCAGGCTGGCTCGTCCTTGGGTCCACACGGGGTGTTCTGACCACATTCCGCAGTTACCTTCAGCACCAAGAGTGGAAGGAGGAGAACTGGATCCACAGAGGCCACCTGCAGACTCGGCTTCCTGAGCCTCCCGCCCTCTTCTCCTCAGCCCTTGGCAGGTTGTCAGATGGCCATTCATTCATTCAGTCCCAGCAGCCTCACGCTGGGTGGGGCCCGGCCAAGTGAGCACTGCGGGTTGTTTCACAGGGAGAACACCTACCAGGCCATCTTATTTCAATATTGCCTTTTCCTAGTGGGGAATGACTGCCTTTTTGTATAGCTCCTGACTATGTTGACACAAATCTCCATCCCATCTTTCATTCTGTGGATAATTACCAGGCTTTAGCCTGGGTCAACTCCAGGAAGAGAGATTCAGTGGGAGGAAAAATCTTCCAATGTTTAGACCTGTGATTTGGCGAAGTACTGAGAGCTGTTAGGTAGTGGAGCTGGCAAGACTTAGATAAAACCAGTCCAAGGCCAACCCCAGAACACAAACAACATCATCTCCCCCTACCTGCCCTGGCTCTCCCCAAAAAAGGAAGAAAATTTCCTTCTAGAACACAGAAGAAAGTGATGGTCTCACAGGTGTTGGGGTCAATGCTTTTTTTTTTTTTTTTTTTGGTACCAGGGATTGAACTCAGGGGCACTTGACCACTGAGCCACACCCCTAGCCCTATTTTGTGTTTTATGTAGAGACAGGGTCTCACTGAGTTGCTTAGTGCCTTGCCATTGCTGAGGCTGGCTTTGAACTCGCAATTCCCCTGTCTCAGCCTCCCAAGGGTTCAATGCTTTTTAAGCACGAGTTGTCAAGGATTGATGGTCTGTGTGGAGAAGCCTGCCTTCTTCATGTAGGTTGGAGTCTCAGCTGAAGGGGAGCTTTGTCCCTATCAGTCACTGCCCTCCCAATGAATGGCTTGTCCCTCTGACTTAAAATGGACCCAGCTAGGAAGCCAAGGTGAACTGGAGGTTCACCCTGGCCTTGGTGAGGTCAGGGCCAAGTCTCCAGGAGCCTATTGGAAGGAGTGGAGAGAGATATAGACCAGAAGTGGCACCAGCCTTAGGTGCCTGTGAGTGTGGCTGTAGCACCTGCCTCAAAATGTCCCAGGACCTGTGACCAGCAGGTGTTCATTTGGAGGAACAGGTACTCTTACTATCTTTAGCCTGGAGTCACCTTTGTACCTAGGGAGTCACTGGGAGCCTTGGATGTCTCAGGTGGGACCATTGTTGCTGTTCACTGTTTCCAAGTCATTGTGGTGCTACTTGTAATTCTTAAATATGGACTTGGCTCAGGTGGGCTAAGGAATATCATAGGAAATGGTCTGTGTCCACTCTGGGCTGGGAGGTGAATGGAGGGGGGTGCCCTTAGGGCTTGACAGGGGTACGAGCAGGAATCTAAGCATGAGGGCACCCCACCTCCGTGGAAAGAATGAGACGTGCATGCGTGGGAAGGGCCTCACTCTCCCAGGCTTCTTTTGCATCTGACTCTGACACATCTATGAGCTGGTGGCCTTGGGCCAGTTAACTGTTTGTCTATCAGAGCTCTTTCAAGGATTCTCAGGAAGAAGAAATGAGATTCTAAAACTGCAGTATCAGAAAACCCTGAGAAGGTCCAGCCATCTGTGTCACAAACGGCGCTGATTCAGCTAGATCAGGACAGCCTGCTTTGCTCCAGGCTCAGGTCTGGCTTTCTTTGGACTGATCTGGTTTTGTAGGGGAAGATGCTGGCGGCAGATCTGAGGTAGAACTTACAAATTTCCTTCAGCACAGCCACCCAGGCTCTGTCCCCACAGGGATTATTAGTATCCTTTTGGGACCCCAAAGCAGGAGGATTAGGGAGGAGCAGGGGAGTTCCTGGTACTCGTCTGACCTCCCTTGGCTGTGCTGTGTCTTTTTTTCCTTTGGGACGGGCATGGCTACCACAAATTGCCATCATCAATCAGCTTCTGTTTCAAAACTGCTTCCCGGGTTACATGCCATGGGAAATCACTGGGAAAGGAGTCAGACCAGCCTGGCGCCGGCCCTTACCACCTGGATGGCCTTGTGGGCACTCCAATCTTTCTAAGCCTCTGTCCTTTCTCCTGTGTGACATGAGATGGTGGCACCCTCCTTGCTCACTCATTTTCTCATTCTGTCAGCTCATTCTTTTTTAAAGTTAAGAAGCTCCTATGGGGGTGTCTTTGTCAATGAGGTCTTTCCAGAGGCAGAGGAGACCTACTTGGAACTTCCAGGTTCTTGACACATCACAGAAAATAATTTAAGGACAAGACAGTTCTCGGTAGCAAAGAAAAACGTTTATTATAGAAAGTGAAGGTACGCACTCAGAACAGAATGTGAGCTGTCTCAAGGGTGAGAAGTGCCTTTGGGGTCCCAGGCTCTTCTTCTTCTTCTTTTTTTTTTTTTTTGGCACCAGGGACTGAACTTAGGGGCACTCGACCACTGAGCCACATCCCCAGCCCTATTTTGTGTTTTATGTAGAGACAGGGTCTCACTGAGTCACTTAGCACCTCGCTGTTGCTGAGGCTGGCTTTGAACTCGTGATCCTCCTGTCTCAGCCTCCCTAAGTGCTGGGATTACAGGCGTGAGCCACTGCGCCTGGCTCCAGGCTCTTCTTTTAAAGGAAATTTTGTGAGGGATAGGCATGGGCAGGTGTGTGGAAAATACATCAGTCTGGTGATCACAAGACAGCGCTGGTCTGTTCCTCCAGGATCTTCAGGTTGACATGGTCTCTATTATCTGATCAATAGATAACATTCGGAAGGTACCTTCTATTGCAGCCTGAATGCCGCCTTCTTGCATTCTTTCTTCTTTTCTTTCTTGGTACTAGAGATTGAACCTGGGGGTGCTCTGCCACTCAGCTACCTCCTCAGCCCTTTTATTTTTTTATTTTTTGAGACAGTCTCGCTAAGTTGACAGGCTGGCCTGGAACATGTGATCCTGGAGCCTCTGCCTCCTGACTACCTGGGAGGATGCACCACCACACCCAGCTTATTATAGGTTTCTTAAAATGTTGTATCTTCCTTTGTTTAATCTATTCTAAAAATGCATGTGTTACCACACTGCACAGGGCAATTTTCGTAAGTGATTCTATTTCCAGTAACTTTAGGATTGTGAATGAATTTACAGTAACATTAAGATTTGTAGATTTCTCAGAAATTTGGAAAAGTGATGGGAGAAAAACTGGGAGGGGGGAGGTATGAGGAACCTTAACAAAGTAACAGTCTCCTTTTTCTTCTTTCTTTCTTTCTTTTTTTCTTTTGTCTCCTTTTTAATTTTAATCCTACCTCTTTCCCCTCCCATGCTCTGTCCTTTATTCTTAGGGGCTAATGAAGGGCAAAGGGGTCTTTCCTTCAGCACTGCTTCAAACTGCCAAGGGACAATGACCCTACCTATCCAGGGACGGAAAATCTCATCCTGCCTGATCTAAAGGAGACAGAGAAACCTGGTCTGTGCTGCAGGGATGGGTTGGAATCCATGCACTGCCATCCTCTCAACATGGAATTGTTCCAATCTGGAAGAAGATAAAGAAGGTAAGGTCCCAACAGTAAGAGATCGTGGCAGCCAACGGTCCTAAGAGTTGTAACAGCCCCGGGAGGTCAGGCACGTGAAGGCCCACAGATGTGCTCTTGGTCTAGGCACCGCTTTGCAGTCAGGGGTGGGCATGCAGAAGAAAGTGACAAGTGAGTTCAGGCAGCAAAGAGAAGGCAGGTCCTGGCCAAGAGACTGGTTTTTGGTGGAGCACAGTAATCCCGGTAACCAAAAAAAAAGTTCCATGGCAGCAGGAAGGAATGAGGCTCCTGGGATCTAGATCACAGGGGAGCTTCACTTAAACAGGACTTTTGATTGCTTTGAATGGGACCCATGTCCCTCTAGTGGCTTGGATGGACAAGAGTCCTTATCTCCTCTCTGTGGTGGCACATGGTCCTAGTCCTATAGACCTCAAGAGGGGCAGGTTTACGTTTTGATAACTGGGTCCAGGATGTTTGGCTGTGGATTTTGACACCCACCAGGGTGCTTAGGGAGACCTGGAAGGGGCCCTTCCATCTAGGGAGCACCTGGCCAGTGGGTGAGCACCTTTTTAAAAGGTTTTAATAGAACCAGTTTCCTTGACTGAACTTGTGGAGTGACGGGGCAGAGTCAGATACTTGATTTCTGTATTCCAGATGGGTCTTCCATAACTGCCCCAAACTGATAACATGTTTAATAATAATTTCTTTGTGTGTTAGGATTAGTGGCAAGGCCTGAGGTCAGAAAAGGTCTTCTGTATAATATCTTTTAAAGATTCCGTTGGAGAAAGGTTTTATCCTGCCCTGTAAACTTAAAAGTGAAAGCACCATAATAAATCATAAAGCAGAATACAAGAAGGGTCCAAAGTCAAATTGAGTAAACTATGGGTGCTGGGGGGGGGGTGTGCATTTTTTTTAAACGACTCCACGAGTGTGGCTTCTATCTTGCCCCTCGGTAGCATGCTTGCCTCTGGTTATTCTTTCCTGCTGGGTATTCAGGGCTAAGCAGGTCCCTTGTCTTAGCCAAAAATGAACCTCCTCTCCTTTCCTTTTCTTCTTTTTTCTTTTCCTTTCTTTTATGATAAGGTCAATAAAGGCCCTTCAGGGGTTACTCATAAGGACTTTGTAAGGAAGCTCCTGGCTCTATAGTCTTTACCCCTGTCCTGGTTGTGCCATATGCCAGGATGGGTCAGGATCGCACTGACTACGTGGCTTCCCCTGGAAGCTATAGAGACATACCATCTCCAATGAACCTCCTTTCTCCAGAATTTACAATGGGTTGACTTTTAGTTTCAGGGGGCTTTGCAGTCCCCTGATTGGGATCCTGGGTGACTTCCTAGAATTACAGCGCCCTTAGAGGATTCTCACTGTCCCCTGAGTCCTAGAGGACCTTGGATGGTGAGGTCCAAAATATTAGCTATTTTTTTTTGCCCTTTTATTTCCTGATTTTGGCCTTCAAAACTCAGTTGTTGAACACTGAGAAGCCCACTCTTGCCTATTGCTTTTAGTGAACAGGGGTTAGTTAGTATCTGTCTTTTAGGTGATGACTATTATATCAAAATGTTGCTTATGTTCTGTTTGAAGTTATACCTCTGCAGAATGTTAACAGATAACAGTTATGAAGTTTTACAAGGAAAATACAGAGTAAAATTATTACGAACAAAACAAATTCAGTTTATATACTAATTCTGAGGAAGAAACACACATACATATGTAACTTTATCTGATTATAAATATTGAATGATGTACATAAAATTTTCTATTTTTATATCTTTGTTATTTTTACATCTTGTGTTTTTTTTTTGTCTTAAAAATAAATGAAAGAGCCGAGCGTGGTGGCTCACACTTGTAATCCCAGCACTTAGGGAGGCTGAGACAGGAGAATCGCGAGTTCAAAGCTAGCCTCAGCAATGGCGAGGCACTAAGCAACCCAGTGAGACCCTGTCTCTACATAAAACACAAAATAGAGGTAAGGATGTGGCTCAGTGGTCAAGTGCCCCTGAGTTCAATCCCTGGTACCCAAAAATAAATAAATAAATAAATAAATAAATAAATAAATAAATAAATAAATGAATAAAAGGTCTTGAAAATAAAGTGGAACATACTTGTTTCCTAATGTACTCCCTAGGTGATCCGTGACTAATCTTCAATTACTGGAGTGTCAAGGTTTGGAATGCCAAGAGTTGAGCACATCTAATTATCTTTGATTAAAGATGAGGGTCATAAGGTAACCAAGAACACATAAATGTGAGCCTGAACAAGGCTATCATTACTAACATTTTACTTTGGGGGAATACCAACTTGGTAAAGTATTTCCTTCAGTGTGCATTTTAGCAGGTTTTTGCATTTGGGGAATACAAATACACCTTAACACACAAGAAGTCAGTGATTATTAACAGTTACATGGTCATAGCTAAGTAGGAAATTATAATTATGTTGGTCTCCCTTTAATAGGTTTACACAGGTTACTAATGCTGGCAAAACTTAAAGAATAGCTTTAGATATCTTATAAGTTTATACATAGTGCCAAGGATCACAAATAGACTTATGGCCCAAGTGCATCTCATATATACAGTAAGAAAACATTATTTAAAGCAAATAGATGTAAACTGGGTTTTAAATGGCAGAGTAATCTTAAAAAAAAATCTAAATGGTACTAAATACAAATGGCTGAAATTGCAAAAGTTCCATTGATTATTTTATATGCTTATATGAAATATGCAGATACAATGTAAATTGTATAAAAGAGAATTTATAGGTTACCTTGCATGTCTTTTATATACCTTTAACACTATATACTTCTGCCTAGTATTTAGACAAAGCTCAGGCAAAGCTCATAATTATTAGACACAGCATATTTAGCTTTCAATATCCATAAATCTCTAATCTCAGATATGTTGGGTCTCAAGTACACTATAGTAACCATAATAATGGTTGTTCATTTAATTAGAGTTATAAAGTGGTCATTGAAAAATGGACACTTAAATAAACTCTGACTTTGCTAAGATAGTTTCTTGATTAATTAAAAACATAGACAGCAAAAGCAAGAGTTTATCTTGATAAAACATGAAATCTTTGTTCATTAAGCCAATTTTTCTTTCATAAATGTTACTAAGAGCAGAAAATCTTGTCTTAAACATAAAGAATTCATTCTGGCTTTATATAAATGTACTCAATTTTTACCTTAGAAAATCACTCAAATAATCTTTCAAATTATATCCAACTAATCACACATAAATGTTCTAATATTTATCCTTCATAAACATTCTGTAACATATTTAATCACTTGATAATTTGTTTACATCCTGGTTTTTTTGTCCTTTCTTTTCCTCATCTTTGAATAATCTAGTTATTTTATTTTAGGACAAAAATTTTACTTTACCACATGAAATTCTTTCTTATATGAAAGTATTCTCTTCTTTCAACTTCCTTCACCTAAATTACCCCTATGCCTATAACTCTTATAACTTTTTATTTACTGGGTTTTTTTTGCTTCAGTATTTTTTAAAATGACAATTTGAAACAATCTTTATAAAATTCTTGAATTTAGACAAAATTATTAATATTATTATTATTTCGGTACCAGAAATTGAACCCAGCAGTGCTTAACAACTGAGCCACATTCCAAGCCTATTTTTTATTTTTTATTTTGAGACAAGATCTTGCTAAGTTGCTTAGGGCCTTGCTAAGTTGCTGTGGCTGGCTTTGAACTTTTTTGATCCTCCTGCCTCAGCCTCCCAAGCTGCTGGATTACATGACTTAGACAAAATTACTCTTTCTTAATGAAATAATAGACTATGCTTTTTACACTTTTCTCATCAAAACGCAGCTTCAATTTTTTATTTTTGTATATAGAATACACATGTTATTTAACTCTTAATAATCCTATATTTAATGAGGAGCCAGGAAGAAAGCAGTCTTAACCGTTTTGTTTTACATATATGAAAACACATTATATATGTATATATATAATGCCTTCTTATAGACTTTAAGCCAAGAGTACCTACATTTATATTTAGAAATTGATTTTTTAGTATTTTAACTTACTTTATAAACAACTCAGTTATTTTTCTAACATATATTTATAAATGTCCCTTTTTTATACCTAATTTATCCATTTTAACAGCTACTTTTAGGTTACCTGTAAAAACCAAGATATCAAGCAAGCATAGTTAACATTTTAAATTAATCTTTGTCAAAGAAAACCCCTGAAAGCAATGGACATTGTATTTTAAATGTCTAAGAGAGACGAATAAAATCCTGATTGGTTAATGATCTAGGCAAAAACATGTATTAACAATTTCAAAGACATCTTTACTTCTATCTTACCAACAAATTTAACTTGTCTTTCAAATATTGACCTACATCACATGAACTAAAAGGCATTTGGGCCCTTGTCTTCTTAATTTATGAGCACTCATTTATCTATGAGTCAATCAGGTACCATGTAAACAAAGCCCACAGGCAGTGGCCGCCTACAACACACATGTGCACAAATGCACATAACCATAGAAAACAATGGTTGCAGAGCTTTCCTGTGCCAGGTATTGGATCCTCATGGGTAGGAACAAGAGGGTTACAGATGCTCCCTAAACAGAGTATGGGCCAGATTTAGAGTTTCAGAAACCAAAAGAGAGCCTGTCACAGATGTCTGTCCTGTGACATAGTGAGGAGTAATGTGGAAAGGAAGACCACAGAACACAGGCATGGGGAAGGCCCACACAGTCGGGGGTGGCCAGGCAACATTCCCCAATCACCCCCGACACTGAAGCACAGGTGGCCACCTGGCTGCCACGAGCAGGTCCTTGGTCACCCCCACTGTTCACCCCTCTCTTCAGGACCTTCTAAAGGGGAAGATCCCCTCTCTGTTTCACTCTCAAGTGAGTTAGCATTTTCCCCGGCATACCTGCTTTGCAACCACAACTGGTATAACTTCAATAACACTTGGATAACTTTGTTTCTTTAAGATAGCAGAGAAAAAAAGAAAAGAAAAAGACTAGATAGACAGAGCAGTAAAATACCTTTATGTTACCTGTAATTTAAGAACTATCTTGAAGTCATTTATGAGAAATGTTTTAGGCACATCAACCAAACAAAATATTGGCCCATTTTCTTGCTTTCTAGCTTATATTGAGGCCGTATGATACTGTAAAAGAAAATCTGCCAGAAGAATGAGAATTTGTACTCCATTTATGTGTCAAAATGCATTCTACAGTCATGTATAACTAATTAGAACAAATAAAAAAAGAAAGAAAGAAAACCAGCCTCTTCTTTTTGAGGCCATCAACCTTAGAAAGACAAGCCTAGTTATTTACAATGTAACCCTAAAGAGAATCTGCTGGAATGGATGAGGTGTTGCCCAGTTTAAGTGAGAAGCCTCAGTTTGCTTATAAGCTGGAGCCTCCATCTTTTTATATCTGAAGTAGAGAAAAGAGAAATGCTGTCCCCACCTCTTGGCCAGATGCCAACCCTAGAGGCAAGCGTGTGCACCGGGAGCTCTTGAGCTGATCTGAAGGGGGCGTCACACTTGAGCAGCAACACCAGCAAATTACCAGTGGCTGGAGCACCCTTGCCTCTGACGCACTTCTGCTTTCAGGTTTTCCTGGAGCCCCAGGATCCACTGACCTGTATTTCAGGGTCTGGAAGAAAAAGAAGAAAAACGACACTATAAAAATGCCTAGATTGCGGTTTGTGATCATGGAAATGACTCTCACTTCTGTTCTCGTCCAGGGAAGCCTGACGACTCACATAGCAACAGGCAAACACCCCGAAGGCTTTTCCAAGTATTGTGGCGAGGATGTCACCCACTTGGATAGATAGATGATGGATATGTTCCTCTGCGAGCGAGCGAGCGAGAAAGAGGGAGAGAGAGGGAGAGTGTGTGTGTGTGTTAGTTCTTTATCCACCCCTGGCTTCATCCACTGCTGGGTGAGACCATGTCATCTATCAGAACAGAAACCTCCAGAGGGTTGAGAACCTCACTGAGGATGGTACAAATGATCGGCTCTCCCAGCTGGCCATGTTTAAGATGAGACAAAAGATCACCATCATGGGCATCTCACCTGCAAGGTATCCCAAATCCACTTGGGTGGGATTTCTAAACTAAACAGATGAATTCCTCAAGAGGGTATGTTTTGTAAACTAAATGGCCCTCAGGCTCTGCTGGAGAGGGGCAAGGTATCCAGGAATCTGCCAGTGCAGAAGGTGGTGGAAAAGAACTACAGGAAGCCCCCCCCCGCGGGGGGGGCGGGGGTCCCTGCTGATCACGGTCACCCAAACCTCAGAATATCTTTTTCATGGGGGGCCATAGGGGGCAGGAACTAAGGAGTGGAGAGAGGAGGCAGCACAGGTGATACTGCCTGGAAGAAGGGTAGTGGACTACCCAAAGAGAAAGCTCATCTGTGTCTTGAAAACTGACAGAGAAGAGAGGTGAGCATGGGGAGTAGCGTTGGAAGAGAGGTCGACTGCCCCTCCCCTAATCACCCAGGGACCTGTGTTCTGGATCATTGTGAGAGCTGGTTTGGGGGCTCTTTCACATCATGGCTGATTTCCTCTGCTGCTTCTCAGGTGTGGCCTGCTTGTGGAGGAGACGTGAGGTTGCAGGAGACTTTGCGTGAACTTGTATCTCCCTGGATGAGCTTATTGAGTTCCATCTGAACTGGGAACAGAGTATGTTCATTTGGGGACTTTCCCTAGGTGGCCACTGCCTGTCCTGGGGTGCACTCCCTAGCACCTTCACCTGGTTGAGCTGGAGGGAATGAATGCCTCTTATTTTTGGTGTCTTTATAATCAGATACTCATTGTTTTGCTAATGTAGAAAAGAGGGAATCTGCAGGCATTTTAGGAGGAGAGAAGAAAGGGTGAGAAGGAGAAAGAGTGAAAGAGAGGGGGAGGGCTAAGAACTCATGTTTGACTCCGAATTGTGGTTCCCAGTAAAGCCCATAGGGGGGCTTCAGCTGTCACTCAAGTAGCTCAGAAGAGAGGAAAAGACATCACAGACTCTCATGGGAGTGCAGGAAAGGTACGTCAGACCACTCCCCTGACATGCCTGGCCAGGTCCTGCAGAGGGGACTCCAGGAGTCTTTCCAGCAGGTAGAGACCTCCACTCACAACTTCCTGGTTCTTGACATGTCACAGAAAAGAGTTTAAGCACACATCAGGTTTTGGCAAAGAGAAAGCACCTTATCAGAAAGCAGAAGGGTGGGATATGCATTTCCAGCACCCTTGTGCCAACACGAGCACCCACTCTGCTGGTTCCAGGGTAGGACACACTTACGGATGTGTCCATGAATGCTCTGAAGTTCCCCCCTGTCAAAACACAGAGCTGGATTACATATCTGCTGCATTAGATTGGACTTGGTGACTTGCTTCTGATGAGTGGCATGTCAGAAGGATCATTTTGGAGACTGAGTTGTGTAAAGACAGCTGCTTCTTGGGCTTATGTCTCTTCCACACACTCTCTCTTTTGCTCTCTCCCCCTTGAAAGTCATATCTCTGAGCAGCCTCTGCATAGACTCAAATGTCAAGGAACTGAGACCTTCTGCCAAAAACCACAAGAGAGCGAGCTTGGATGCAGAACTTTCTGCCCCAATCAGGTTTTCAGGAACTGCATCCTTGTTCACCAGCTTGACTACAAGTCCACAAGAGATCCTGAGCCGGACCGTCCAGCTCAGCCCCTCTGGGATTCCTCGTAAATGTTGATCTCAAGCTATGGGTTTCAGGAGGATTTATTCTGCAGCAGTGACCTGCTAACGCAAACCCCTGTGGCTCCTGGGATCAGAGGCAGACAAGAAGAGAATCTGAAGATGATGTGAGGAAACAGGTCAGCCTCAGAACACTGTGTGACCCAGCTGACACCTCACTAGAAGGGGGTGGTGTTGGGCGTCCCTCCCTGTACTGAAGCAGATTCCCTTCCCTCCTTCACTGCCCTGAGGCCCAGTGTCATTGATGAAGGTCATTACAGTTGCTCTGGTTTTCATGCTTAAGGGCTCATTGAAGCCCCACAAATACCCATGGAGGCCGGTTTGATTCCCCTTCCTTACACACCAGACAGAGGAGAAGGTGGCACAGACAGGTGAAACTAGTTCCCAAGGCCACATGGCCATTAGCGCTGGGGGAGCTGGGATTCAGAAGCAGGTGGCTGCTGAGGAGTCCACGCTGTCCCTCTCAGGCCAACAGGGCTGCTCTCCCAGTTGACTGGTACCCAGCCCGGCTGTGGGGACACAGTGACTTCCTAAGCGAGGAGTCACCTGCTGCCGTCCTCCAGTGATCCCGGCCTGCACAAGAATCCTGGGATTTGGGTGAGAAAACAGGGGCTGTGGCCCGGCAGCATCGATGGGGAATCAGCTTCTCTCCTGTCAAGACATTGCGAGGCTTCTGAGTTATAAGATGGGAGATCCTGCCCGGGTTTTCTGTGGGAACCCAGCTCCCACTTTTTACCTGGGGTTCCCGCAGCTCCTTCCACGTCTCCGTGGCCTCTGGTAACCAGAGTTTTGATGGAGGATTTTGATGCAGGCATCTCCCTGAGCCACCCTTCCTACTGAACATGCCCCAACAGAAACTCCTTGCTGTCCCTCCTGCTCCCAGGGTCCTGCATCCCTGGAAGGGGCCGCTTCTTCCCTGGCAGCCAGTAATCTGGGCGGCACCCTCCTCCCTCAGATCTCCGGGTGAAGCCAGCGGAACACCCCTCCTCCTTGTCCCAGCATCTGCTCTGGACTCTGCCTCTGCCACCCACGCCCATTCCCAGCCACTCTCACGGTCTTCACAGCAATGACCCCTAAGCTGTCCCACACTTCCATGCCTGTCCCTCCAGCAGGACCCCACATGGTCACCAGAATATCTTTAAGAATACAAGGCCTTCGGGTCACTCGCCTGTTGCTCGCCTTCTGCGGGCCTCCCAGGACTCTGGGACCCCAGCACTGCACCCTTCCCTCTCCAGAAGCCCCCAGCCCTGCCTATCTCCATCTGGAGGTCATCTGGCCCCGCCCACTGCTGCCACGGGGATTCCCACAATGGTTCCTAGAGCAGAGCTCTCCCTGCAGAGTGGGCCCCCCAACCTCAGCCAGGGGAAGTGAGAAGAGGGCTGGGACCCCAGAAAAGCCTCTTTGATACCACAGGCTGGCCTCGACCCCAATGGGTCTCAACTTGCCCAACCCAGCTGAGGTAGCAGCTTACTGTGAGCCAGGGGGCCTCAGGGAAGGTTACCTCAGGCTTTGACCTCACAGTCCTGCATGAGTTAGGCTTTGTGATACTTCTGGCTGTATGTCACACAGCAGGATGCCTCCCAGGGTCCTCTCCTAGTTATCCAGGCCTGGTTCCCACACCCACTATGGTGAGCTGGCCTTGCTGTGGTCAGTGACTCCTTCGCATCTCTGCAGTGATTTGTTGGCTTTTGGCCTTGGAGGTGGCTACCTCCTGTGCATCACAGGAGGTAGCCACCTCCTGTGTCTGAGCTCTGTCTGAACCCTACAGACAGAGTTGCCTGATTTGGCAAACAAAAAAATCACTACAAAATGCACAAGACATAACTTTCACAAATTTTTTTTTTCCTTATATGAAGTTCACACTTTTCTGGGTCCCTGTGTATGGTCAGCTCACCTGGTAGTCCACAGGGCCTGTGAAAGGTAATCCTATACTTAAGGACCAGGAGTCCCTAGGCGCTAGCTTGGGGACTTGCAGAGTTGGAAATGCCAATGTGGTTGTGAGCACACAGGGGGAGTCACCTAGATTTGTGTGTTTGTAACCTGGCAGGTACCCTGGTAATGGTGAAAGAAGCAGATGCTAAAGCCTGTATGACCCGAGAGGTGCAGGGATCATCTTGGACACAGAGGTGCGTGGGTGGCACTGTAGGGAGCAGAAAGGCAGGGAATCCCTGGGGTTTGGATATCAGGGTGGCATGGTGAGCCGACTGGAGAGCCTGCCCTCCCAAGAATGTAAGCAGTAGAGAATAAAACCCTGTGTGTGTGGGCTGGGGTTGGAGCTCAGTGGTAGATCATGCTTGAGGCACTGGGTTCAATTCTCAGCACCACATACAAATAAATAAAAATAAACGTCTATCAACAACTAAAGAAATATTTTTTAAAAAACCCCTGTGTGTGTATCCCAACTCCAAGGGGGGAGCTTAAAGGCCCTCACCTCCACGTCCTTATTCCTGAGGGGGGGGGGCAGAAATTCGAATTGGAAAAACAAGTTTTCCTCCACAGGTGTAGAAAGGTCACTGCGTCTTCCCTTGCCTGGCTTCCTCTAAGCCTTCAAACAACCACATGACCCAGACATCATTCTATGGGTTTGGGCCATAATCCAGACTATCTTGAATGTCAATTCTAAATGTTGAAATCCCAAAAGATCAAAATCCCCAAAGGTCAAAGTCTCTACTATCTGAAATCCCAAAAGATCCAAATTCCTAAAATATATTCTAGAAAAAATAATTTTAAAAACTTATAACTTAGTGAGTCCCTAAGCAATTTAGCAAGACCCTGGTGATGTGGCTCAGTGGCTAAGTGCTCCTCGGTTCAATTTCTGGTACCAAAACAAAAGAAAACAAACCTTTTAAGGACATTTATTTACATTTTTAAAGGGCATTTATTTGAGAAAAATAAAAACCCAACTGAATGCTCCCTAGGCCACTTTGAGCAGTAGAATGGCCACTAAAAAATACGCATTTTTGCAAGCATAAGCCTCAGGACTACTGTCAACAGCCACAAGGCTGTAACAGTTATGAGCAGGCCATATTCATAAAGAAATACCTGAAGAGTGAATTGCATAAATGCCTATCATAATGGTTGATAATGGTGTACACTTAGCTTTATTTATTTATTTTTATTTTTTGGCAGTACTAGGGATTGAACTAAGGGGGTGCTGTATCACTGAGCTACATCCCAAGACCCTTTTAATTTTTATTTTGAGATAGGGTGTCTCTAAATTGCCCAATCTGGTCTCAAACTTGCAATCTTCCTGCCTCAGCCTCTGAGTAGCTGGGATTATAGGTGAGCACACCCTCCATGTCCATCCAGCTTGATAATTGGTCATCTGTGACAGGCAGCAGAGACTCAACGCACCAGACCCCACCTTGATTCCTCACAGTTCCTGCTTTGTGCCTGTTTGCCCAGTGAACTTTGGACGGCACTGGACCATGGCTTATCCATGACACATAGGCAGGGCCTCCCCCTGACCTTGGACAGGCTGGATAAACAAGGGGGAGAAATATTTGTCAAGATAGACAAGACATTATGCAAGGGAAAGGTACACAGAGGCAGGGTGACCTCATGAGGAGGCCCAGTCCTGGACAGCCGCCCTGAGCTCAAAGCATAAACACCAACAAGAGGCCTGGGCCTGCTTGCGGCTGCTACATACCCTGCCGTGGTCAGCTCGTGTGCCACCTGGGATCTCAGCGTCTGGGCCCTCACTGTTACCAGCTATTTTCCCTTATAAAATGAGATCAATGACAGATTTTGGTGGGTTGTCAGGGAACATGTGACATCACACATGCAAATCATAGGCTGGCACATAGAAGGCACTCAGTTCTTTGGGGTCTGGTCACCTCCTGTGGGTGCCCAGCTTTAATATGGTCCAGGCCTTGAGGTCAGAGCAGTTGGTATAACCTCAAGGAAATTAGGATAAGGACATGCAGGTTGGGTGGGCAGGGGCTCTGGAGGCAGCTAATTAAGGGACACTAAGAGGCAGAGTGAAGGAAGATGCGCTCACTGGCTCACTCTGTAATTCTGGTGTCCGGTTCCTTTCATATGACAAAGAAGGAAGCTTTTAGCTTGGGAAAGGCAGAGAAGGAGCTTGCCTGGGTCACTCACGGGACTGACCAGACCTTCTACTGACAACAGCAGGGCATGAAGCTGAGCACCCCATGGGGCTGGGCTCTGGGGACATCCCACCCTGGCTGCGCCTCATCTGGGCTCTGTACCTGAGTAAGCCACTGAGCCTCACCAAGACTCGCCTCCGCCTCCTCCCTCCTCATCTTTCAAATGGGGACAATGGTGGCGCCTTGCCTCGGGGGTACCGTGAAGGGTGGAAGTGAGCATACAGGACAAGTGCCCTGCACCAAGTCTGGAGCATGGCAAGTTGTTAGTGTCGCCGTTCCTGGATCTGCCGCCACGAAGACAAGGAGGCCCAGCATTTGCAAAATGCTTTATTATTATTGCTGACATAAAATTCAGAAGGTTAGTCATCAGAATCTGTAACTGCTACCCTACTCTTTGCAATAGACCTCCGTTCTCTCTTCCCCAGCCAGGCCCCTGAAATCATAACTTTATTCATGGGTTAGTACAATCCTGCAATGGGACATTTCCACCCTGGCCTCTGTTTTACCTAACAGGTGAGTAACACTCAAGTATGCTGAAATCAACCGAGACTGGCATGGGACAGACCAGCTTTTTAAATATTTAAATATTTCAAGGGCTTTTTTTGGGACCCTTTCACTGGAGACATGAAGATCATGAAGTCCAGAGAGAGCCAGTGTGAACTCAATGTCATACAGCTGGTTAAGGCAGGGAGAGTAGCCTCATCCAGAATTTTTTCCAAAGAATGATGAACTGACGGCTGTTGCTGATAGATGAGAGGCAGGACTTTAAAAGGTGCCTCCTGGTGTTTCTCATCAACTGGAACGACCTTCCAAATGTGCTTGGTACCACTGATCTGAGCATCAGTGGCCTGGACTCTGGGCCTGTCTGTGCTACTAATGTTGCGTGAGCTTGGACAAGTCAACTGGCCTTTCTGGGTTTCAGTGCTAATCTCTATTGATGAATAGTAAGGAGAAGACCAAATGTTCTCCAAGTTTCTCCAAGGTACCCATGTCTTGAAACTATGTACGAAGTAATCACCAGTGTATTGATCTTCTTATTATTTGTGACACCCCAATAGTCAACTAAACCTACATTAATCACTAGCTACTATCAGATAGAAGGGCTATGGCAAACCCCTTTCTCCCACTCTGGACGCCTGTGAATTTCAGGAGAAGACTCCGCTCAGGGTTTGGTCAGTTTGCCAAAGAATAAGATGTTCGTGTTTTCCACAATGATAATCAGAAAAGGTCTGTCGAATATGATCTTATGAGAGTTCATTCGTGCCGATCTGAACATGAAGGTTGTCCCTGTGGCTGCAGCTGCCCTGGTTCCTGACTCGTCCACCTCCACCATGGCCCGGTGCACCATCTGCAGGGAGACAACAGGCACCAAGGAAGAAGTGTTCAATGGCAAAGCCACCTATAGCACCCACACTGAGGCATCTGTGCACCTGAGCCTGGAAGCAGTAGGAAATGGAACCTCTGTAGGGCCACCTTGTGCCAGCAGCTGTGCCCAGAGGAGATTGCACATGTGTCAGTCACTGGATTCTCATGACATCTCAGAGTGAGTTGTGACTCCCCAGTTTTATGGGCAAGAGAAAGAAGGCTCAGAGTCTCAAGTATTTGTTGGAACTCACACAGCTAAGAAGGGAAGGAGCTTGTACCAGATGCTGAGTTTTGACTACTTAGGACAGTCATCATCCCCCTAGGCATGGTGACTTCCTATTGCAAGAAGCAAGAAGCTCAAAATAACATCTCTGTGGAAAAGAGGAGGGGGTGGGGAGAATGGAAGGGAAGGACAAGACAGGGCAATTTCTGAAGGCAAATGCTCAGGAGCTTCTGGACTCACCTCAGATACCTGGATGTTGGAGTGGTTGGTGAGGCCACTCAGGTCGGCGTGGGAGGTGAAGACTTCACTGATCTCCAACCTGGGCAGGATTTTCTCCAGCTGATAGGAGCCCTCAATGGAGAACTTAGGAAGGTAAAGCTCAAGCTTCCTAGAAAAAGAAAAGAAACTTCCTCAGACTGAGCATGGGCTCCTTGAGCTTGTATTCCAGCCATGCATCTCAGTTTCTTGTGTTTGTCTGTCCCTCATCTTGGACAGATCTCTCCTTGGTTTGGACTTGGACTTGGGCTGCCCCACTCTGGCACCAACCCAGGGAACCTAGCTTCCCACCCGGGTCCCTCCAGCTGGCCCAGGACTTCACTGGGTGACTTTGGATTTGGAAGGAGCTCCATAGCTGGGTGAGTCCTTCCCACCACCACTGTATAGTCCTGGGGGCCATGTATGTCCCTGGGCTTGGGCAGGGTCAAGCTGGCCCTGGAGTGGTCTACGAGTACCTCTTGGTGAATGTCTGAAGCCAATTCCTGAGCCTTTTCCCGGACAAGCCATTCTCGACCTGCACCATCTTTTCCTCGCTGGGGAGAATGAAAACAGCAGTGGCATTGCCTTGGTAGGGGATCCCCACCACCTCACAGGAGAGGTTCCGGTCCAGGAGGTAGTAATATCGATCCTCCTGGCTCATCATGGGCACCTTCACGGTGGTCTCCCTGTTCACGTGGAAATCTCGCTCTTGGGTGTTTTTGAGGCTGAAGGCTGTCTCCCATTTGGCTAAAGATGAACATGGGGGACAGGGAAGGAAGAGAACAGCGTGAGGGCGGGAGGCATTCTCTGCTGCAGAGGAAGGGTGGATTTGGGAAGCAGCGTCACTGGGCGCTGCCTCGCACGGTGCCCTCGGCAGCAGAACTCGCACCCTGGACTACAAAGGCAGGTCCCTTTAAAACCCTAGGATATGTCTGGACTTGCCATGGTACCTTTCCTTCCATACTTGAAAAACAAGAAGATTGGCTTTCATGTCTTTGGAGGCCCTTGACTCCTAATGTTCTTTGATATTCTGATGTTATGCAAGGCCAACTATTCAGTGAACAGGATCACAAAAATACAATGTCTGAGGATGCTCCCTCATGTCTAGGTGAGGTACTCTGTGTTTTACTCTTTTCCTAACATTGGATTTTGGCCTGAGTTTGGGACAGAGGTGTGTAAGGGTCCTGGAAGGACAAGATTGTTCCATGATTCTTCCCTGGGCTCCTTCTCTGGCTGCTTCCCAGGGGCACTGCTAATCAAGGATGGCGAGTGAACACTTCCGACCTCATAGTTCTCAAGGGTGGCCCTGCCCTAGTTACCATGCTTAGCCATTTTCACAGTCCTCTGCAGCCTGCTATAAGGGGGTCAGTTCTGGACTGAGGGACAAGAAATCCAGAATTCAAGCCTGTATTCATTGCTGTGGCCTAATGTTTGTGCCCCCTCCTTCCCCAAATCCATTTGTTGAAACCTGAAACCCCAAGGTGATGACATTAAGAGGTGGGGCCATTGAGAGGCGGTTAGGTTGCAAGAGCAGAGTCCTCCTAAGTGAGGTTAGTGCCCTTGTAAGAGGGGCCGAGGGCCCTGTGTCCCTCCCACCGTGTGAAGAAGCGGCTGGAATGTGCTAGCTGTGAACTGGGAACCCAGCTTCCACAGACACTGAGTCAGAGCTTGATGTTAGGCTTCCTGTCCTCAAAAAATGTAAGAAATAAAGTTCTGTTGCTTATAAGCCACTCGGTTTGTGGTGTTTTGCTATAGCAGTCCAAAGGGTCTGTTTGTGACTCTGGGGTTGACAGTGTGACTCCCTCCCTTTCCTCCTCTCTTGCCCCACCCTGTGTGTCCCCCTTCCCTGTAGGACACAGGGCTCAGCATCTGCAAAGAGAAGCTGATGAGCCGTTGATGAGAAAGGGTGTTTTAAGGGAATCCAGGGAGATAATGGCTCCACCTCTGTCCACATGCCTAAAGGGCTCCCGCCGGGATGAACTAAAGCTACTTCACTGGCTTTGTTAGGTGGAGGGAATTGGGTACTGTTCTCACAAAAGCAGCAGAAAGAGAGAAAAGTTCTAGTCTGAGTCCTGTAACCTCACCTTTAAAGAAAATGTAGTTCACCATCACCATAATGTGGGTGCTGTCCAGTTTCTGGATCAAGTCCACAATCTTGCCGTTGGTTTGCTTTGCCACATAGTCATTGATCTGCTTCTGGGCCCCTGCAGGGTCCCTAAAGTTGGTGGGGAAAATGTCTGCCTGGTACATGGTCTTCATGGCCCTCAGAAAGGCCTCCTGAACTCTCACCACAGGATCCATGAAGAAGGCATTGCCGAGGCTGAGCTGGGAGCCCTCTCTGGACTGATTGAGCTCCTGCAGAAGCTTCTGAAAGCCTTTGTGGAGCTCCTCCTCTGAGCTGGGCTGCAGGCTGAGGCCCAGGCCCTCCAGGATCTGTACCTTGGTGTTGGAGCGAGCCCCCAGGGAGAGCATGGCCAGGCTCATAGAGATGCTCAGAGGGGAGAAGAAGATGTTCTGGCCATGGGCATTGGAAGCCAAGGCTCTGTAGAGGTCAAAGGCAAAGTCCCTGGTGCTAGGGGTCACCGTGGCACTGACAGAGTGCTCCTTGATCTTCTTCTTTGTCTCACGAGAGTTGTGACGTCGGAGGGTGACAACCTGAGGGCTGAGAAGCATCAGGCACAGGAGGAGGACCAGCTGCATGGCGGCGGCTGCTGTCCTGGAGGGAACAGTGGGAAGGTGTTCTCAGAGAGGACGCTGGCAACAGCTTCTTGGAACTGTGGACAGAGAGAGGCAGGTGAAGCTGACATTCTAGAGTTGTCACCACTCATCACCCAGCTTGTGGGATGGGTCCACGTGACCTCAAAGAGGAGTGACGGTATCCATGAGGCTGGGGGTGAGGGTGGCTGGAGGGTGCTGTGGCTGGAGGGGCTAGACCAGGGGTGTGGACATCTAACTACAGGGAGAGGAAGGACAAGGCAGAGGAGAGCAAACATTAAGAGGTAGGGCCGGCCAGCGCGGGAGCCCTTGCCTCTCATTCACATTGAAGGTCATGTTGGCGGTGGGCGTCGGGGAGGGGGGCTCTCTCACCTTTGGCCCTATCAGCATCCCCGAGGTTTCCAGGGATGACAGGGTCTCTGACCTTTCCTGGGGTATCATGGTTCAGCACCTGGCAAGACTTCGTGGTCCCTCTGTGAACTCAGACCAGCTCCTCCCCCTGGACCTCAACCTCCTCTGTGGGTGGTCAGGGTATCATGAGACTGATCCATTTCCCAGGGCTGCTACAGGCCACCTTTGTCCCTAAAGAGACACGTCTCTTCCTGAGAAAGTCTGCATTCTTACTGTGAGCACCCCAACCTCCCCTTCTTCCATCAGGATCTGAAATGTGCCCGTAAAATTTCTGACCCCGGACACCTCACAGTGTGACTGTATTTGGAGAAAGGGCCTTTAAAGAGCTGACTGCATTAAATGAAGTCATTAGGGTGGGCCCCAAGCCAATAAGATTGTGTTCTTATTTTTTTAAAGAATGGAGGAAGGGAGGTCAGGACACAGACACACCAGAGTGAAGACCTGGACAGGGTTTTCTATTGTTCCTGCCATCTGACTCTGCTCCTGTCCTTCCTCATGCCAGCCCGGGGAACCTCCTGCCTGCGCCCACCACCTGGGGCTGTGGCCCCAGGCACTCCTTCCACTCCTATAGTGGTGAGGATCCCCGATCTGGAGCCAGCTGCCTGGGTTCACCTCTCAGCCCTGAGAGGACTTTACACTGTGATTCTGGATGGCCAGAGCTCCCCAAGGCACTTCCCCACTGTGAGTTGGGGTTGAAGTAGCACTGGCGCTCTGGGGGGTTGAGAGGGAGAGACCCCATGACTGCGTGAAGGGCTGGGAGCAGAGCCCCACACAGAGCAAGCGCTATGCTTTTGCATAGCGTGGCTTGTCTGGCCAAAGCAGCACCTGGCACTCTATGTCCTCAGCTGTGCCCTGGGGCACAGACTTTCCACATGTCTTCTCACAGGAGCCTGGCAGCCGCCCGGCCAACTCCTGGGGAGCATGCTCTTCCTGCCCACTGTTCTTGGAGCAAACTCTTCCCTGCTGGGTTTATTCTACAGGCACCTGGCATCAGGACCCCTAGAGCCAGGATGAGCAGAGACAGCCCCCCAGTCTCATGACCCAAACAAAACCAAACCACAAAGGAACCCAAACTGCAGCACTGGAAACTGCTACAGAGTAGCCCACTTGGGGACACCTTGGAACAAGAACAGTCTGGGGCATCAGGCAGCCCAGACTGCAGGCCTGCCCCTGAGCAGGGATGAGGGGCTCAGGTAGATCATCCTGACCAGTCTTCATCTCCCAATTGCACTCTGGGCTCAGAGAAGAATGTTTTGCCTGCAGAATCTCTGGCCATGGGGAGCCAAATGCAGCAGCCTCTGCATGGGCCACAGGGTATCTGGGCCCATTTCCTGCTAGGTGCTCTGCTGTCTATCAACTCCTTCAGCCCACCCCACCCGTGGATGTGGGCTCGCCTATGGCTCCACCTTACAGAGGAGTAATCCAAGGTCCAAGGAGAAGCCTCCCGCTGACTGGCAAGGCTTGGACTTAGACCCAGTTCTGACCCTGATTGTGTCTCTGAGTCTCAGCTTCCTGCATCTTTGATCCTGGTTCAGCAGCCACTGTGATAGCCCTAATCTGCAGATAATTCAGGAACATACTCCCAGATTCCAGGCTGTACTCCCTCCCTGTTCCCACAGTGATGGCCATCTCTGGAGGTCTGTGAGAGACAAAGTGGCTGTGTAATCTTGTGTCCTTTAAACTAGTCTATCTACAGCACAGTGTGCTCCCTCCTGCAGATGGAGTTGCCCTAGAGAAACCATTTGGCTGAGTCCTCTGCAGATCAGCACAGAGCTGATAACGCCATGGCTGGAGCACCCAGAAGCAGGGGAGACCCTGTGTGGACAGAGCCCTCGTGAAGCTGCTAGGCCACCCCACTGGGCCTTGGAATCTTTATCAGCAACACCAGGGCTGTAAGATACTATGGCCAATAGCTGCCCCACCATCCCCCTCAATCCCCAAAACACCGGGGATGTGAGAGTGGGAAGCCCCTAGGTCTCCTGGGAAAGCAAGGTCCGTTCTTGGGGTGAAGGATCCCAGGTTCACTCAGGACCTTGGGCCACAGGATTGCGACCCAGAAGTCTTGCTCCATTTGGGCCCACCCTTTTATTAAAGTCACTATTTATGAAGCACTATAATTACTACATCTAATCCTCTCCAAAAGTAAGTGTTATTAGCGCCAATCTTATGGTGAATCAACTGAGGCTTAGTGAAGGAACGTCTTCACTCTCAAGTGTCTACTCTCACTGGCTCGTTACCCTCCCCAGCAACATGCAGTTGGCATTGTTATCCCCACAGTACAGAAAAGGAATCAGGCTAAGGGAAGTCTCTCTGAAAGTGGAGGCCTCAGGTGTGCGTTTTGGCTTCTTGGTTATGAAGCCTGGGTTTTGCCATCACGCTGCCGGGCCTCTGGTGGAAGTATGTGGCTTTGATAGAGCTTTGTGTCATCTCTGAGGCAGGCTGAGCCTGTGCAGCCCCAGGGAGACTCCCGTGCAGCAGACCAGCCCCTGCTATATGACAGGAGAGCCTGGCATGGCCGCCCACCACCCAGGCCCCGACATTAATACTCCTGCAGGGGGAAGAGAGGAGATCAGTCAAGTTCACCTGTGATCTCAGGCTTCAGGTAGGTGGCAGGGGTGGGGATGGCAGGAGGCCTACCCTGGTTTTCCACGGGTCCCCCACCATCCGTGGATGTCAAATCTGCTGGCTCTCATTCCAAATGTTGGGCAACAAAGTCCCACCTGCTCTGGTTTCAGACTCAGCTGAGAGAAGTGTGTGCTGAGGAGTGTCTTTCCAGAATCTGTTAACTACAAAGGGGCCAGGTCAGGGGAAGCAAGGCCAGAGCTGTGTCTAGACCCTGAGCTAGAGCTTCACGGGAGTCTTGACCTTGACCTTGACCTTTCCGCCTTCAGCCCGTGAGCAGGGCTTGTGGATTTCTATTTCAAAATAGGCCTTTGGCCTTCCTACCTCTCTCCACTCTCCCCACCACCCGAGGTGAGACCCTGCTTCCACCTGGACAACTAGTAGCCTCCTGCTTTGTGCCCAAGGGCCACTCTTCACATGGTGTGGGGAGAGAATCTCCCTCCCTCATGACCTCTACACAGCTCTCCCCCAACATGCAGTGGGCAGCCAAAGAAAACCCAGGGTGAGAATCCCTGGGTGTCCTGGCTGTGTCTGGTCCTGTCCAGTCTCGCCTTGACCCACTCTGCCTGGGTCATGCGAGTCCCCAGGCCTAATATTTGCTTTCCAAATTTCTCCAATGCAGCAGACCGTGTCCTGCCCTGGGCCCTCCCGCACACTGCGCCCTCTTCTAGAGGTTCTTCCTGCCCTTGCCACCAAGGCCGCTTCTGCACAGGTTTCATGCTCTGCTTGAATGTCACTTCTTGGTGACGTCCTGTCATGCCTGGCCCTCTCCCTTCCACTGTTATTTCCTCACGTTTCTCTCACAGCTCCATCCATGATATGGAGGGTCCCACGCGTGATTGTGGAATAAATGAATGGGCGATGCCTGGACCCCGCCACCTCCTCAGAGGTATCCGACGCAAGTAGTGGACACAGAGCCAGGCTGGGTGCTGCCGCTGCTGGGCTCACCCCAGCCCCAGGCTCTCCAGCCAGGTGACCCCAGATAACTCCCTCCCTGTGGCTCAGCTGGACCACAGCTGTGTTATCTTTTTAACACCCTCTCTGTTGAGGTCTAGGTGACGAACAGTCCTGCCTCCCCAGACCACAGGACTGGAGTCTGGAGACAAAACACCTTGACAGCATCACCTTAGTCAATGCTATGAATGCATCCTCCACCCCCAGGTGTCCCAGTCTGTCAACTCTCCACACTTCGGGCTCCAATCTGTGAGTGAGGACACTGGCCCAGGGGAGCTGCGGCCCCTCTCACTGTGCCATTTCTTGCTGAGGCCCCGTCCTTAGAGAAACTGAAAATCCTGCTCACCTTACTATTTGGGTTTCTTTAATAAACTTCCAAGGCTCCTGGAGCTCACGAGCGGCTGCCCGACCCCCCGGGGCTGCCACCACCAGACACCTTATCTAGGGAAGCAGCTCCTACGGGCAGCTTTTCCTGAGTCCTGAAGGGCTGGGCCTCACGTGTGGAGGCCAGAGTGAGTGACCTGCCCACGTCCCGCCGGCAGCTTGTTGCCACCGCCTTGTCTCAGAGTTTCTCAGTCTTGGCCCTGTGGACACTCGGCGCAGGAGCATTCTGTGTGTGGCGGTGGAGGATGTTGTCTTAGGATGAGCGGCACCATCCTGGGCCCCTGCCTACAAGATGCCAATAGCAGCCCCTCCAATTTTGACGACCAAACCTCTCTACGTACCAGCCAGGTGTGGCTGGGTAGCACTGCCACTGGGTCTGCCCCTCAGTCACATGCGTGGGGGGCTGTGACAACCTCCATTCCACCTGTAGGGAAACAGAAGCTCAGCCAGCTTCAGGGTGCAGCCCAAGGTCACACAACTGGGAAGATTCTCCCTGCAGCTCCGGTGGCCCCAGCTTGTTCCCTGGCATTGTAGAGGCTCTTCCTGTCCCTCAGAGACTCCCGAGAGATTTGGAGCCCTCTAGACCCAATGCTCTAGAGTGCCACTGTGGCCCTCCCAGCAGCCCCAAGCCCACGACACAGCAGTCTCAGCTTCCGTACTCACTCTGTCTCGCAGCTGAGTGTGCACACAGCAGGATAGCAGTCCACAGGGCTCACGACATGGCAGAGGCAGGCTGGACTGCAGCCTGCATTTGTCACTGACCACAGTAGCCCTGTCCCCTCCCCTGGCCCCGCCCACGTCCTGCCTGTCCTACTCTGGAAGGCTTTCAGCCAACACCCTGGCTACAGGGAAGTGGCCTGCACAGAGATTTCTACCAGGCCACCCACTCAGTGTCATCAAGCCTAGTTTGGCCACCATAAGCCCGGAGAGACAGTGATGCCCGGTCACCAGTTGCTGCACTCTAGAGCAGGGAAAAGTACTCAGCTGGCCACCCTCCCCTGGCCAGGCTCCATTTTTTTGTTTTCTGTAGCATTGCCTGTGGACCCAAGGGGCTGGCTTGAGCCACCCCCTCACTGGCCTGCTGTACTTATTGATCAGGGACAGTCCCTTTCTGGTGGCAATGAGAGAGTCTCACAATGACTGTGATGCTGTGGTCACTGTATCTGCCTGAGTGCACCAACACCTCCACAGAACCAGAAGGACAAAGGAAATGTTCAAGGTCATGCACCAAATTAGAGAATGAAGGGCCCAGTGTCCAGCCTAACTTCAAGGTCCCCAATCTTTGCTCAGAAAAGGGCTGAAGCTGGGATTTTTGCAGCTCAGCTGATCTGTTCTTTTCTACCTTGAAACCGGGGCTCTCTCTGCCCTTCACTTCGAACAGTATTGCCAGGATGCTGGTGCAGGGTGCTGGCTCAGGCCCTGTGATGCTCCCAGGTCCCCAGACCTGGGGCTTCCTCTCACCACAGGGCCTGGTGTGTAACCACCACCAGGGAGAGTGTGTGGTTGCAGCGGGGTGGAGAGCTGGCCCAGCAGAGCAGAGGAGAGGAGGCACCCAGGACATGTGACTTTCACGTTCAGCAGGCAGGTGTCCACACCCTCCAAGATGTCTCGCTTCCTACACCGTGGTTCTGAGGTCAGTTATGGCACCTTTAGAATGTTAATAATTAGTATTCATGGACATTTTTTTGAATTTTTTTCCTTTTTCAGCACTAGGGACCCAAACCAGGGCCTCAAGCCTGCTACAGGGGCACCCGTCCCCTCAGCAACCGCCCCAGCCCATTGTGTGTTTTATACTTTTATTTATTTTGAGAGAGGGTCTCGTTACATTGTCTGGGCTGGCCTGTAGCATGGAGCCCTGCTCCAGCCTCCTGAGTAGTGGGATTGTAGGGTGGCTGTTTGGACACTTTAAACCAGAGCCCACGTTCCCCCCGGAGCCCTGTGAGTTCGGCCTCTTCCTCACTGCAGCCCCGGGGGCCCTGACCTCAGCCTCAGTGCGGAGAGAACGTGTTCGATCAGGTGACCTGTGCACAGGGGCCCTCGCAGCCCCAACCTGTGCGTGACGCCTGCTACGACAAGAGGGACTTTCCAGGTGTGATTAGGATAAAGATCTAGGAATGGCGAGAGTGTCACAGGTCACCCAGGTGGGTTCTAAACATAACCACGGGGTCCTTAGAGAAAGAGATGCTGGAGATGAAGTCAGAAGGAGATGGTGTGATGATGGCAGGGGGAGAGACCAGGGGTCACAGGGGTCTCTCTCCAAGAGAGAGGAAGCTTCTGAAAATTGGAGAAGAGGTCTCTCCCCTGGAGCCTCCAGAAGGAATGGGGCCCTGCCCATATCTGGACTGTGGCCTACCTTGGCTTCCCAGTTGTAAGAGGATCAATGTCCTGTGTAAGACTCAGCCTTTGTGATGTTTGGTCACACCAGCCACAGGGAGCAAGAAGAAGCCCCAGAGAGTTCCCAGATGAAACTGCTTTGGGAAAGAGGGGGCCAGGCAGCATCCTGTGGTCCTTCCCAGCCTGGACGATGCTCAGGCTGTGACTATCCAAGGGTGAGAGGTGCCATGTGTGCGGTTTTCCAAGCCAACCTCTTAAGGAGTATCTTTGGAAATTGGGAACAATCTATGGTACCCCAGGACTCCCCATGGCCACTCAGAAAGAGCCTTAGGAAATGGGGGCTGAGGGCGGGTCAGTTTTGAAGGGAAGGGTTGTGGGGGGCTTAGGGCTTAGTATCCCAGGGGTCAATCTGCCATAGCTGCCATAACACAGCGCCATGCTCGATGGCTTAGACCCTAGAAAGAAAGTTTCTCTGCAGTTCTGGAGGCTGGAAGCCCTTTTGGGTCAGGACCTGACACTCACAACCTCCTTTGCCTTAAGTACTTCCTAAGGGCTTCTCCAAATCCTGGCACCTGGAGGTTAGGGCTCACATGAATTTTGGGAGGACACAGTTCCATCCACAGCACCTGGGGTGGGCGTATAGGGAAGGTCAGTGGCCAGGATGTGGGACTTGGGCTCCTAGAACCTAGTAGGGCCTGGGGGGGCAGGGAGTGGGGAAGGGTCTTCAGGAGCAGAGCTGAGGAGCAAGGACGGCCTTTGCTGTCCTGCTCAGTTGGAGGAGGCTGACTCTGCTTGCCTTCTGCTCCCGGCACTTGGCCCAGGCCCACCCTGGCCTTGGAGAGTGGAGGAACACCAGCCTAGGAGCTGGGGAGCCCTTCTGGCTATGAACTGGAGCACTGGTCTTGAATCCTAGTAGGGGACAACTCAGCCCACTTTGCCTGGGACTGAGGAATTTCCCAGGAGATGGGACAGTCAGTGCTAAAACAGGCCAAGAACCTGGCAAGCCAGGAGGAGTTGGACGCCAAGTTCCCCAGCTCTTGACTAATTTGCGTTGCAGCTTCTGGCTCAACCTCCTGATCTAGCCTTGGGTCTTAGTGATGTTCCCAGGTCCTTCTCTTGTCACTCTGAGGGACTGGCAACCCTTCCTTCAGCATCTGCAATGATCCTGCTGTAGGCCACCTGTCTGTCACCTGCCTGCCTGGGTCAATACCACTGGTCCTTCCTTCTGTTCCTTCCTTCTTTCCTGCCTTCCATTCACCCTTCCATCCATCCTCTGTCCTTCTATACCTCCATCCAATGCCAGTATTTGCTGAGCACTATGTTCTGGAAGTTACCACTGGGTTCTAGAAGAGAGATGTTGATCTAAAGAGGCAAATGAAAACACAGAGCCCCAGTGCTCTAGCCCAGTGCCACAGTGTCCCCAGGGAGGAAGGGCCCTTCTCAGGGGCTGGGGAGGGCAATGGAGACCCACAGGCAGGGGAGCTGGGCTTCGGGCTGGCAGCTGCAGGAGTCGGGGCAGCACCACCAAAGGCTGCCAAGGGGGTGGCATGTGTCCAGAGCCAGCTAAGGAGGAGGGGGTGGGTACAACCAGAGAAGCCAGGGCCATATCAGGAGCAGAGGGCCTGGAATCCAGGACCACATGAGGAGCAGAGGGCCTGGGAATCCTGCTGGGACAGAGACAGGTTAGGCTTCACCCCCATGCCAGAGAAGGAGGCAGAGGTGGCAGACGGACCTCTTTGGCTGGCATTTGCTTGACAGGACCAAGGAGAAGTGCTGGGCTCTCCCGGGGCAGAGCCTGACCTGGACCCACAGACAGTGGGGAAGACGGAGCATGGACACTTTGAGTGGAGGGCAGGGGGCAGCCTCGGGGGCTCATGAGTCCAGCTTTGGGCCTGGCGAACCTGGGCTGTGGTACCTGCTGGTGGAAGGGTGCTGAGCAGCAGGTGAGGGGATGTGGAGGAGGCGAGGGAGGCCGGAGTGGAGGTGGGGACTGGAGTAAAGGGAGACATGCGGCAGGACCAAACTGGGGAGGAGAGGACCAGGGAGGGGACCAGGGAGGGAACTGTGGGCCCCAGGCAAAGGCCCTGCATAGAGGAAGGAGGGCTCACCGAGGGGACAGAGATGCAGGGGAAGGAGCAGCTGATTCCAAGGAAGGAGGCAGGCGCCGCTGTCAGGGTCAGATGAGGGGAGTCAGTGGTTCCTAGAGGCCACCAGGCAGGTGGGAGCAGTTGCCTTCCTTCAGCTGAGGCACCTGAGGCACAGAAATGAACCCAGTGCCACACCCAGTGTCCTGTGCTGAATTGTGTGCCCCTCTGAAGTGGAGGTCCTAGCTCCCAGTACCTCAGAATGTGGGCTTATTTGGAAATGGGGTCCTTGAGGAGGATGTAGTTATTTAAGATGGGGTCCCACTGGAGCAGGAAGGGCCCTGATCCTATATGCCTCTGCTATTTTAAAAACGGGAAATTTGAACAGAGAGAGAGAAGAGAGAAGATCAGATAGAGACTGGGAGGGAGCCCCAGGCACACGCAGGCAGGGCCTGAAGGAATGCTTCTGTCCTGTGAGCGCCAGTGACCCTGGGAGCTAGGGCAGAGGCACGGCCACATCCGCCAGTGACCCTGGGAGCATGTCCACATCCTCGTCACAGCCTCATGTGAAACAACACGTGGAGCACAGACTTGGGGCCTCCAGAATATGAAAGAAATTGCCTCGGAGTGCCCAGGTGCAGGCTCTGTCCTCCGGGCTCCACAGCCCCGGATGTTCCCTGGAGCTGACCTTGCACACCACAGGTGTGCACAGCTATGTGCTCATCTCAGACAGGTGGCCAGCCACAGAGCACCTCTGCCTGCAAACGCCAGGCACCACCTCTGCACTGGAGAGGTCTCTCTAGCTGTGCGGCTGGCAGCCTGGGAATTGTGACACAGTAAGAAATACATATTTGTACTCTGTCCCCGGTCAGGTCTTTATGCTCTTGTCACAGCGTAGCTGGAGAATCCTGGGCTCTAACATTTGGCTCCTGAGAACTTTGCCATTTCCTGAGTGACAGAAGCTCTGTGGCAGAGATCTGAAATCCCTTGGAATTCCTGGGTGGTGAAAGGACTTCTGGTTCTAGGAGAAGAAGCCCGGTGGCCTCCTGGAAAGCCTCAGCAGGTGTCCGGTTACCAGGGAAACCAACCTGTGGTTGGGGGATTGGCAGAGTAGGCCTCACCTCCTGCCTTCTACCTACCCTGGGCCTCTGGCAGGGGACAGCGCTGCAGGTCACGTTGATTGCCAGTGCCAAACCATGTATTCGATCCTGCCTATGCAAGGGAGCCTCCATGAAGCCCCAAGGGACAGGGACTGGGGGCCCGGGACAAATGAACAGGTGGAGGTGTCTGGAGGGGAAGCACCTGGGAAAAGCAGGGTCCTGTCTCTTCTCCATTCCTTGCCCGGTGTGTTTCTGTCCCTTTCATCTGACTGTTCCTCTCTGTCCTTTATTAACATCGTACTCTGGAGACATAAGTGAGTGTGTCCCCAAGCCCTGTGAGCCCTCCTGCTAATTCACTGAACCTGAGGAAGAGCTTGTGGGACCCCAGTTTGCAGCCATCTGGCCAGAGCATAAGTGACAGCCTCCTGCTTGAAACTGGCCTCTGAAGAGGGGGCAGCTTGAGGGACTGAGACCCCTGCCTGTGTTGGGACCCTAACTCCTGGTACAGCATTGGGTGAATGAGCTGAGCAGCAGGGACCTCATGGGAGTGGCTGAGGCGGCTTTCGGTGGAGAAGCCCCACACATCTTGGTGGCTGGAGGTAAAGACCTGAGTGTCAGAGCGGGAGAGACACTGGTCCTCGCGTCTTGGATACGGCAACCCCACTCCTGACTCCTGGCCGCACTGGAGCGTGAGGTAGGGGAGGAAGCCACTGTGTCTCTCTGTGCACTGCCCAAGCCAGCCAGCGCTGGAATCCAGGGCCTTTGCGCATGACAAAGGACATCACTGCCACTCACCTTTTGGCAGGTGACCTCCCCCTGCACAGTGCAGAGTGCCTGCTCTCCTGCTGGAAGATGGCCACGCGCTCACAGGCACGCCCGCTCTCTGCATGCTGACTGTGGACTCCCAGGAGTCAGCCGTTCAGGGTGCTCGGCGAGGGCCACGCAGATCAGACACCCCACAGGGGGCCACAGACACAGGAGGTGCCCGGCTGCTCTGGAGCAACAGGTTCTCCTGCATGGAGTCTTCATTTACTTATTTTTTCTAAAAGGGCATTTTGAAATCTGAGGAGCTGGGCCAGATATTTGCCCAATCCATTCCAGGCCAAGGAGCGTCAAGGGTATTGATGCGGAAGAAAGAGCCGTGACCTTCCTACATCCATCAGCGGCTCATCCTTCAGCGAGTACCGGGTGGGCCTCTGCCTCACTGAGTGGGGCCAGGGGAGCCCAGCGACTGCCTGGACATACTTCATCGAAGGCGGGCTGGGGGCGGTGGGTGGGAATGGTTTTCAGGCCAGCTGTGTGTGTGGTAGGATGACATCCTGACTCAGGAGTTGGAGCATTTGGGTGAGACCCTGGTGGACAGTAGATTCTCAGGCACCGCAATCTTCATGAGAAAGGCGTGGCCCAGAAGCTATGGGCGACCTGGGAAAACAGCAGGACTTTTTGCAGCTGACATCACAGGACACGTGCAGGACCTGCTGAAAGGAGGGAGCTGGAGAATGGAGTGCTGATCTAGAACCTTCTGGAAGTTTAAGAAGGAACTTCTGGGACCAGCATCGGGAGAAGGGCCTACAGAACCTCTCCAGTTTGGGGAAACTCCAGCTGGGATATTACACCAGTCTTCTGAGTAGGAAAAGTGCCACATGGGAAGGCTTGGGATCCCAGGGGCAGCTGGATCCAATGGGAAGGAGTCACCACTCAGGGGTGGCAGCACCAGGGCCACAGGTTCATGGCAAGAATGGTGGAGGATGTCATGCTTATATTAAGTGTATAATCTTCACAATGGTCCCTAGAGGTGGGTGGAACCATCATCATCTCCATCTTGTAGGTGGAGATACTGAGGCCCAGAGAGGTTGAATAACTTCCTCAAGATCACACAGCTCTTCAGCAGCAGAGCTGGGATTTGAGCCCATGATGTTTACTGTGCAACAGAAGGGTGCAGAATGGCCCCTTTGCTTGTGGCCAGAGGCTGAATAGCTGAGGGCAAAGCACTGAGGGGTTCCTCCTCTGGACCTCAGAGCAGAAGGTGAGTTGGGCCCAGGAAATGCAGGGGAGGGGTCTCCTGGCTGGACTGTCCCTGCTGCAACTGTCCCTGGAACTCCATGTCCATGGTCAGAGAGGCCAGGCTCCTGCTGACCCCCTGGCTCAAGTCAATCCAGGGACACTGGCCAGAGAAGGCTTTTGCCAGAGACCACTGAGGTTTGCTTTAAACCAAGCCATTTCTAGCCTCCCTGCCTCCTCCTGCAGGAGACGGTGACCCCTCCTGGGAGAATTCACTCCACACACTGGCACACTGAAGAGCTCTGAGCTGGGTCAGTTGGGACAGCCCTCGGTACCCAAGTGGGGAAACTGAGGCCCAAGAGGAGGCATGTGCTGGAGGTCCCAGAGCACACCCCCGCAGAGCCTGGCGCGAACCAGGCTCCCCGCTCCAAACTCGTGGCTCTGTCTGTCCTGGGAGTCTCCAGGCACACCCCATGGCCACAAGCAGGAGTGTCTGACCCCTCCTCTCCAGGAAGGGCCAGTGGAAACAAAGGACTCGCTGGCTGTTCCTGGAGGACAGAAAGCAGGCAGGTGGCAGCTGTGGCCTTGATGCCAACTCCATTCACTTCCAGGTGGCCTTGTGGAAGCTCTGAGAGAAATCGCATGATCATCTCCCAGACAGGAAGGCTGGAGGGGGGAGGGCGAGGGCGGGAGGCGGGAGCTGCAGGTGATCAGCCCTGCTGTGCCAGGCTGGCAAAGTCACCTGCTGGGACACCGCACCCTGGGTGGCTGCTGGCTGGAGGAAGCCCCGGCATGCACAATAATGACAGCTGCCGTGAACTGAGCCCCCAGGTCCTGTGCGTGGGGGTCCCATGTAACCCTCATAGCTGTCCTATGAGGTCAGTAGTATGTCCCTTCTTCAGCTGAAGACAAACAATGCAGGGGCCAGGTGACCCTCCGGAGACATCACTCTCAACTCGTCAGGTTGCACTCTCTGGTGTGTGTCTGCTCCCCCTAGTCGAGGTCAAGGTCTCTTTCTCTCCTCTAGAACTCCTCTCCCATACACACGAGCCCAGCCTGGTCCGTGTCCCGCATTCACAGCTCTCTGTCATCATGATCTATGCAGATGCCATCTCCCACACTTGACCAGAGGCATCTCTGAGGGCAGAGACCATGGCCAGCACATGGTGGGTTGATTTTTGGATACGGAGGCTCATCAATGACAGAACAGACCCGGGCTCTGGGATGCCACCTAGTGGCAGGGAGCGCAACCACCACCCATTTCCTTCCAAGAGATAGTTGTCCCCACAGAGGTCTCTAGGGTTGAGGATGCTTGTTAACTTACTTTGGACACACACAGTTTCTGCTGTTTGGTGAGGCCAGAGGAGTTAGCTCACTGGGAGAACAGGTCCCTGAAGCCCAGCTTGGACGGAATCTGATCCAAGGCATAGGAGCCCAAATTGGAGACCCTGGGCATGTGAAGCTCCAGATTTCCCCAGAAATACTCGATGGGTATTGGGTTCAAAATTAGAATTGCAAAGCCGCCGGGAACCTAACTGGGCTGAGCCTTTGTGGAGCTGCCTCTCCTCCAAGTCTGGTCCCCACAAACACCTGTGGCTCTTGCTGCCCCTCAAGTGAGGGTGCCACAGTGGCTGTGGGCTGGGCTCCTCTGCTCCCGGGGCTGCTGTCCAAAGCCCTGCCTGGGAGCTCATCTTCGGCAGAGGCTGCATTCTGCAGTGCACAGGAGACGTGCAGATCTCTCCATGGAACAAGTTGACTGAGGGGTCAACTGTGGGGCTCCTAAGGACGGCTCCTGCTCTGGGGCAGCTGAGTTCCATGGGTGGGCTTCCCTCCACCACTGCACTGGGTGACTCTTCCATCTGCTTGTGGCCTCAGCTGGGCATTTTCTACATGTCATTGGAATCTTTTCCACTTGGGGTCCCAGGGTGATGGGAGGCTGTCTTGCTACTACCTTGGGCGGGCAGGTGGACTTAGGCCTGCTTGGCCTTGTCAGGATAGAGGTTTCTGTGTCCACTGTACACTGGCCACCCTTCAGAGAGGTAAAGCCATTTGACCCAAGGCTTGTGTAGTGGAAGAGCTATGTCCAGAGCCCAGGTGGCCTGACGCCTGCTGAGGCTCTCTTCGGCAATGGGGGTGAAGTCATATTCTAGACACAGGAGGAGTGTTCAATAGCTAAGAAGACCCACGGGGAGTTTTAGAGCATGGTGGGGGGTTTCCACAATGTGCCCCTCACCCCTTCCTCTGGCACTGGCCCTCAGGACAAGCAAGGCACATTTGTGGTGGCTCTGTGGATTCAGCCCCATCACATGCTGGTCGCATCTTCTGGAGCAGGTGTTTCCACCTCATTAGCCCCTCCTGAGTCAGCGCCTGCTCCAGCGACTTCATCTTGCTGGGCCAGGAAGAATGAAGGCCACCGCCTGGCCTTGGGCATCCAGCCGCAGCACAGAGCAGGGCACGTGTCTGTGTGAAGATCCCAGTGCTGCTGCTGGTCCTGCAGCATCACGGGCACCTGCACGGCTGTGTTCTCGTCCACGTGGAAGTCATGGGCAGGGGTCCTGGAGAGGAAGAGGGGTTTCTCCCAAGACAGGCAGAGAGATGCAAGAGAACTAAAGAGCGTCTGCAGCCAGGAAGCCCGCGCCATGCTGTCCTGAGCCAAGCGCAGAGCACGAGAGGATGAGAGGTTGCCCATTTAACTGGCTCGGTTTCTCACTGAAGAGGAAAGTAGGAGGCAGGTTTGTCTAGTTGGGGGGTGGGAGGGAGTCTGGGGAGGAGGGGCCCATCCTGGCTCTGGAGGGTCAGCCACATGCCTGGGGCCTGGGGCCGTGGACCGTGAGCAGGGAGCAGCGAAAGTCTGTGTTCGTGGACAGCAGGTGAGACTGTTGGGTTCTTTCTCCACGCACATTGAGTGGCACGTGCGATTGTAGGCTCAGTAGGTCCTCAGGCTCATGCAGGTTGGCAGTGTCACCAGGGGAAAGTTGAAGAGGTTGGTGTGTTTGCAAAGACTGGTGACAGACCTCTGAGTCTTAGGCCTTGGGAAGTGGGAAGAGGACAGGGGCATGGAGAACAAAGGACACCTCGATGCCTAGGGCCAGTCCAGTGACAGTGACAGCTGCTTCAGCCAGTCCCTGGTGTGGTCCAGCCCTCTCTGCTGTGCCCTTCCTTGCTTGGTTATTTCAAATTAAAGAGTTTTTAAAAGTGTTCAATGGTGCATGAAATTTCCCAGGTAAAACACGTGAGCAGTGACTAGTTTGCCTGGATTATGAGTCTGGGCTGTGCCCCAGCATTGAGTTCCCTGTCCACTCTGAGTTCCAGCTGGTTGCAAGCTGAGATTTGAAAGCGGATGGAAGCCCCACTGGGCTCTGGTAGTCTTCAAGCAGATGTGACCACAGACAGGCCAGGACATGCCTGGGCCTCCAGTCTGTCCCTGCCTCCCAGGTCCTGCCCCAGTGTAGACCCTGCACAGAAGCAGTGGCCTGGCCACAGTGCCACCTAATGTTCACCTTTGAAGCACGTGTAGTTGACCAGTACCACCTTGACGTCGGGGCTCAGCCCGCTGACCTAATCCACGCTCTTCCTCTGAGTTTCCTTCTCAATGTGGCCATTGATGAGCTGAGTTGTGCCCTCGATGTCTCTGAAGTTGGGGTGGAAGAGCCTGGGGCCCTAGAAGGCTGTGGTGGCATTCAGGAACCGGGGAGCGGCAGCAGGTTGTGGCTCAGGAGGAGAGAGAGTGCTGCCCAAGCTCACTTCCAGCCTGCGGCCCGGGAGGCCTGGTGCGCTCAGTAGCTGCCTGAAGCCCAGGTGGACGTGGGGCGTGGCAGCACAGTGAGGTTGAAGCCCAGGCCCGCTGGCATCTGGATGCAGCTGTGCCGGTGGGCTCCAAGTGAGAACATGGCCAAAGCAGCCAAGATGCTCAGCAGGGAGCTGTTCCTCCAGGACTTTCAGACCTGAGCAGACGGTAGAGGCGGAGGGCAAAGTGAGCATTGCTGTGGGCGACCTGGAGGCTGGGGGAGCCCTCCTTTGTCCCGAAAA
>CM053401.1:9088826-9108429 GCA_028644305.1 Xerus rutilus
GGGGGGGGGGGGGGAGGCTCAGCAGTGAGGGCTGCCCCAGCAGGGGTAGAGAGCCACACAGTTGCTGGCACTGAATCCTGCTCCCTGGATGGGTAAGTCTCGTTGCCTCGGTGTCTTCATCTGTAAACTCTGGATGCTAATTGTCCCTACATCTCAGGGTTGTCCTGAGGGTCAGGAAATCGCCATCCTCAGGTGCTTAAAACAGTGTCTGTCCACATGAGCATGAGTCACACCATTGTTTATTCCAGATGGTTTTTACACCATTCTTACCCCAAAGGAGCAAATATGGCTGATACAGTTTCTAAACTTCTTTGGGCTGTGGTCCCCTAGACAGTCCCAAGAGAGCTTTGGACTCCCGCTGAAATATGCACAAGATTTGATCACTGAGGGACAGGGGGCATTCCTGATTTCCATGACAACTGTGTAAACCCTGTGTGCTGGGCAGTTACTGCCTCCCACCAGGAACAGACCCACAGGACTGGAGATGCAAATGGCTTTAGTTCTTGATGGGAGCCCCTGACTCCAAGGTGCAGGGAGGGGCTACTGGCCCTGGGCGCAGGGCAGAGGGACCTCAGCCTCTTGCTGCGAGCTCAGTCCTGCTCCGCAGCCTGGCTGCTTATCAGTGTAAGGACTCTGGGAGGACTGGGGCATGGTTCAAACCTCTGTGTTGCATCTGGAAGGTTGAGGGCTTCTCCTTAGTCTTCTGAGGTACAAGAGGATGAGGACTTCTACCATCGTCACATCTGCCCCTCCGCCTTAGGACCTGGCCTGGGAAGATCCCTAGCAGCCTTGAGCAATGGCTGAGCTAGGGAAGAGACTTGGCAGGCTCTGCTGTGAATGGGTCATGTGTGCTCCTGGGAGCTGCTGCCTTCTTGTCCACAGTGCTGGTTCAGGTCAGGGGGAGATGTCTGATCAGGAAGACCAGGTCCGAGGTGGCCTGGGCCTCTGATCTCTGCTGCTGGACCTGCCAAGCAGGCCACTGCAGCGTCTAAGCTGTCCCTGCACTGTGCCATACCCATGGTCCCAGGGACAGAAACAGCCATGCTCTGAGACCCCAGAGGCAGCTGTGTAACTAAAGGGCGAGTTGCCTTTTTCCTGGGACAGTTTTCCCCAAAATGTGGCTCTGAACTCCTCCAAAAGAGGGTCCTTGTGAAAAGCAAAGAATCACAGTGTTTTCTCCAGTCTCTTGACTCAGAGCCACAGTGTGGATCCAGGACTGCACTTGATGGAGCCCCACTTGGGACTTGAGAACCACCCTCCAGCTCCAGTCCCTGCAGTTTGACGTTTCACCACCAGAGGGCGTGCCCATGGCGCACCTCAGGGGCATCTCCAGCACTGTGGGTATCCTGAGGTTTGCCCTGGGGCTTTGGGTTGGAAGGGTGGTTTTGTGTGTGGGAGAGCTGACCTGTCCCCTGTCACTCTTCTGAAAGAGTGCTAGAACTATCTCATGTAGCCAAGTACCTCTTCCATACAGAGGCAGAAGTTGCTCAGGCAGGTTCTCTGGGGACCTGGGCTCAGAAAGCCACACAGCTCTGTCCACACCACAGGGTGCCTCTTTGAGCTCAGATCTGCCTGCAGGCAAGAGGGAAAGAGGAAACGTCCGGTGGGTCAGAGAGGAGATGGCCTCAGCTGCAGCCTGCATTCACTGTGGATCTCAGCTGTTTCCGGAGCCCTGCACATTCACTGGCCAGGCAGGGGGAAGTGACACTCCTATCACCTGCTCTGATCTGAGCCAGGACTCAGGATGCAGAACCCACTGCAGTGGGGCTCGCTCTGAGGGGAGGGGCTTTCAAGGGGGTCTCCGGAGGGAGGGACCTCTGAGCTGAGCAGGAGGAGGGAGCTGCCAGGTGAGGGAGGGGGTTGGAGAGGGGAACCGCGTGTTCAGACATCCTGCAGAATGCAGCAGGGCCTGAGGGTGGCTGCAAAGACACCCATGTGCTTGGGGTCCAGGTGTGCAGGGCAGGGTGGTGGGAGCAGAAGAAGGCAGGCATGAGACACCAGGTAGAACCACCTAGACCCCAAGCGGGGAGCAGCGGTGGCAACTGAGGCCACCCCAGGCAAGGCCAACAGCCACCAAGCAAGGGGTGGAAAGCAGGGACAGGAGCAGCTTCCTGGAGGAGGTGGCCGTAGGTTTATCCCAATGTGGTTTGCTTGAAGGACATTGATTCCGTCCACGCAGAGCAGGTGTCATCTGGGCCATGAGCGTTTTCTGTCTGATCCTGGGCAGGTTATTTGAGAAGGTGAAACTCCCCTGAACTGCAGTGCAGGGCAGGATGGGGATCTCTGCTCCCAGGACAGTCACATCCCGCAGGCTCTGCAGACCCACCCTGTCTCCCTCCCAGGCTCTCCTGGGTGTGGGTTCAGAGCAGCTGCAGCCTCAGTGCAGTAGAACACACCCCCAGGCACCGGGCATACTCCCCGCCTCCTGCTGCCTCTGCCTTCCTGCCTGTGAGCATCTGGAGCAGAGTGTGTTGCAGGAACACGGGAAGAAGAGTCTTATAAGCTATACAGAGACACCAAGGGGTCACAGCAGGCTCTTGCAGCAGCATCGGATTCTGTTATTTGATTCTGGCCACAGACAGGCCTTTGCCTCATCCCTCCCTGGGCCCAGTGTCCCCCATCTGGGTCTGCCTGTGGGGAGGAGTCTCTCTTACCTCAATTCAAGGATCTCTTTCTCCAGGAGCTGCGCCTGATACAGCATCAGTCCCCGCGTGCTGGCCAGCCCTGGCCTTCCCCGCAGGCTGCAGCTGGCGATTCAGCCCAACACTGGACAGATGAGTCCCTGTCCTGGGAAGTGGAATTGGGAAGCAGGACGGGCAGCGTCTTATGTGCTCTGCTCAGGCTGTGGCAGAGCCTGGAAAGGTGGTCCACAAACTCCAGCAGCTGGTGCCCCAGCTGCCTTCCCCGGGGTCCGGCTGTTTCACATTCATGTGCCTCCCCAGTCGCCAGACTGTGAACTGTTCTTGCTCATTTATTTCAGCAATTCAAAGTGGGTCAACAACTCTGTTTGTAACCACAGGAGTGTGGCTAGCATAGTGTCCAGCGAAGTTTACAAATAATGAAAAGAATTTGGGCCGAGGTGCCCCTCGATTTTGTCCTTAGTATATTTGCTCAGCAAAACTACCCTTGACTGTTTGGCTCATCATCAGGTTTAGACTTCCTGGGAATAATTGCAATTCTCTAATTAGTGGCACCAGCTGAGGCCCTATTCACATGCCTTGGGTCCTTCCATTGGGGTCTGAGATGACCTGGCCCCTGTGGTGGCTGATCTATGTCCCCAAAGATTCGCTGCCCCGCCCACCATGAGGTAGAGGCTATTTCCTTCCCCTCGAGTCTAGGCACCCCCTAGGCTGGGTACCCCCTAGGCTTGTAATGATGCAGGGCAGAAAGAACACCGGGCAAAGTCTCAGGCTGAACCTGAGAGCTGCAGCTTCTGCTTCTACAGGCTGGAACCCTTCTGGGAAGCCAGCTGCTACACAACAAGTCTGAGTCCCCTGGGGCCACCACACTGGGAGGAAGCCCAAGCTGACTAAATGCAGAAAGAGCCAGACACACAGAGAAGCCTACACACAGTCCAGCTTGGCCAGCCGCTTGAATCAGCTGATGCATGACACCAGGCAGCCCAGGTGAGGGAGACCTGGCTGAGCCCTGCCTGTTCCCTGACCCCTGATCCTGAACACATAAGGTCACTGTTTTCAGGCACTGAGGTTTGGGGTCATTGTTACAAGCAATGGATTCTGCCATCAGTCCTAGGCGTTAAAAGCTTTCAAAATGGCTATTCTGTTTCCCTTTTCTCTTTGAAGAACCCCAAAGCAAGTCCACGTAACAGATGCTAAGTAGCCCAGTGTCATGCCTGGAAAAATGATGCTGTCATGGAAGGAAGAGGAAGATGAGATCTGTGGATGAAGCATGGGGCCATTTATCTAATCCCTAGCCACTGATTGGTGCCCACCATGTGGCAGATGCTATGCAAGTCTCTGGAGACGAGCACTGAGCAGGGCAATCTGCACTCATGGAACTTTCTCATCAGGATGATGGCGGTAAACAAATAACAGAGTTTCTGCTCGTGGTGAGAGCCAGAAGTACAGCAAGAAGAAAGGGATAAAAAGTGACTGGAACAGCCAGTTAGGGAAGTCCAATCAGAGCAGGTGGCATTTGAATCAAGACCTGCATGAGAGATAAGGTCTACCAGCCAGCGTGCCCAATGCTCCAGGCTGGGGGAAGATGCCAGTTGTCCAGGCCACACAGGAAGTCAGGGCTGAGGCAGGCGCAAGAGCACTTGAGGAATGCCAGGGAGAGGAGCAGAGGCAGCCACAACTTCACTGGAAGCCACAGTCCTGTTGCCATGGAAACCTGGCAAGGAAAGCACTGGTTCCTCTTCCTCACTCTGCAGGAAGAGGGAAACCACACAGAGGAGACTGGCCAGGGAAAGAGGCAGGGAGGTTGGTGACCTCCACCAGGTGTGCGGGTGGGACGCCGAGGGATGGATGAGCTAAACATCATGCACAGTTGAAATGACCACGTCACCAGGGAGATGGCCAGTGGGCACTCCTGCTGAGAGCTTCATTGTGTTAGATTTTTGAGACAGCCAACAACTTAAGGAGGGTCATGCAGATGGTGGACTTGGACTCTGTGGGTTGTGATTCATCAAGGGACAACAGCTGCTCATGATGCATGTCCCTCTCAGCAGGAGGCAGGAGGGAAGCCTCCTCACAGCCTGGCCGGTCTTGTCAGTGAGGCCAACCCAGGACACGCTTGGTGGGAACAAGGGGTCCCGGCAATGCTGAGAGAGGTGGAGTCCACAGAGGGGGCAGAGTGCTGAAGAGGATCATGGTTAGGGGGACAGGAAAGGCCAATGCTCCACAGCCAACAAGGCCTAGGAATGGAGGTCAGGGGGTCTGAGCTCCGCTTCCGTGTCTGATGGCCTTTCAGCGGCCATCGGCAGTGCTCCCTCCGTCTCTCTGGACCTCGGTTTCCCTTTCTGTGAACAGAAGTGGTTAGAGAAGTTGCAATAGGACCTCTCAGGATCAGGTTGTTAACATGACCATGAAGCCAGCCACCAGGCTGTCACCTCTCCAAGACCAAGTGTACCCACACTACCAGGGGCCATGCTCACTGTGTGGTAGACAGTGAATACTGGGGGTGTAGAGGAACCCTTGTGCCCTATCTAACAACCCCAGTGGATCTCCTGATTGTTCCAAGGATGTCAGAGATTTAAAAATTTTAAAATATAAACTACCCCAATATCTAAATATGAGCCCTTAATTTCAAATAAGTTTTTTTAAAAAATATACGTGCCAGGCAGTGTTTGTTTGTATAGGTTCCACTAAAAGATCTACATGATCTTTCCCAGCTCTGTCTTCTTGGGAGGACCCAGCTGCTATAGTACCATAAAGAATTTGAAATAGCATTGGGACCTTCCCTCATCTAAACTGCCAAGTTTTACATATAAAAATCAGATTCAAGCAATTAGGAAAAATGTAAATTACATCAGAATGCAAATCAAAGCAATTATTAAAAAGAATAAAGTTGGAAGCGTTTCCCTGCCTGACTTCAGGGCTCCTGGTGAAGCCAGCCATGTCACTAAATAGGAAAGCCACCGCCGGAAGGCCACGTGTACCGAGTGTGTACAGGGCGTCTACCTCCACGCTGCAAGGTTTCACAAGGCCATTTGCCTCTAAGCTTCCTAGAGACCAAAGTCAAAAGGGTCATTCTCACTGTTCACGTGGGAAATGGAAGGAAGCTTCTCTCTCGAGGATGTCTGTGGTCATGCTGGCTGCACACCCACCCCTCCTGCTTCTGGGGTCGATATACTCAGGAAGGATAGAGCAGAGATAGCTCCTCCCTTGGAGCAGAGTCCCTGGCTGGGTGTGCGACCTCCCAGGGCAACATCCCTCCATCAGGACTAGTGAGAAGGAAAGCAGCTGTGTCCCAGGCCTGGCTGGGTGGACCTCCAGATTGCTGTGTGTCCTGCCCAGTGCATCCAGGAGAGGCCAGAATGTGGGGTAACTGGGGACACAGGACTGGGGCCTAGAACAGTGGCTTGGTTTGCTTACCCTTGCTCCTGTCCTTGCCCCTGCCTGGGAAGCTGTCTCCCGCTTCTGCTGATGAGGAGCCAGTATCCTCCGGGATCATCCCTGACCACCCCTCCCTGCAGTGGGAGATGATCCTCCCAGGGCTTCCCATCACTCTGGGTGTTGTGGGTCCGATACAGTTGAGCGCTTGCTTTTTCATATGGTTTGGTTTAATTCTTGCAGCATCCACCCTGCTTGTCTCACCTCCACTGGACCGTGAGCACCCCCCGCTTTAACAGATCCTTCCAGACCTCCTAAGATTCCCTCTTTGGGAACTGCCCCCATGTGCTTAGACAGTCCCATACTGCTGGAAGCCTCATTCACTTGTGAACACCTTTGGGGAGACCCTGCTGGGGAGATGTTCATAGCACGACCACCCTGATTTCTTTAGAACAGGGTCCTGAAAGTGAGATTCTGGGCTGCGACACTATGTAGATTCCCAGGGCTGCCACTCAGAGTGTCACAAATGGAGAGACTTGAAACAACAGGAACTGGTCTTCCAGGTATTCCTTGGCTTGTGGCCATGTCACTGCAGTGCCAGCCATCCTGTCCGCACTGCGTTCTCCTGTACGTCTCTGTGTCTTGGATCCTCTCTCTGCCTTCGCCCTAGAAGGACACCTGGCATAGGCTTCAGGGCCCACCAGGATTATGCAGGATCATCTCATCTTGAGGTCCTTAATTAATAACTACAAGGTTTTCCCCAAATAAGATCCCACGCACAGGTCCCAGGAATTAGGATGTGGTCACATTTTTCAGGGAACAGCCATTCAACTCACTCCAGATTCCTGGCTGATTGCTGTCCTTGGAGACCCCTTCCCCAGGCTTCACATGCTGTCAGCATAGACTGGACAGTCCATTTCCATTGCCTCCTGTCAATGACCTTGGGGAAAGCCTTTGCTTCTCTGAGCTGCAGTTTCCCCTCTATTGACTGGAGATCATAATCCCAGGTTCTCAGAGGGTCCCTGGAGATCAAAGGCTTAAATAAGATGTAGGGGCTCCTTCCCATCAGTGCCAGGCTGGCTCACCTGTCAGAATCACCAGATTGGTTCACTCTGACCCCTTTAGGATCACCCACAGGCCTCAGCCTCCACCCAGAGGGGCTACCGGTTGATGGGTCTGGAGGATGACATGATGCTAATGGGGATTTGATTCCGGGGCAGCTGGAGAGGCCAACCCAGCTGTTCCACCAGGGGAACAGAGAGTGCCCTCAGGACACTAAGAAGTCCCCAGGGTGGCAGACTGGCCCAAAAGAAGCCCAGCACTGTGGTTTCTAGGAATGTTTTTTGTTTATATCTACACGGTGGACCTGTCCTATTTGCAGGTTCTCCATCTATGGGTTCAACCAACCACAGAAAATATTTGTTAAAAATGTGTCTCTACTGAACATTTACAGACTTTTTTCTTATTATTCCCAATACAATATAAAATAGCAATACAATCTAATACAACAATATTATGAATATTTCTATAGCATTTACATTGTATTAAGTATTATAAGTGATTAGAAATGATTGCAAGCATTGAGAGGGTGGATGTGTTACATTCTGTATAAGCGACATGAGCACCACAGATGGTGGGATCCCCGCGGGTCTGGAACCCATCCCCCACGCATGCTCAGGACCAACTGCGTTTAGAGCTGGACACTCAGACTCTCCATCTCAATCTCTACCTCTACATGTGTTAACACACTTATGTGCCTGGTTGCATGTAGGTCTCTGTACATGTTTATCTGTAGATGTTCAGTCTCTCTGTAGACATGGATGATTTATACCATATATAGATATGTATAGAACGAGTTATGTGTGAAAACACACATACACACACACACACACACACACACACAGGGAGAGGGGAGGCAGTGGCTTAGGAGAAGGAATTGCAGAGTACTAACATCTTCCCCATACAAGGAAGCCGCTGGTCAACAGGCATTGGAGAGTGTCAATCAGACCTCTTCATGGGGCATTGAATTTAGGACCTGATGTGTCGCTGTGGATCATGTCATGTTTTAGGAGCTGCCCCAGGGCACAATGTAGTCACCGACACCCACAGCAGTTTCCAGCCTGGAGGTGCAGGCTGTGACATTAGACAGATGCTGCGGGCACCGCTGGACTTTCAGGCACGCATGTTCTGCGGGAAATCACAGCGTCACATGGGGGGTCTTCTTAGACCAAAGTCCTTGCAAAGGGGGGTGGAAGTCTCCACGGGAGAGCAGGCCACAGAAGGCCACCTTTCTCCAGGAAGTGATTTTCAGAACCTGACGCTGCTTCTCCATTGGCAGGCCTGGGATTTGGGGCTCTCAGCAGGGCCCCTGGAACTGGGAGCTCCACATTCTTTGTGGAGGAGCAGGCACAGGGAATAAGACTTAGATGGCGCATACTGTTTAATTTCATTAATGGAGGATTTATTCCTGTCTGTGTGCCAAAAAGCACTGGACAAAGTGTATTCCTCCACAATCCACGATCACGCAGGGACCCCAGTGTGGAGGCCCCTGGGGAGAGAAATGCTTCAACCCTGTCCCCAGATCCACTGTGACAATGCTCCTTCTTTCAGCTGGAGACGCTTCTTGGTCCACTGATGGCACACGCTGTCAGCACACTAACTGATGGGAGCTCTGTGCTGTCAAAGTTCCCAGAATCAAAATGGAGTCACTTTTGTCAGATCCTAGCAAAACCATCAAATTTAGCCAGGAGGTCCTGAAAGAGAGGGCCTCATGCCTGGGAACAAGAACTATCCCTGAAGACTGACAAAACCATGGCCTTGCCCAGAGGTCACCACAACCTCACACAAAGATACTTGCACAAGGCCGTCTGTCAGGCAGCCTTGGGCTGATGCCTCCCTTGCCAGTGATTCTCAGAACCAAAGATAATTGTTTCAGAAGGTCTTGTGTAATTCTCCTTATTTTACCTTTAAAATCTCCCCTTTCCTCACCCTCCCTGAATAGGCGTGTTGTGAATGCATGTTCCCCTGGCAATGTTGGCTCCTGAATAGGCCTACTGTCTTTGAAGAATATCACTGTTTGTCTTTGAGGTTGACTGGACAGTACACAGGAAATGCCAGGCCTCTGAGGGGGCATCTTGCCTTTCCTCCCACGTCGCTCCAGCTCCAGCAGTCGCTGCTCAGGACCTTCAGGTTGCCAGGCCTGCCATCCGCTGGCCCTGCTGTATGCTGTGTGCACACCAGGGGCAGGGCCCTTATCCACCCATTCCTACCAGGTTGTTTTGCAAATTCACTGGAAGAGGGAACCTCCAAGGGATCTGTGAGCCTTCAGGGTCTGCCTGAATTGTGGCACAGGCTCCCTCTCGGACTCGTGGCTAGTGATGTGCTGCGGTTGAAAGGCTGCGGAACTCAGTGCCTGCTGAAGCGATGGTTTTGCCGTTCACAGCGTCTCTTCTCACTTGTACATCACAGCGTCTCCAAGGGCACACGAGTGACCACATACCTCTGTCTCCTTCCCCTGACCTTAATCCCACTGAAGGGGACCCTCCCACAGGCACTGAGTTCCCCTGTGGCTTCTGCTGACCAGGCCAGGCCTGGGCATCCCTCACCAGGGACCCAGAGGTCTATGGAAGCTCCTACCTTGTCCAGTGGCAAGCTGGCCAGTCAGAACCTTTCTTTCCAGGAGGAACTGGGTGCCCTAGCAGAAGGTGGTGAGGACCCAAAGCCACTGTGAGGCTGAGGGAGGAAGATGAGGAGAGGTGGGAGTCCAGGCAGGAGCAGCAGGGCAGTGCCAGCCAGGAGCTCAGTCACCTTCAAGGCAGGGCATTGGCTCCCTCTCAAGAGCTCACCAGCAGGTGGATGCTTCCCTAGGCCACAGGCCTGAGGTGTAGCTCCCCGTGAGAGCTGCTGGCGCTGCTCCTGGCCGTCCTAACTCTTGTTCCTTCCTAAGGTCCCCCTGCAATAAACTTCCACATCTGAGGTATCCCAGGGTGTCTTTCTTTTTTGCCAATGACATGCTGTCACATGGGACACCATCCCCAGAGCCCCTGCTACATAACCATCTCATGAGGATCTAGACCATGACAATGAGAAGGGGTTTCCTTAAAGACAAGCTCAGGGCCTGGGCAGCAGCAACGCTGTGTGTGTTGGGCGCTCACTGCACGGCAGCCTAAAATTGTCCTGATGAATCAGCCCAACTGTAATCTAAGTTTAGTACTGCCTGTATTCTGCCCATTTTACAGGTGAAGGAACTGAGGTTTCCTGACGTTAACTGACTTTCCCCAGGCCACTCCCAGAGAAAGTGGTAGAGCCAGCATTCAAATGTGGCCTGACCCCAAATTCAGGGCCCTGCATCTCGCCATAACTCTGGCTCCAGGGACAAACTTTCTTTTGCACTTAGCATAGGGCTGGGGCTCCAGGACTCATAGTATAAATGCATGCTGCTGGTGAACTGCTCAATTCACAAGGAAAGAAATGGATCCTTCTGGAAGGGCTAAGAGCAAGCCTTCCCCTCTCCCCACTCCCTTCTGGTTTTGTGATTACAAATTATTCCAAAATCATTTTCTCTAAAACCTGAGGCTTTCCTGCAGGCTCCCCACATGTATCTGAGCGTACCTCTGTGCACCAAGGCCAGGATCTGTCCACAGGAGGCCAGAGCACCGTGGGAAGCTTAGCGCTTCCACTGACATCTGAGCTGGATAATTCTCTGTTGGGTGGCAGACACTGTCCCATGCACTGTGGGGTGTTTAGTAGCATCCCTCGTCTTCACCCACCAGATGCCATTAGAACCCCCTCCCCAAGTCAGGACAACCCAAAATCTCTCCAGACATTGTCATGTTTCTGGGGATCAAAATCGCCCCCACTGGGAGATCCTGGTATAGAGAAGCCTGCAGCTTGCCAAGTGGGACCATGTTAGCCCAACAGCCTGATTCTCCCCCGATGTGTGAATCTTCCACAAAGCACACACAGGAGCCTCACATTATTGATGTGTTTTCCCCCACCCATTTCTCTGTGTGGGAGCTTCTGAGCATCTTCCAAGCGTGTACACATCTGGGAAGACCAGGCTGGGCAGCAACGGGCAGCAGCGGGCAGCACAGGAACACGGCCCAGGCTCTGCTGAGGCCGATTTCTGCACTTCCAAGTGTACTCGGAGAGGCAGAGAAGGCTGGGGCCAAGAGGGCTGTTACAGCTGGGGTTTTCCACTAAGGAAGGTCTTTCTCCCCAGGGGATGTTTCTGGTGTCCATGACCGGGGACAGATGCATTTGGTAAAGAAATACCAGGAAAGCTGTTGGACATCCTAGAGCACAGAGCTCAAAGGGTCAGTGGTGCTGGTTGGAAATTCTGGCTTGTAGATGGGTGAACTGAGGACACAGGGCCTCACAGTCTTGGTGTCCCCTGTGATTACAGGGCCTGGCCAAGGTTGGGAGGAAAGCGCTCTGTGGCTAAGCCATGAAGTCCCTATAGGGTGTCTTGCTAAGGGGCTAGATTCCCCCTTTCTTTGAGTACAAAGCCCCCCATCCACGACCTCTCATGCTCTTGTTTGTAGTTGTGAGGTGGGGGCAGCAAAGCCAACCGGAGATGCTGAAATAAATTGGTCAGTCAACAACCCTCCTGGCTGCTCTCCGGATGTACGGAGGCCCCATGGCTCTGCACCTTGCATCTTCTGCTCACCTTGTGGTCTGACCGCCTCCCCTGCTCGCTGGACAGGTGTCCTCCCCCTCCTCCAATCTGGCTCAGGCCTCGCTGCCCCTGGAAAGCCTTTCCTAACTCCTGGCCCTGCCCGTCCCCAGCTCCCACTCTGTGCTAGTCTTTATTGCAGCCCTACTGTGTGGAAGCCACAGGACCTGAACCAAGGGGGGCAGGTGAGGGGCGGGCTGGGGGAGAAGCAGGAAGATGGGCAGGACAGGTGGGACAAAGAGGGGTGATTCCCAGGGGCTGATTCCCTGGGTCTTATCTTCTCTCTCCACCCCCGCACCTCGCCCCGCAGAAGGCTCCAGTGCCACGCAAGCTCTGGGAGCTTGGGATCGTGTCCTCGGAGGTTCTCACAGGCATTCAGTGTTGAGATGCATTTAACGGCAGTGTCAGGACCGGCCACCTGCTGCTGACTTCACACGTTTCTAATCTGGAGGCCTCAACCCAACGCCTGGGCTTCTGCTGGGTATCATGCATATTTTGCCCTGTTGGAACTGCATGAAGACTCAAGGTTCGGGCTGGGCGTTCCATTCTGTAGGTCAATAAACTGAGACCTGGGTGAAGCAAGGTGGCCCCGGACACGCAGCAGCCTGGTGACAAGGCCAAGAGGCAGACCAATCTGCACCCTCTCCCCAGGGGAAGAAAAGGGATGTTCCCAGAGTGCAGATGCAATGAACTAGAGCCCGGCAGGCACACTGACACTGTCTTGTCCCCAACCCCTCCCCCCTGTCACCAGTTCCACCATCAGTAACTCACCTCCCAGGAAGACTGCATTCCTCACTGCATAAGGAGGAAAGATGAATAGAAAGAAACGAATTTGCCACCCGCCCCCCACCAGGGTCTGCCCCAGGCCTCCAGCGGCCCCCACGCCCACTGTGGCCCACTCTGGTGCTCCTGACACATCTCCTGCCTCAGTTTCTCCCTTGTCCTGAACTGCAGGCTGCTTGAGGGCAGAGGCCTGCTTTCTTTGTCTACCTCTCTCTCATCCAGCAGGAGTGCTCGAGGGAGGCCGGGCTGGGCTGAATCTTGGTGTCCACATCTGTAGCTATAGGCATACTTAAGCACCGCCTCCAGACCAGCTGTTTTAGTGGCTGCCTGGAGTGCTGAGCTCGGTAGGCGAGAGTCCTAGAGGCAACTAGTAATGTGTGCTCTGGGTATGGAATTAGAAGATGGGAAACTCAGCCTGTTTGTTGCTCTTAGAATAAATGATCAAAATACTGGGAAGAAAATATTGTATTAAAGAAGAGCTTACTTATAAATGCCCTCACTATAAAGTAGAAAAACACCAAGAAAGAGAGATCTGTGGGAGAAAGGGACCAAGGGCTGGGAGAAGGGAGGGAGGCTGGGACGCTAGGAGTGATATTGGCCAAATTGTATTGTTCTGTTGTGTGGATGTACAAATCCGTGGCAGCAGATCCATCGTTATGTGCAACTGTAATGCACCAATAAAAATGTGGAAAGAGAAAAAGGATATCTTTAGAGTGACAGAAAAAGATAGTAGCTAATAGAGGGGTTTGTTTCACAGCTTAACTTTTTGGTTACATTATGTCACGTTTTAAAAAGGCAAAGAACATGTTGCTCACCAGGACGGATTTCAGCGAACAGCCTTGAGGCCCGGGTGCATTCTCCTGAGATAAGGCAGCTCTGAGAACTTCAGAGAGCTGACCACCTGCCAGGGCTCCGTTAGGAGATGGGCAGCGGGCCAGGTGGCCGCAGAGCTGGGTTGTTATTTTGTTCTCTTATCCCTCTGAGGCTGAGGCTGGTGAGCCTCAGCCCTGTTCTCCTTTCTTGTCTCTGTTAAATTCCCACCAGATCAAGGTGGCGGGCCAACAGCGTTGCAAACAAAAGCTACTGTCGTTACCCACTGGTCTGGTCTGAGCCCCTGCCTCCTGCTCCTGTCTCTTACCTCAGGTTCCTGTCAGGTGGCTGACTGGGCTGCTCACCCCAAAGTAAAGAACAATCGCTTGTTCCAACTCTACGGGGAGATTGAGGCCCCGCAGGTCTGAGGATGCGTAGGGAGGGGTGTTGAGTTGGGGGCTGAGTGTCTGCTCCCGCTCCCTCTGCCTAGGAATCGCACCTAGGAGTCGTTGTTGGCCGAGAGGGGATGGAGTGGTGGGAAATCAGGGACAGGGGTCGTAAAGGGAGTGACAGAAGGTGGCCTGAGACAGCCAAAGTCGCTGCCCAAAGAAGGGGCACAGCCAAGGAAGCAGTCAGAGAGGGGACCGTTGGACAGGCACCTCTGAAGCCAGCCAGTACCTTTAGGGAGGATGCAGTCCTCAGAGGTTCAGGACAGGAGATGAGTCCCAACTCCATTTCTAAATAGCCTGCGACAGAGCAAGGCACTCGGCTCTTCGAATTTCTGATTCCTTCTTCAGAAGTGGGGATGCCCACCCCTAAGCACTGATGCTGGAGCACATTAATAATACCACAACCTGCCTGGCCCGTAGTAGGTACTCAATTAATGTCACTTTGCAGTGTCAAACCCATAAGATGTGTAAGGGACAAATTAAGTCTGGAAGAAGGTAGGTGGAAGTCCACCATCTCTGCCCATTTCTAACCCTGAATCAAAGGGTCCCATTAAAGGTCTTCTCTTTCAGGCATGGATAATGGGAACACGGCCAGAAAATACAGATGAGGAGGAAGGAGGCTTTTTCAGCCTGTCTTGGAGCTCCCCTAAGAAGGTGGTATCTGCTCTAGGCTGAGATGCATTGTGATGTGGCTGGGGCATTTGTTGCATCCTCCCAGGTCTCAACATGTGCTTCTATGGCCAGCAGTGTATGCGCTCTGGAGACTCAATGCCAGGCTTGGCCATGCCACAGGGCCTTTGCACATCCCATTTCTCCTTCCAGGAGCATTACTCCAGGTGTGGGCTTCTTATCACTCAGGTTCTGTGCAAGCGTGACCTCCACTAGGAGGTCTTCTGTGGCATCTGGGGAAAGAGCTTCATCTACTCTCTGCCCAGGGTCCTTCCACATCCACCCCCTGCCCTGTTTAATTCTCTAGAAGCAACCATCTCCACCTATAGTCTTGTGCCCATTTATCTGTTTGCTGTCTGTCTTGCCCCACTGGCTTGCAACAGAGCAGGCCAGATGACTCACTGGGGGTGGGGAGGGGAAAATTAGCACTTTCACTATTCCAATGAAAAGGAGAGAGATTAATAAACAGGTTGCTGCTGGCTTGCTCACTCAGGCCCACCCCGCGTGTGAATCCAAGGAGCAGAGGTGGTAAGGCACACACCTGTGTGGGCAGAGGGCAGTTCAGCCTCAGTTCAGCCTCTGGCTGTTGGTTCTCACACAGTTCCAGTGTGCCCGGCGAGGGGCACTTACAGAACACACAGAACTTCTTTCCAGGGGTTAACCAAACCAGCCCTGTCCAAATGGACCACTTGATTAAGTAGGCTCCCGCAGAGAAGCTGTATGGCTGGTGGAGTGTCTTTCCATCCGCACGGAGGCTGGTATGCATTACCCATGGCCTGTCCTACTCCAGGTCTTAGCTCCCCTGGCTCCTCATCTTCCTATCATCAAGGGCTCCAATGGTCAAGACCAGAAGCCAGGCAAAGTACTCAAGGGGACTTGAACACCCCTTGAAAATCGTGTTTAAAATCACGGTCAGTCACTCCTCAGGTGGTGCCTTGGAGACCCTACTAGGTCCTTCTCCAACAGCCCCTCTCCTTCCTTCTTGCTAACAGAATTCTGGTTTAATGTGGAATAGCTGCGTGCCCAAGAGAAAGCTGCCTGTCCTAGTCTGTCGTACTAATAAGGGTGATCATGTAACAGAAATCTGGCTGAAGAGAATTTAGAGGATGTCTTCTAAGGATTTGGGGAAAAGTCTCTTTTTCTAACATAAGAAATGCCTCTCCTCCTTCTGGCTTCCTCCTTTATAGCTTCTTTCTTCCTTTCTGGTATGCGGATGTGAGTGAGAACTGGAGATGTGGCATCTATATTGTGATCTGGAGAGAGAAGGTAAGACAATAGTGAAGACTGGTCCCTGGCATGTTTGAACTGCTGAAGCGATGTCATCTTTTTGTTATATGAGAAAAGGCCAACCTCTAATTTGTTCAAGCTATTACGTGGTCAGGTTTTCTGTTGCTGGAGACTGGACATAATTTTAAGATTCCCTGCCTCTCAGCAAATGTTGTTCCTTTAAATATTACCTGGAACCAACACAATTAGCCAACCATTTAAGAACTAAGAACAACCTACCTAAGAACTTTTAAGAACTAAGAACAACATTTCCCCCCCCCCCCAGAAATGCCTAAAATCACATAGTAGTCAATCTGGAACATTACACAATTGTCTGAATTTTCATAATAAAGTTTAGAAAATTCATTAATTCTATTAAAGAGGAATAAACATAAAAACAACACATAGAAGGTGGATAGCTCATTAGTTATTCACGATCTATCCAGACAGGACCCTGTGCAAGGAAGGGAGCTGACCGCTTTCCAGGAGGCTTCTCTGGGAATTTCATTAATAGTGAATGCAAAAGTCCATGTCCTGTTGGCCCATCTAAAAATGGGTGAAAATCATGGAAAACAACACAGCAACCAGCCAAAATACACCCATCTTTTAGCAAGTACAGCTCAGCACAACTGAGAGAACTGTCGTTTAAGAACCAACACGTCCTACCACTTTGGGAGGCTGAGACAGGAGAATCGCGAGTTCAAAGCCAGCCTCAGCAACGGCGAGGCGCTAAGCAACTCAGTGAGACCCTGTCTCTACATAAAACACAAAATAGGGCTGGGGATGTGGCTCAGTGGTCAAGCATTCCTGAGTTCAATCCCAAAAAAAAGAAAAGAAAAAAAGACCAACACCAACACGGAGACTGCATGAGAAACTTCCCTGTGGGCGGCTTTTTCTGTCGCTGAGTCTGATACGCCCCCCGTCATGACATTTGCTAAAGTCTTTGATTCTGTTTCAGCACCGAGGCATGCCTACATAACTATTATTTTGGGGAAAACCACTAAAAGAAAAATGTACTTGGAAATATGTATTTTTCAACACTACATTATTTCTTAAGTCAAAACAGTCTTTTCATGGGAAAAAAAGGGTAGATGCAGATGTACATTTGTTAAGACTGAAATATACAGAGGAACCGGGTGCTTATGGAAGTAACAGGGCCTGCGAGGCTCCCTCCTACGGCGTCCACAAGCAAGGTGCACGGCATCATTCGTGTGTATGACTTTGTAAAGAGAGGTCTTTGAACTCTTTATAATAAGAGGGGGAGTCATTTTAAAGTCCTGATTTGAAAAGATATTATCAATAAGGTGAATTTTTTTAAAAGAACACCTTAAATTGAAAGTTCACAAATGAGGGATTCTGCGGAAAGCCCGGATACCACATGGAAATTTTCTTCTTATTTTTTACAAAGTCCAGGAAAGTTCGAATCTCACACCATTTCTTTTGCGTATGACAGTTTTTTCAAAAGTGTTGACTTTAAATTTTATTTTTGGCAATGAGCATAAGTGGATCTCATTTCCACGTGGATTTATCTCCAAAACAGAATCTCTTTGATGTAAAAGATAGGTTTTCATTGTTAGCAAAAAAGTGGCATTTTTCAAAAGATGAAAAACAATTTAATCTTTTGAAAACAGATATTTGGAAGCACTATTGTTATAGAGGGTTGCTGAAAGCCATGTAAACGCGTTGCCTATAAAAATTCTTATATTTGAAATCATGGGTGGGGTTGGAGAACATCATACTAAGCCAAGTAAGCCAATCCCCAAAAACCAAAGGCCCAATGTTTTCTCTGATTAGTGGATGCTGATCCATAATGAGGGTCGGGGGGAACATGGGAGAAATGGAGGAACTTTGGATGGGGCAGGGGGAGGGAGGGGAAGCGAGAGGACATGGGGGTGAAATAAGATGGACGTCATTGTCCTAGGTGCATGTATGAAGACATGGATGGTGTGACTCTACTTTGTGTACAATAGAGAAATGAAAAATTGTGTTCCATATGTGTACTGTGAGTGGAAATGCATTCTGCTGTTTTAAAAAAATAAAAATAGAATTTTTTAACAAAATTTAAAAAATAAAAAATTCTTATATTTATAAACTTAAAAACACTTGGCAACAAGAATGTTCTGATCTATTTCCTTTTTTTTCTCTCAAAGAATTTCAGTGCTTTGGAACTTGGGGAAACTTAGGGTCACTTGTGGGCTCTAGAAAAGATTGGGCGCTGACTCTGAACGATGAAATGCACCCAGAGTGACATGCGTCATTTTGGGGACTTCACCTGCCACCCACAGCCTGTGATGATTTGTTCACCACTGAGTTACCACTGGTGAGACTTAGGAAAGAATTGGTTCCAGAGTGAGGATATAGGCCTGGTCAAGAACCTGTTCCCCTGGTCCAGGCCAGAGGCTGCTGGGGTCCTGGATAACTGGATTCGGTCACCCATCCTCATCTGAAATAAGAGGAAATGACATAAAAAGGAAAAATAATTTAATCATAGTTTGGCCTAAAATGGGAAGACAGCTAATCTGTCTTCTCCCTTCCTACAGAAAGGTTGCAATATATAGGAACATAGGTTAAGAAATACACATATATGGATTTAGCTAGGCCATGCTAGCCTAGGATACATTACAATTCCTGCTTCCTTGATGCCTGCCTGGGTCACAGGGTCAGCTTCTATTTCCATTCTCAGCATGTGGAAGCTGGGATAGAGAAAATACAGGTTACCAGGAAATAGGAAAGGAAAGAAAACAATTTGGGACTTTTAATTTGAAAGAAGCCCTGTAACAAACCAACCACTGTTGTTGCAAGCCTGTGAAATGCTGGATTCATTTGTTATTGCAGCATACCCTCATCCATCCTGACTCATTTGTTAAACATATACAAATACAATAATTGCCAATTTGTTTTCAAATGCAGCTGATTGACATCAATTCTAGATTATCAACAAAACCGATGGGTCCCTTGTCTTTCTGTTGACAAGTGTCTTTTCCAGTCTCTGAGAAGGCTGGGAGATCACCCAGAGCTTAGGTATATCTCGCTCATCTTTGCTGTTCCAGAGTGTAACCCAGAGGTAGCGAAACAACATGTTGCTAGATTACATGTTTGGAGAATGAATGAATATGTGCAGACCACTCCATCTCTGATCAGCTGTCTTCATCCTGCATAACTCCATTTATTTGAAGTGGCATTTGCAGAGCCTTTGTACCAAGAAGTAGTTCAGAGGCTGGTCTGGAGTCAGCGCATCTGGATTAGTGGCTGACATGAACATTTATTCATTACGGCTGTGTGATCTCTGACCTGGGCTCCCATGCTCCCTATCTGTAGGATGAGTGAATAGCCACCTCATGAGGTTATTGAGGGAAATGCATCAGATGACATTATCAAAGGGCCTTGTGACTTTCCATATGCTCTTATTAATAGATGTGGGAACTGAAAATAATGTAGCCTGAGAAAAAGGAAAAAGAATAGCCATGCAGTGACAGTTTTCACCCCCACCCCCTGACAAATGTATTCCTGGTGCTAATCGCAGGCAGGAAGGAGTGTCTTACCATACTGGGGTGATAACCTTTGGCAGGCATTGACCTGCAAAAACACAAGACCCCAGACCCAAGAGCTCAACTTCCTGACCACTAAAACTGACCATTTCATTGATTGATGAAACAAACTCCAAATTCCTAAGTGTTCAGGAAAATTCATATGCTAATCAGACCATCTCCCGGCTTTGCATCTAACCCGCACCTCTCCTCAAGAAGTGCAGCCCAGACAACTCTGCAGAAGCAGCAAAGTTTATTGAGGAAATAGGCACACAGGCCAATCGATTGGGGTCAGCTCTCCTTTCCTTCAGAGAGTGACCCTGAAGTGAGGGTTTCAGAGGTTATTATAGGGTGGGCTAACTACATGACTCAGGAAAACATGATTTGGCAGATATTCAATCTATAGTTATT